>OY723270.1:0-389000 GCA_963210315.1 Rhynchopus euleeides
GGGTTTGCGGGTTTGCGGGTTTGCGGGTTTGCGGGTTTGCGGGTTTGCGGGTTTGCGGGTTTGCGGGTTTGCGGGTTTGCGGGTTTGCGGGTTTGCGGGTTTGCGGGTTTGCGGGTTTGCGGGTTTGCGGGTTTGCGGGTTTGCGGGTTTGCGGGTTTGCGGGTTTGCGGGTTTGCGGGTTTGCGGGTTTGCGGGTTTGCGGGTTTGCGGGTTTGCGGGTTTGCGGAGTTTGCGGGTTTGCGGGTTTGCGGGTTTGCGGGTTTGCGGGTTTGCGGGTTTGCGGGTTTGCGGGTTTGCGGGTTTGCGGGTTTGCGGGTTTGCGGGTTTGCGGGTTTGCGGGTTTGCGGGTTTGCGGGTTTGCGGGTTTGCGGGTTTGCGGGTTTGCGGGTTTGCGGGTTTGCGGGTTTGCGGGTTTGCGGGTTTGCGGGTTTGCGGGTTTGCGGGTTTGCGGGTTTGCGGGTTTGCGGGTTTGCGGGTTTGCGGGTTTGCGGGTTTGCGGGTTTGCGGGTTTGCGGGTTTGCGGGTTTGCGGGTTTGCGGGTTTGCGGGTTTGCGGGTTTGCGGGTTTGCGGGTTTGCGGGTTTGCGGGTTTGCGGGTTTGCGGGTTTGCGGGTTTGCGGGTTTGCGGGTTTGCGGGTTTGCGGGTTTGCGGGTTTGCGGGTTTGCGGGTTTGCGGGTTTGCGGGTTTGCGGGTTTGCGGGTTTGCGGGTTTGCGGGTTTGCGGGTTTGCGGGTTTGCGGGTTTGCGGGTTTGCGGGTTTGCGGGTTTGCGGGTTTGCGGGTTTGCGGGTTTGCGGGTTTGCGGGTTTGCGGGTTTGCGGGTTTGCGGGTTTGCGGGTTTGCGGGTTTGCGGGTTTGCGGGTTTGCGGGTTTGCGGGTTTGCGGGTTTGCGGGTTTGCGGGTTTGCGGGTTTGCGGGTTTGCGGGTTTGCGGGTTTGCGGGTTTGCGGGTTTGCGGGTTTGCGGGTTTGCGGGTTTGCGGGTTTGCGGGTTTGCGGGTTTGCGGGTTTGCGGGTTTGCGGGTTTGCGGGTTTGCGGGTTTGCGGGTTTGCGGGTTTGCGGGTTTGCGGGTTTGCGGGTTTGCGGGTTTGCGGGTTTGCGGGTTTGCGGGTTTGCGGGTTTGCGGGTTTGCGGGTTTGCGGGTTTGCGGGTTTGCGGGTTTGCGGGTTTGCGGGTTTGCGGGTTTGCGGGTTTGCGGGTTTGCGGGTTTGCGGGTTTGCGGGTTTGCGGGTTTGCGGGTTTGCGGGTTTGCGGGTTTGCGGGTTTGCGGGTTTGCGGGTTTGCGGGTTTGCGGGTTTGCGGGTTTGCGGGTTTGCGGGTTTGCGGGTTTGCGGGTTTGCGGGTTTGCGGGTTTGCGGGTTTGCGGGTTTGCGGGTTTGCGGGTTTGCGGGTTTGCGGGTTTGCGGGTTTGCGGGTTTGCGGGTTTGCGGGTTTGCGGGTTTGCGGGTTTGCGGGTTTGCGGGTTTGCGGGTTTGCGGGTTTGCGGGTTTGCGGGTTTGCGGGTTTGCGGGTTTGCGGGTTTGCGGGTTTGCGGGTTTGCGGGTTTGCGGGTTTGCGGGTTTGCGGGTTTGCGGGTTTGCGGGTTTGCGGGTTTGCGGGTTTGCGGGTTTGCGGGTTTGCGGGTTTGCGGGTTTGCGGGTTTGCGGGTTTGCGGGTTTGCGGGTTTGCGGGTTTGCGGGTTTGCGGGTTTGCGGGTTTGCGGGTTTGCGGGTTTGCGGGTTTGCGGGTTTGCGGGTTTGCGGGTTTGCGGGTTTGCGGGTTTGCGGGTTTGCGGGTTTGCGGGTTTGCGGGTTTGCGGGTTTGCGGGTTTGCGGGTTTGCGGGTTTGCGGGTTTGCGGGTTTGCGGGTTTGCGGGTTTGCGGGTTTGCGGGTTTGCGGGTTTGCGGGTTTGCGGGTTTGCGGGTTTGCGGGTTTGCGGGTTTGCGGGTTTGCGGGTTTGCGGGTTTGCGGGTTTGCGGGTTTGCGGGTTTGCGGGTTTGCGGGTTTGCGGGTTTGCGGGTTTGCGGGTTTGCGGGTTTGCGGGTTTGCGGGTTTGCGGGTTTGCGGGTTTGCGGGTTTGCGGGTTTGCGGGTTTGCGGGTTTGCGGGTTTGCGGGTTTGCGGGTTTGCGGGTTTGCGGGTTTGCGGGTTTGCGGGTTTGCGGGTTTGCGGGTTTGCGGGTTTGCGGGTTTGCGGGTTTGCGGGTTTGCGGGTTTGCGGGTTTGCGGGTTTGCGGGTTTGCGGGTTTGCGGGTTTGCGGGTTTGCGGGTTTGCGGGTTTGCGGGTTTGCGGGTTTGCGGGTTTGCGGGTTTGCGGGTTTGCGGGTTTGCGGGTTTGCGGGTTTGCGGGTTTGCGGGTTTGCGGGTTTGCGGGTTTGCGGGTTTGCGGGTTTGCGGGTTTGCGGGTTTGCGGGTTTGCGGGTTTGCGGGTTTGCGGGTTTGCGGGTTTGCGGGTTTGCGGGTTTGCGGGTTTGCGGGTTTGCGGGTTTGCGGGTTTGCGGGTTTGCGGGTTTGCGGGTTTGCGGGTTTGCGGGTTTGCGGGTTTGCGGGTTTGCGGGTTTGCGGGTTTGCGGGTTTGCGGGTTTGCGGGTTTGCGGGTTTGCGGGTTTGCGGGTTTGCGGGTTTGCGGGTTTGCGGGTTTGCGGGTTTGCGGGTTTGCGGGTTTGCGGGTTTGCGGGTTTGCGGGTTTGCGGGTTTGCGGGTTTGCGGGTTTGCGGGTTTGCGGGTTTGCGGGTTTGCGGGTTTGCGGGTTTGCGGGTTTGCGGGTTTGCGGGTTTGCGGGTTTGCGGGTTTGCGGGTTTGCGGGTTTGCGGGTTTGCGGGTTTGCGGGTTTGCGGGTTTGCGGGTTTGCGGGTTTGCGGGTTTGCGGGTTTGCGGGTTTGCGGGTTTGCGGGTTTGCGGGTTTGCGGGTTTGCGGGTTTGCGGGTTTGCGGGTTTGCGGGTTTGCGGGTTTGCGGGTTTGCGGGTTTGCGGGTTTGCGGGTTTGCGGGTTTGCGGGTTTGCGGGTTTGCGGGTTTGCGGGTTTGCGGGTTTGCGGGTTTGCGGGTTTGCGGGTTTGCGGGTTTGCGGGTTTGCGGGTTTGCGGGTTTGCGGGTTTGCGGGTTTGCGGGTTTGCGGGTTTGCGGGTTTGCGGGTTTGCGGGTTTGCGGGTTTGCGGGTTTGCGGGTTTGCGGGTTTGCGGGTTTGCGGGTTTGCGGGTTTGCGGGTTTGCGGGTTTGCGGGTTTGCGGGTTTGCGGGTTTGCGGGTTTGCGGGTTTGCGGGTTTGCGGGTTTGCGGGTTTGCGGGTTTGCGGGTTTGCGGGTTTGCGGGTTTGCGGGTTTGCGGGTTTGCGGGTTTGCGGGTTTGCGGGTTTGCGGGTTTGCGGGTTTGCGGGTTTGCGGGTTTGCGGGTTTGCGGGTTTGCGGGTTTGCGGGTTTGCGGGTTTGCGGGTTTGCGGGTTTGCGGGTTTGCGGGTTTGCGGGTTTGCGGGTTTGCGGGTTTGCGGGTTTGCGGGTTTGCGGGTTTGCGGGTTTGCGGGTTTGCGGGTTTGCGGGTTTGCGGGTTTGCGGGTTTGCGGGTTTGCGGGTTTGCGGGTTTGCGGGTTTGCGGGTTTGCGGGTTTGCGGGTTTGCGGGTTTGCGGGTTTGCGGGTTTGCGGGTTTGCGGGTTTGCGGGTTTGCGGGTTTGCGGGTTTGCGGGTTTGCGGGTTTGCGGGTTTGCGGGTTTGCGGGTTTGCGGGTTTGCGGGTTTGCGGGTTTGCGGGTTTGCGGGTTTGCGGGTTTGCGGGTTTGCGGGTTTGCGGGTTTGCGGGTTTGCGGGTTTGCGGGTTTGCGGGTTTGCGGGTTTGCGGGTTTGCGGGTTTGCGGGTTTGCGGGTTTGCGGGTTTGCGGGTTTGCGGGTTTGCGGGTTTGCGGGTTTGCGGGTTTGCGGGTTTGCGGGTTTGCGGGTTTGCGGGTTTGCGGGTTTGCGGGTTTGCGGGTTTGCGGGTTTGCGGGTTTGCGGGTTTGCGGGTTTGCGGGTTTGCGGGTTTGCGGGTTTGCGGGTTTGCGGGTTTGCGGGTTTGCGGGTTTGCGGGTTTGCGGGTTTGCGGGTTTGCGGGTTTGCGGGTTTGCGGGTTTGCGGGTTTGCGGGTTTGCGGGTTTGCGGGTTTGCGGGTTTGCGGGTTTGCGGGTTTGCGGGTTTGCGGGTTTGCGGGTTTGCGGGTTTGCGGGTTTGCGGGTTTGCGGGTTTGCGGGTTTGCGGGTTTGCGGGTTTGCGGGTTTGCGGGTTTGCGGGTTTGCGGGTTTGCGGGTTTGCGGGTTTGCGGGTTTGCGGGTTTGCGGGTTTGCGGGTTTGCGGGTTTGCGGGTTTGCGGGTTTGCGGGTTTGCGGGTTTGCGGGTTTGCGGGTTTGCGGGTTTGCGGGTTTGCGGGTTTGCGGGTTTGCGGGTTTGCGGGTTTGCGGGTTTGCGGGTTTGCGGGTTTGCGGGTTTGCGGGTTTGCGGGTTTGCGGGTTTGCGGGTTTGCGGGTTTGCGGGTTTGCGGGTTTGCGGGTTTGCGGGTTTGCGGGTTTGCGGGTTTGCGGGTTTGCGGGTTTGCGGGTTTGCGGGTTTGCGGGTTTGCGGGTTTGCGGGTTTGCGGGTTTGCGGGTTTGCGGGTTTGCGGGTTTGCGGGTTTGCGGGTTTGCGGGTTTGCGGGTTTGCGGGTTTGCGGGTTTGCGGGTTTGCGGGTTTGCGGGTTTGCGGGTTTGCGGGTTTGCGGGTTTGCGGGTTTGCGGGTTTGCGGGTTTGCGGGTTTGCGGGTTTGCGGGTTTGCGGGTTTGCGGGTTTGCGGGTTTGCGGGTTTGCGGGTTTGCGGGTTTGCGGGTTTGCGGGTTTGCGGGTTTGCGGGTTTGCGGGTTTGCGGGTTTGCGGGTTTGCGGGTTTGCGGGTTTGCGGGTTTGCGGGTTTGCGGGTTTGCGGGTTTGCGGGTTTGCGGGTTTGCGGGTTTGCGGGTTTGCGGGTTTGCGGGTTTGCGGGTTTGCGGGTTTGCGGGTTTGCGGGTTTGCGGGTTTGCGGGTTTGCGGGTTTGCGGGTTTGCGGGTTTGCGGGTTTGCGGGTTTGCGGGTTTGCGGGTTTGCGGGTTTGCGGGTTTGCGGGTTTGCGGGTTTGCGGGTTTGCGGGTTTGCGGGTTTGCGGGTTTGCGGGTTTGCGGGTTTGCGGGTTTGCGGGTTTGCGGGTTTGCGGGTTTGCGGGTTTGCGGGTTTGCGGGTTTGCGGGTTTGCGGGTTTGCGGGTTTGCGGGTTTGCGGGTTTGCGGGTTTGCGGGTTTGCGGGTTTGCGGGTTTGCGGGTTTGCGGGTTTGCGGGTTTGCGGGTTTGCGGTTCCCAAGACCGAGCGGTCCATCCTTGCAAACCACTCGACCGGGGGGAGAGAACAGGGGAGAAGCGAGAAGGGGCGAAATCAAGTCGAATGGTGGATGCATGGAGAGAAATTACAGGGGTCCGTGGTGCCGTGGTCCTCACACATGTTCTGCTTGTGCCACTCCGAGCCGGCGGCCGACACCATCTGAGCACTCCGCTATACACACTGTGCAGGACTCTATTAAGGGACACGGTTTGCCCCCCGGCAGGATCCCGGGAAACCCCGGCCGGGCCCGGAAATTCCGGGCCCGGGACCGGGATTTTGAAATCCCGGCCGGGATCCCGGGGAAATCCCGGCCGGGTCCGGCCGGGGTCCGGCCGGGAATCCCGGGGGTTCTCAGTCTCAGGTCGCTTGGACCGAGGTCATCTCAGACCTATGGCTTTCAGTCCCCAGTTTCAGATTCAGACCTGCTGATCCAGAACCGCACCCTCTCCTTCCACACCAATTGTATCCACTGCTCATGGGTCCGAGTGACGACGATAGCAATGACGATGGCTCCATAGCAAAGATGGCTACCACTGTCAAAGCTCATCTGGAACAGAAACTGTCCCAGATGGAAGTCTCCTGTATAAATACAGGGTTCGGGGTTACCACGAGTGTAACGCAGATACGTGCAGGTGTGTCAAGAGAGTGTGCAGCTCACAGCAGTTCCGCATCCTCCTGGTTGCTGAACTCCACAGTCCTAGGACGACGAAGAGGACGACGAGGGTCGACGTAGGCTTATCTTACGCTACGGCAGGGGTGGACTCAGCCACCCCGGGGGCAGGTTGAACAGGTTGTGTGGTTCCACTGATCAACATGTAGGTCGGCCTGTCTGATAAGACTCAGCCACCCTGCGGGTCAAGTGATTACAAAAGGGTGCCTATTTGACCAAAAGGCAAAATTTCCTCCCGCCATGCTCCCGTACCACAGAGGCTGTTGTGTTTTGCCTCTGTGTATGCGTACGTTTTGCGATGACGGGGTGTGGAACCTGGCGTAGACCGAGCTACAACCAGGAACCAACGGCCCAACTCGGCGCCGTGGGTCAATTTTTGTGAAAAGGCCTTGACCAGAGGCATCCCCCTAACACTAAATTTGCTCTGTTTCACCTGAACCGACCAACCAGGCACCGTGAGGAGGCATCAGAGCCCCTCGTGGACAGCCGCAGCACCCTTCCTTTACTAACGTCAGGTTCACCACTAGCACGAAGCATCACTGTTTTACGTCAGGTATGGCAAATGCCCACCCAAGGAAGTCGAGGAGTTTGAGCCGTTGGAAGTTACCAGAGGGACAAGCAAGAGGGATCTGCAAGCAGTGATGTCTGTTGTACCCTTGGACCACATTAAACTCAAACTGAACCCTCAGTCGTCCTTGATCGCCCGACAAGGTTCCTTTCAGCTTTCTAACAGATGGGTACTGCAACTGTCCAACTATCTACAGACTCACATCCCAGAAGGTGCAGTCCAGGTTCCACAGAGCAAATTAAAGGGGGGATAAAATCCAACTTGCTGCCTTCACGTGGCGCCCCCTGTGATTACCCTCATTGGAGGGGAAACCAAAGCAAGCTCTGGTATTAAGATCCTTGGAATTGACCTTGGGGGGCCTCTTGAGTGAGTCTCGGGAGAAATCGGACCTGTGCATGGGTCAGGGCAGTGTGCGCGAGCATAAGGCCCTGGGCTGTTCCCTCTGAGTTGCTCTAATTGCATGAGTGGCTTGAGCACATGGACGTCTGCAGGCCAGCCTGTAGGAAGATCAGGATGCAGGGTTGCCCCCCTTTTGGGGCGTGAAAGCCTCGCCAATGCTTTCCCTAGTGCCGCGATCGGGCGTGCTGGAGCTGCGCGATGCCTGAGAAGATCCTGCTGGAGCTGATCCTGCCCCCACGTTGCGGCTCTAAGCCCTCAACGGGTAGCCCCTCTGGGTGGTCGCTGCTGACCTGTGCCTGGCCCCTCCCCCTTCGCACAAGGGGTTGACTAGTGTTGCAGGCGGTGGAGTCATAGACAGCACTGCCTTTTGCTTTCACCATTGGCCCTTTCTCTACTTTTTCGGTGCACAACAGAGACCTCTCTTTGTGTCGATGCGTTGCGGCTACAAACAAACCAACAAGCCCCTCCATCACTACAAAGAGCAGTTTTCTGAACCCTAGCGTTGTCCCAGCTAGCTTGTGTTTCCCTTTTGGGCTTTTTCTTTGAGTTTTTCTTTACTCGATCGTTTCCTGTGACACTCTGTGTTTCAGCATTCATTGCAATGTGTAATGTGCAACTTCCACTTCAGGTTCCTTGCACATAACACAAAAGCGGTTGGCGGCTATCAACCATATGCTATTGAAGCAACCAAGCCCCCCGTTTTTGGAGTTATGTACGAGCAATCTGTCACCAGTGTGGTCCTCGCTGGCTAAGTGGATGTCCAGAGGCTGTGCCATTTTTGGCGTGTCGTTTGATGTGTGTGATCTTTTCATGTGTGTTTCTTTCACTTTCTTCTTTTCGTTTCTTGTCTTGCTTGTCTCTTGTACCTTGTATTCTGTACCAACTAGCCCAGACAAACAACAGCTGCAAAGATTCTCGGTCCGGATGTCCCCCAAAAAAAAAAAAAATGATGTCGTCGTCGTCGTCGTCGTTGTCAGTGGTGGGGTCCGGTTCCGGGGCCGCTACCTCCGCCTTGCCTCGGCGAGGTTGCTTGCGGCTCTTGCCGCCGTCGCCATCGCTGTCGCCGTCATCCGCATCATCCCTCGCCCTCTTCCCTCCTTTCTGCCCTGGTGCTGCATCACCAACGAGCAGGAAGGAAAATACTACGAGAAACACTTGGCCTCTATGCTGTGAGTGTTGCATTGGACGCTTCCACCTGTTGAACGGGCTCCACCTCTTGCACTTTGAACCCCCCCCCCCATATTTTTTTTTTGATTTGACAACTCCGGTTTGGTGTACCTCGATGAGCTTACCTTACCTTGTCGTCGGACACAACATATCATCGTTGTCCCAAACCCCGTAACCCACGTGAAGTGGATCATCTGAAGTGCAGAATGAGGTGGAGCAGGTGGAGCACGAAACATAAGTAAACCATAGCAAGAGAGGCCAGCAGCAGTCCCGAGTCCATCGCGTTCCTCGTAGCATTTCCCGTACCACACAGGTGTGTTATGTGCAAAATACTACGAGAAACACTTGGCCTCTATGCTGTGAGTGTTGCATTGGACGCTTCCACCCAGGACCCTTAGGACCCAAGGACTTAGGGACGCCGCGCGAACGGTCTACTATTGAAGTGATCAGGCTCCGTCGCCCATCGTATGCATCCCTCCGATGGTAATGTACCGCTTTCTACGTTGTCACGAGCACCTTGTACGGAAAACGATCGAACCTCACTCGCTGAGGGGATCCGCCTGCCTCGGCCGTGTGCCGCCGTCGTGTGGTCAGCCTCGTGATTCTTGGTGTGCCCTATCGACAACATGCCTGTCTCTCCAGTTGCCGCACCCGGCGAGAGAGTTGATGCGTCTCAACCCGGCGAAACTAAGGGGGCAAAGGTTGCACACAGCCCCGCCTGTGCTGCAACCACCCGCTCTTGGCTGACCCCCGACGTCTGGTGCGTTTCCCACTCCGGGTATTTGAATCCTCACCCTGTACCTCTTCGGGATCCTCCATCCCCTGGGGAACCCTTCCCCTCGAGGCTTCTTCACGTCTCCGACATATTGGTGTGTGCCCACATGACCCTTCTTCCTGACATCCTCGATGTCGTTTTGCACCCCGGGCGATGCACTGAGACGGCCGTATCCAGGTAGTCAGTGGCCATGCCCAGCCCCTCAGCGTGACAGTCCTCTGGTGCGCTCCCAGCACCACCACCGCGACGCTCGTGCATATTCAGCCACCATGACCCGGCAGCTCTCGCCTGGGGACAGGGCTCAGCGGATCGAGAAATCACAGTCTGAAACTCGCCTCCCAGCTCCTCCGCAGCAGTCTACTGTCCGGCCGTCTTAAACTCTCGCCCTTCGGGAGCCCGGCCAACACCCGGTGCTTTCCGGCGTGATCTCGATCGCTCTGTGGCTCTCTGTGTCCTCTCCGGTCTTCGCTGGCTGCGAGCGAGTTGCGGGGTGAAGCCCAACGCGCCTCTTCATGGCGCACTGGAGACGCTGCATGGAGTGCCCAGGGGTAGGTGTGAGAGGTGCCGGCCCTTCTGGGTGAAAGAGGGCGATCGCGCGCACTGTCGTCTCCTGAACTCCGCTCGAGCGGTGGACAACACGTTCCTGCGGCCCCCTTCCCACTGGGCTGATCCCCACTGTACCTGCCCCATCGCCCGCCTCGTATATTCCGGACCGAGAATCTTTGCAGCTGTTGTTTGTCTGGGCTAGTTGGTACAGAATACAAGGTACAAGAGAGGTGAGTCCCCGCGGACCGGAGCTTGTCGCACGCTGCAGTCGCTGTTCGGGCTTGTCGAGTAGGCTGCTGGGTACTCGGGAAGACTGGCCGACTGCCCCCCAACCTTGTGGAATGATCTCGGCCCGCTGCCATGGCTGCGGTTTCGGTGGACCCCCTCAGCGGCGGCACCGCTGACACAGGCGATGCGGACGCGTCTCTCAGTCGCTGCTTCTTTTGCTCCCCGAGCAGTGCAGCTTGGGAGAGCGTCTCGGCTGTGTTGGATACCTGATCTCTGTGTATGTCCCACGGCACCTCGCAGGTGTCCAGTCAGCAGCTCCCCTTCCCTGCATGGAACTGTGAGGTCGTACGTCTCAACACCGGGCCACAGACGCCCGGAACTCCCCCTGACCCCTGTGAATAATGCAGGCTTGAATGTGTGTCCCCCGGCAGGGAGACTACAGGGGGGGATAAAATCCAACTTGCTGCCTTCACGTGGCGCCCCCTGTGATTACCCTCCTTGGAGGGGAAACCAAAGCAAGCTCTGGTATTAAGATCCTTGGAATTGACCTTGGGGGGCCTCTTGAGTGAGTCTCGGGAGAAATCGGACCTGTGCATGGGTCAGGGCAGTGTGCGCGAGCATAAGGCCCTGGGCTGTTCCCTCTGAGTTGCTCTAATTGCATGAGTGGCTTGAGCACATGGACGTCTGCAGGCCAGCCTGTAGGAAGATCAGGATGCAGGGTTGCCCCCCTTTTGGGGCGTGAAAGCCTCGCCAATGCTTTCCCTAGTGCCGCGATCGGGCGTGCTGGAGCTGCGCGATGCCTGAGAAGATCCTGCTGGAGCTGATCCTGCCCCCACGTTGCGGCTCTAAGCCCTCAACGGGTAGCCCCTCTGGGTGGTCGCTGCTGACCTGTGCCTGGCCCCTCCCCCTTCGCACAAGGGGTTGACTAGTGTTGCAGGCGGTGGAGTCATAGACAGCACTGCCTTTTGCTTTCACCATTGGCCCTTTCTCTACTTTTTCGGTGCACAACAGAGACCTCTCTTTGTGTCGATGCGTTGCGGCTACAAACAAACCAACAAGCCCCTCCATCACTACAAAGAGCAGTTTTCTGAACCCTAGCGTTGTCCCAGCTAGCTTGTGTTTCCCTTTTGGGCTTTTTCTTTGAGTTTTTCTTTACTCGATCGTTTCCTGTGACACTCTGTGTTTCAGCATTCATTGCAATGTGTAATGTGCAACTTCCACTTCAGGTTCCTTGCACATAACACAAAAGCGGTTGGCGGCTATCAACCATATGCTATTGAAGCAACCAAGCCCCCCGTTTTTGGAGTTATGTACGAGCAATCTGTCACCAGTGTGGTCCTCGCTGGCTAAGTGGATGTCCAGAGGCTGAGCCATTTTTGGCGTGTCGTTTGATGTGTGTGATCTTTTCATGTGTGTTTCTTTCGCTTTCTTCTTTTCGTTTCTTGTCTTGCTTGTCTCTTGTACCTTGTATTCTGTACCAACTAGCCCAGACAAACAACAGCTGCAAAGATTCTCGGTCCGGAATATTAAAAAGGGAGACTATGCTTCGACGGAGTATGCCCCGCTTGGGGCGTGTGCGGGCATCCGCTTGACGCCGGGGTGCGCGTAGTCGGCATTCGCGCAGATAAGCTGGGCACGACAGACGTGCCGGCTTCTCGGGGGCGTGTCCGGGGGCGTTGCATTGGTACACGAAAACTGTCGCCCTCGGAAAGCTCACGTCGCGTCACCGTGCTCGAGCTGGATCTGGCAGGCTGTGTGTGACAGGCCACCCTTCCGCCTTCAGGTGCCGTCGCTCGGGCAAAAAAGGTGTATTTCTCAATCAAGAGAGTATGCCCCTCACGATTGTGGCACGATTGTGTCTCCCCGGGTCAGGCTCGGTATTCCAGTCGAAAGCGTAAATGCCCCTCGGCACTGTGCTGGGCGGGGTTGTGTCTCGGTCAGGAGAGGAGGTGCCCCTCAGGCAAAATCCTGCGTCTCGCGGTCGGGAGTGAGTGCCCCTCGGCAGGAATGTGTCTCGGCCAGGTGTCCCTCAGGCAGGGAATGTAATGTCTCGGCCCGGTGTCCCTCGGGCATGAATGTGCGTCTTGGCCAGGTGCCCCTCAGGCAGGGTGCCCCGTAGGCGGAAGTGTATGTCGCGGCCAGATGCCCCTCAGGCAGGGTGCCCCGTAGGCGGAAATGTATGTCTTGACCAGGTGCCCCTCGGGCAGGGTGCCTCGTAGGCGGAAGTGTATGTCTTGGCCAGGTGCCCCTCGGGCAGGGTGCCTCGTAGGCGGAAGTGTATGTCTTGGCCAGGTGCCCCTCGGGCAGGGTGTCTCGTAGGCGGAAGTGTCTGTCTTGGCCAGGTGCCCCTCGGGCAGGGTGCCTCGTAGGCAGAGGTGTCTGTCTTGGCCAGGTGCCCCTCGGGCAGGGTGCCTCGTAGGCGGAAGTGTATGTCTTGGCCAGGTGCCCCTCGGGCAGGGTGCCTCGTAGGCGGAAGTGTCTGTCTTGGCCAGGTGCCCCTCGGGCAGGGTGCCTCGTAGGCGGAAGTGTATGTCTTGGCCAGGTGCCCCTCGGGCAGGGTGCCTCGTAGGCAGAGGTGTCTGTCTTGGCCAGGTGCCCCTCGGGCAGGGTGCCCCGTAGGCGGAAGTGTGTGTCTTGACCAGGTGCCCCTCGGGCAGGGTGCCTCGTAGGCGGAAATGTATGTCTTGGCCAGGTGCTCCTCAGGCAGGGTGCCCCGCAAGCGTAAGCTGTAGGTATGTCGTGGCCAGGTGCCCCTCAGGCAGGTAATGTCTCGGCGAGATGCCCCTCGGGCAGGAAAAATGCGTCTCGGCTAGGTGCCCCTCAGGCAGAAGTGGGTGTCTCGGTCCGATGCTCCTCGGCAAGATCGTGTCTCGGTCAGGAAAGTAGGAGTTGGATATCACTGACGTCACTTTGCTGCATCAGTATCGACCCATTTATCAGCACCCGACTGTTGCTCTTGGTCCCGCCTTTGTCAGCGCCTCTGTGACGGAACCTCCAGCTGAAGTATGCGTTTGGAAACCTTGAGCGCGATCAAGCGTGAAGCAGGTTTTCGGCGAGGCGCGGTGATAGTCTCGATGGCTGATGGGAATGTCCTCAATCCGCTGCGGCCACGGGCGCAGCGCTGTCCCGCTGTCACGTTCATAAGCGGCGGAGGACCACCTTGAACACCACGGCGTCATCATCCCCATCTTTTTGCGCCCCTCCTTCGTGCTGATCCCCCCGTGCACCTCGCCGTCATTTATTAGAACCAGTGCGTGGGGGTGTTGTTGTCCTCAACCGCGGCTTCGGCCCTCTTGAGACCTGACACGAGCATGGTGTGAGGGTCGTCTTCTCGGTCGGGATTTGGTGCCCCTCGGGCAAGATTGTGTATCTCTCGGTCGGGAGAGCGGGTGCCCCTCGGGCAAAATTTTTGTCTCGGTCAGGAGAACAGGTGCCCCTCGGGCGAGATGCTGCGTCTCTCGGTCGGGAGAGTGGGTGCCCCTCGGGCATAGTTTTGTCTCGGTCAGGATAACGGGTGCCCCTCGGGCAAAACTGCGTGTCTCTCGGTCGGGAGAGTGAGTGCCCCTCGGGCAGAATATTGTCTCGGTCAGGAGAACAGGTGCCCCTCGGGCGAGATGCTGCGTCTCTCGGTCGGGAGAGTGGATGCCCCTCGGGCAGAATATTGTCTCGGTCAGGAGAACAGGTGCCCCTCGGGCAAGACTGCGTGTCTCTCGGTCGGGAGAGTAGGTGCCCCTCGGGCAAAATTTTTGTCTCGGTCAGGAGAACAGGTGCCCCTCGGGCGAGATGCTGCGTCTCTCGGTCGGGAGAGTGGGTGCCCCTCGGGCAGAATATTGTCTCGGTCAGGAGAACAGGTGCCCCTCGGGCAAAACTGCGTGTCTCTCGGTCGGGAGAGTGAGTGCCCCTCGGGCAGAATATTGTCTCGGTCAGGAAACCAGGTGCCCCTCGGGCAAGACTGCGTGTCTCTCGGTCAGGAGAGTGGGTGCCCCTCGGGCAGGGTAGAATGCTGCGTCTCTCGGACGGTCAGATCGTGTGTCCCTCAGTCAGGAGAGGAGGTCTCGGTCGCTAAAAACGCGCCCCCTCGGGCAGAGTGGTTGTGTCATCGCTGTTGTGTCACACCAATTGCCTCTCGGGCGGTGTGTCTTTTTTGATTTGACAACTCCGGTTTGGTGTACCTCGATGAGCTTACCTTACCTTGTCGTCGGACACAACATATCATCGTTGTCCCAAACCCCGTAACCCACGTGAAGTGGATCATCTGAAGTGCAGAATGAGGTGGAGCAGGTGGAGCACGAAACATAAGTAAACCATAGCAAGAGAGGCCAGCAGCAGTCCCGAGTCCATCGCGTTCCTCGTAGCATTTCCCGTACCACACAGGTGTGTTATGTGCAAAAAAAAATGAGGAGTAACAAAAGAGTACGGTGCATGTTTGCTGTTGTGGAATTTTTTTTTTTTTTTTTTTTTGGCAGGCACTTGCCCGTCAGGTGGACCACCGGGTGGGGAGAGAACCGGTGTGAGGCACTTGGGTCCGTCCAGGTGGGCAGGGAACCTGGGGGCGGGGGGCCTCAAATCCCTCTCTCTCATGCGCTCTCTGGGCACAATGGCCTGTGTCTCATCCCATCCACCACCAAACCTCCCAGGCACAACGAGACAAGGTCTTGACACACATCCTCACTTCCCCAGACCCCGACCGCCCTCTTCCATCCCATGACCCAGTCCGAAGGCAAATAAGCGTGAAAGGTAATGCAGAAGGACAAGAATAGCAGTGACGGTGGATCCAGGGAGCCAAATTTCTGCAAACCCGCAAGTCTGCGGGTTAAAGCCCCGCCCTGGTTGCAGTCGGGGGGATAAAATCCAACTTGCTGCCTTCACGTGGCGCCCCCTGTGATTACCCTCATTGGAGGGGAAACCAAAGCAAGCTCTGGTATTAAGATCCTTGGAATTGACCTTGGGGGGCCTCTTGAGTGAGTCTCGGGAGAAATCGGACCTGTGCATGGGTCAGGGCAGTGTGCGCGAGCATAAGGCCCTGGGCTGTTCCCTCTGAGTTGCTCTAATTGCATGAGTGGCTTGAGCACATGGACGTCTGCAGGCCAGCCTGTAGGAAGATCAGGATGCAGGGTTGCCCCCCTTTTGGGGCGTGAAAGCCTCGCCAATGCTTTCCCTAGTGCCGCGATCGGGCGTGCTGGAGCTGCGCGATGCCTGAGAAGATCCTGCTGGAGCTGATCCTGCCCCCACGTTGCGGCTCTAAGCCCTCAACGGGTAGCCCCTCTGGGTGGTCGCTGCTGACCTGTGCCTGGCCCCTCCCCCTTCGCACAAGGGGTTGACTAGTGTTGCAGGCGGTGGAGTCATAGACAGCACTGCCTTTTGCTTTCACCATTGGCCCTTTCTCTACTTTTTCGGTGCACAACAGAGACCTCTCTTTGTGTCGATGCGTTGCGGCTACAAACAAACCAACAAGCCCCTCCATCACTACAAAGAGCAGTTTTCTGAACCCTAGCGTTGTCCCAGCTAGCTTGTGTTTCCCTTTTGGGCTTTTTCTTTGAGTTTTTCTTTACTCGATCGTTTCCTGTGACACTCTGTGTTTCAGCATTCATTGCAATGTGTAATGTGCAACTTCCACTTCAGGTTCCTTGCACATAACACAAAAGCGGTTGGCGGCTATCAACCATATGCTATTGAAGCAACCAAGCCCCCCGTTTTTGGAGTTATGTACGAGCAATCTGTCACCAGTGTGGTCCTCGCTGGCTAAGTGGATGTCCAGAGGCTGTGCCATTTTTGGCGTGTCGTTTGATGTGTGTGATCTTTTCATGTGTGTTTCTTTCGCTTTCTTCTTTTCGTTTCTTGTCTTGCTTGTCTCTTGTACCTTGTATTCTGTACCAACTAGCCCAGACAAACAACAGCTGCAAAGATTCTCGGTCCGGATGTCCCCTAAAAAAACTAATGACATCGGGTGGATCGCAAAGGGGAAGGGGGCAACGGCAGCGTGCAATGTGCAATGTGCAAAACTCTCAAGTCATCTTACCACCCACCTACACCTGACCCCGGGGGGGTCCCGGGATGACCCCGGGATACCCCGGGGTCATCCCGGGATTTCCCGGCCGGGATCCCGGGATCCCGGCCGGGAATCCCGGGATTCCCGGCCGGGATCCCGGGATTCCCGGCCGGGAAATCCCGGGAATCCCGGGAATCCCGGAATTTCCCGGAACCCGGCCGGGCCCGCCCGGGATCCCGCCCGGGGGGCAAACCGTGAAGGGAGGGGGGGGGGGGGGGGGGGGGGAGATGGTCTGGTTTGGTTGATTAGGCGCTGAGGGCCAGGCTGTCGACCTGGTCCCCCAGCTCGAAGGGCAAATTATCCACACTGGGGAATCATCACACGAGCACTCAAACTGTACACACTCGTGACGACTCTGGGAGGGGGGGGGGGAGTGGGGATGTTAAGGATGCTATGCGTTAGACGGCCCCGCCCTGCGGGGCCACGCACAGACGTTTTTTTTTTTTTTTTTTTTTTTCAAAAAAAAAAAAAAACGCACAGACGTGTAATGCCCGCTCATCTGCGGGCCCCCCTGCCAGCGCCCATGATGGTCGGCTCATGCCGGCCCGCACGGCGCTCCCTTCCGCTGCCCCTGCCTGCACCATCACCTCCTCGACGATCACGACAGTCCCCGCTGCCCCTGCCGCCATCACGTCGGTCACGCTCCTGTCGTTGCACACGCCGCTTCCTCTTCAGGGCCGCCTTCTGGCGCTTGTTGGCGTGCGAGTCGACCCGCTTGCAGGCCAGGTACTCGGCGTTTCCCTCCTGCGAGCCCTGCCGACCCCCTGTGGTGTAGTAGGTCGCGTCGACCGCCCGCCTGTCTGCGATCCACTGCTTGAACACACAGTGTGCCGTCGCCGCCGCCCCCGCATGCGGCCCATTCCTGCCGAACAGCCCTTCCCAGCCGTCCGCCGAGTCCGGGATACACGCCGCGTCCGCCGCACCACTCGCCGCCGCCATCGCCGCGCAGGGGAATACCCTCACGCCCTCCACCATCGCGGTGCCGTCCTCACTGCTTCCTGCCCACTGCTCCTTCCTCGCCCTCTCCGCAGGGATCCGCACCCACGACACACGGGTGGCTGTCTGTTGTTGGTTGCCTCCCATTGACCCGTCGGACTGCTCGGCCACGTTGTCCGACATCTCCTCCTGCACCTCGTCGTCATCGACGTCGACGTCCTCCTGCGACAGATCCTCCTGCACCTCGTCGTCATCGAAGGCGAAGTCCCCCTGCGGTAGAGCCTCCTGCACCGCCGCTGTCGTTGTCGCCGCTGAGGCTGGTGCCTGCTGGAGGATGGCTGAAGGTGTTGTAGTGGAACCTTCCCCCAGGGGCGTCGTCTCTGCCGCCGTTGTCGCTGTCGTAGTTGTTGCCGGTGCCGCCGTTGCTGCCTCGGCCGATGCTCGCGCTGCTCTGGGTGCCTCCTCTGCTGCCCCGCTGGTCTGCGCCTCTGTCGTCTGCTGGGGGATGGCTGAAGGTTTGTTGTTGGAACCTTCCCCCAGAGACGTCACGTCCCCACCAGTCTGCCTCGGCCCCCGGCTCCCTGTCGGAGGGGGGACCGGGGGTGCCCCACTGCACCCCCTGTACGCGGTGGGGCACCTTTCACGGCACGTGAGGCACACTGCCACCCCACACTCGCCGCACCCCCAGCACCCGCGAGGGCCCACCGGCGTGGTGCACGCGCCGCAGCTCGTCTGCCATCCCACCTGGAGGCGCATCCGCTTCGCCTGCTCGCACCCTCGCACGCGCTTGTCCTGCCCCACAGGACACGTGTCCACCTCCCGCGCCCACTGCTGTAGCGGCTCGGGCAGGACCACCGGCACGAAGTGGCCCACCGCTGTGCCGTCTGCTTGCCCTGACTCATCCACAAAAGCCACTGCCGCCATTGCTACCGCCCTCTCCGCCGCGCGCCACACCCTGACGCCACAGCCTTGCCTCCGGAAGGAGAGGATGGTGATTCGGAGGGCCCGTGCGAGCCCCCCGAGGACCAGCTCGTCAGCCCACGACTGCAGACCTGGCCCTGCCCCTCTTCTGCTCATCTGCTGTGCCCACACCTCCGGCTCCCCTCCCTCAACCATTGTGCGGAGCCCTGCGTGCTGCATCACCGCCTTCACTGCCCGCGTCCTCGCTTCGGCCGCTGTCACCTTGAGCCCAGTGGGTAGCTGGGCGACGACCGCGTCGAACAGGCAGTCGCCCACTGTGTACGCCGCCTTCCATCGCACCTGCCCCTGGAGGGACCTCACCAGCTCCTCGACCCCCAGGCACTGCGACACATCGGAGGGGGCGGCGCTCTGCCACTGGGCGATGAAGGCCGCCACTGGCTCCGTGCCTGCGAGCTCCTGCACCAGCTGCCACCTGCTCGCCTCCCGCGCCTGCCGCTCCTCCTCCGAGGCCGGCTCCGCGTTTGCGTCGGTCGCCATCGGTGTGCCCTGGGGAGTAGGTGCGCACCCGTCCAGATACACACACCCCCCAATCGAGGTCTCACCCGCTTCCGCCTGATCTTCCGCCGCGTCCACCTCCATCTCCTGTTTCACGCCCGTCGGCGCTGCCCAGCCTTGCGAGCGGCCGGCTTCCGACGCTTTCACGAGCTGGATCTTGGGGCACGCACAGGGTAGGCCCGACCCCCCGCACGCCTCACACGCGGCCCGCACCTGCCTCGCTCACAACAACGCTGTGGACGAGGACGAACGGCGCGACCCCACGCAAGCCCCCGTGGGGGATGTCGAGCAGAGGGAACTCTCCCGCGCGATCGTCAGCCGCCAGTACCGCGAGCTGTTCGAAGAGTCCGACGCCCACGACAGAGCCCGCCTGCGATCGCTGTCGCTGCCCCACGCCGGCGCTTTCCTCGGGGGGAAGCTCTCGGAGAACAGCCGCATCGAGGGTCGCCAGATGATCGCCGTGTCACGCGCCCGCCTTGGCATTCCCCTCTTCGAGCCGGATACCGTCTGCGAGAAGTGCGGCAGGGAACTGGACGAGATGGGAACCCACGCCTTCGACTGCACCGAGAATCTTTGCAGCTGTTGTTTGTCTGGGCTAGTTGGTACAGAATACAAGGTACAAGAGACAAGCAAGACAAGAAACGAAAAGAAGAAAGCGAAAGAAACACACATGAAAAGATCACACACATCAAACGACACGCCCAAAATGGCACAGCCTCTGGACATCCACTTAGCCAGCGAGGACCACACTGGTGACAGATTGCTCGTACATAACTCCAAAAACGGGGGGCTTGGTTGCTTCAATAGCATATGGTTGATAGCCGCCAACCGCTTTTGTGTTATGTGCAAGGAACCTGAAGTGGAAGTTGCACATTACACATTGCAATGAATGCTGAAACACAGAGTGTCACAGGAAACGATCGAGTAAAGAAAAACTCAAAGAAAAAGCCCAAAAGGGAAACACAAGCTAGCTGGGACAACGCTAGGGTTCAGAAAACTGCTCTTTGTAGTGATGGAGGGGCTTGTTGGTTTGTTTGTAGCCGCAACGCATCGACACAAAGAGAGGTCTCTGTTGTGCACCGAAAAAGTAGAGAAAGGGCCAATGGTGAAAGCAAAAGGCAGTGCTGTCTATGACTCCACCGCCTGCAACACTAGTCAACCCCTTGTGCGAAGGGGGAGGGGCCAGGCACAGGTCAGCAGCGACCACCCAGAGGGGCTACCCGTTGAGGGCTTAGAGCCGCAACGTGGGGGCAGGATCAGCTCCAGCAGGATCTTCTCAGGCATCGCGCAGCTCCAGCACGCCCGATCGCGGCACTAGGGAAAGCATTGGCGAGGCTTTCACGCCCCAAAAGGGGGGCAACCCTGCATCCTGATCTTCCTACAGGCTGGCCTGCAGACGTCCATGTGCTCAAGCCACTCATGCAATTAGAGCAACTCAGAGGGAACAGCCCAGGGCCTTATGCTCGCGCACACTGCCCTGACCCATGCACAGGTCCGATTTCTCCCGAGACTCACTCAAGAGGCCCCCCAAGGTCAATTCCAAGGATCTTAATACCAGAGCTTGCTTTGGTTTCCCCTCCAATGAGGGTAATCACAGGGGGCGCCACGTGAAGGCAGCAAGTTGGATTTTATCCCCCCGACTGCAACCAGGGCGGGGCTTTAACCCGCAGACACGACGCCACCCGGGACGCCCTGTTCGCCCTGGCACAGGAGGCGGGCACGAACCCCGAGATGGAGTCTCTGCATCTCCTGCAGGATGGGCAGCGCCCGGGCGACCTCGTGACTAGGAGGATCTGGCCACGAGTCATTGACATCACCGTCAAGAACCCCGTGGCCGCTTCTTACGTGCAGGCGGCAGCCCGTTTCACGGGAGCGGCGGCAGCCCAGGGCGAGGCGACGAAGAACCGGCAGTACCGGGACGCGTGTGCGGCGCGAGGCCTCGTGTTCGCCCCCTACGCCATGGAGTTGTTCGGCGGCCTCGCCCCCTCGGCACACTCCGTCTTCTCGAAGCTCGGGCGCCTTGCGGCGGAGCGGACAGGAGCGAGCCGAGTGCAGCTGACGCAGGAGTACGCGTGCAGGGTGAACTCCGCCTTCAACAACACCCTGGGCGCCACCCTGCTCGAGTGCGGGGAGCTTACGAAGGCTTGCCGGTCGCTGGCCCGCGACAGAGTCGAGGTGGAGGCCGCCCCACCCCTGGACCCCGACCACTTCATCAGGTTCGAGCCGGACCAGGTCGGCCAGGGTGCTGCATTCGAAGACACCGACCCGGACGACGCGGAGGGACAAGGCCACCAGGCGGTGCCCCCTCCCTCAGACGAGCCCCTGCGTCCCGCCCAGAAACCCGTAGACCGCGAGCCGCCGACGCCGGAAGACCTGGTGCGTGAATGGCGGTCTGCCCACAACGGTGTAGGGGTGTCCTTCACCTCGCTGATGGGGGGCTTGGGGAACCTCCTGCCGGCGGTGTTCCAGGTGCAGCAGCTGGGGGGAGGTGGCGCGGGGGGGGTGCCCACGGATGCGCTGGTGGCCCTCGCGGACGGCTTCGCCTCGTCAGGGACCCCGATGGAGGCAGGGCCACTCCGCAGACAGGCCGTCGCCCGGGTACGATCCTCCCCCGAACTGTCGGGGCTCCTGGCAGACCCAGCGGCGTGGGCCAGCCGCATGTCCGCTTTCGAGAGGGAAGACGAAGCGACGTGGGCCGACGACGTGCTCATTCGCGGGGCGGCGTGCGTGCTGCGGAGGCACATCATCGTCTTCCGCGACTACCGCGCGCCGACAGTGTGCGACCCCGGGTGCAAGCCGATCGCCACCGCGGTCGCCCTCGGGGGAGTAGGCGACCGCTTCCAGGCGCTCACCCTGCCGGCGGACGTGCAGGAGTTGGTGGGCGGGAGCACGACTGGGCCCCGGCCTACCGTCCGCGCGGGCCCGCGGCTGCGAACTGAGCGGGCGGAGGGGGAGCAGGACGTGACGGAGTTCTGCCAGTTCTGCGAAGCGGACTTCTCCACGCAGGACACCCACGGCAGGTGTGTACACTGCCTCAGAGCCAGCTGCCCTGACTGTGTCGAGCACGTCACGGACCCCTGCCAGTGCGGGCGCACGGAGCCGACGACGGTGGTGCAGGAGGAGGTGATGGATGACGACGAGGACAGCACCGACAGCGAGGACGCCGGTCCCCCGCCGCCGCCCCCGGGGCCGGCCCCCGAGCCGGCGGACGATGTCCTGACCCGGTGGCTGACCGCGAGGGAGCACGCGCTTCCGGGAGTCACCACCGCGAAGCAGCAGAGCGTGCTGGAGATGCCGGACGTGCAGGACTTCCGGTTCACCCCCGGGAACTGCTTCTTCGACGCCCTCACGTTCCTCCTCGGCGAGGCCGGCGCGACTGCAGACGGCCTGCGGCAGTACGTCGTGAAGGCGGTCGGCGACCACGCTGACCTGAGGAGCAGGGCGGAGCCCTCCTACGAGGAGTGGGCGCGGCAGATGCGCGAGTCCGGCAGCATGAACGTTGCGTCGTGGGCCGACGAGCTGACGCTGCAGGGGGCCGCGCGGGCGACGGGCTCCCCGATCGTCGTGCTCGCTGATGACACTGCACCGCGGATATACCGCCCCCTGAGGAAGCCGTACGGGCCTGTCGCGGGTGTCAAGTTCAAGGCATCGCACTACAGCCCACTCCACATCTCGGAGCAGGTGCGGTCCTTCGTGCTCCGCCTCGCACCGGCCGTACCCCTCGTCTCCACCGGCTGCCGAGGCGCAGAGGCTGGCCTCCACATGGTCCGAGTAGACGGGGGGACAGCCGAACTGTCGGTGCTGTGTGTCAGATGTGAGCAGCCGTTTGACACCCGAACGCCCCACTGGGAATGCATAGGCTGCAATCGCCTAGCGTGCACGGGCTGTGTGTCGGACGGAGAGACATGTACCCGTCCGCCGGACCGAGGAGGCGACGGGGCTGCGACGGACGGTAACGCACACACGACCTCGGGCGGCTCTCCCTCTGCTTCTACAGCACCAGCCCCCTCGTCGAACGCGACCGCTCAGCCCTCCACCTCCTCCACCTCCTCCACCTCCTCCACCGACTCCACCTCCGACGCGCAGCAGGGCGGCTCCACCAGCGAGAACGCACCAGCCCCCTCAGCGTCGCAGCACACAGGCAAGCGGAAGGCCGACCGTGACGTGTCAGCCTCTCCCCCGGACAGGAAGCGCAGCGCGACGGCTGCCGACAAAGGCACCCCAGCTGACGACGCCGACGTCCCCAAGACGGTGGCTGAATGGGACGCCCTGTTCACCCCAGAGCCTGGCTCCCCGGAGGAGGAGTTCAAGTCCGCGAGGCGAGCCCTGCATGCGTGGCGTTGCAAGGTCCGCCTCCAAGACAGAGAGGAGCAGAGGCTGTACAATAACCTCAACTCGAGGATGTACACCGCAGCGGGCATGCGTCGCGCGACAGCGGGGACAGCGTCCCAGGGATCACGCCGCGCCGCGCCGCGCGCGACAGGCGCCGCCACCCAGTGAGGGCCAGAGTGGTCGAACCTGCAAGGAGCAGGTCGCCGCTCGACTACGTAGAGTATAGAGTAGAGTTTTGAGTAGAGGTAGATCCCCCCCCCTAGACCAGATGCCTTTGTGCAGTAGAGCACACACAGGTGCTGTGAATACCCCCTTCTCCGTCCCCCCCCCCCCTCCCCCCCCAACTCCCCCTCGCGGCAGGCACGGTCGGCCCGACGAGTCAGTTCAGTGTTGTCCCTCAACGAGACCCCCTGTCCCCGGCCCTGTGAGCACCACAGCACCAGGGAATAGGCATCCCAACTCACAGGACCCACCGCCGTCACTGCATGCCCCTCTGCCCCGCGTTTCGTTACCTTCTCTGCCAGGTCACGGGTCCCCCCTCCAGGTGCCCTCCCGCCTCATCCCTTTTTACCCCCGTCGTTGCCCGTTTTGGCGCCCCCGATAGGCGGACCCAGGGAGCCTCGTCAAAGTGCCATCCCTACAGGAGATCGCCCTGGTTTTGGCCCCCATGAGCACCATGGCACCAGTAATCCAGGAAATTTGGCTCCCTGGATCCACCGTCACTGCTATTCTTGTCCTTCTGCATTACCTTTCACGCTTATTTGCCTTCGGACTGGGTCATGGGATGGAAGAGGGCGGTCGGGGTCTGGGGAAGTGAGGATGTGTGTCAAGACCTTGTCTCGTTGTGCCTGGGAGGTTTGGTGGTGGATGGGATGAGACACAGGCCATTGTGCCCAGAGAGCGCATGAGAGAGAGGGATTTGAGGCCCCCCGCCCCCAGGTTCCCTGCCCACCTGGACGGACCCAAGTGCCTCACACCGGTTCTCTCCCCACCCGGTGGTCCACCTGACGGGCAAGTGTAAAAAAATGCGGGTTTGCGGGTTTGCAGGACACACCCTGCCTGGGACAGGTAACCCGTTCAAACAACAAACACCCAATGCACTGAACACTTGAGTGGGGGGCTTTGCCCCACTGAGGATGATAGAAGATGGGGGCCTTCTTCGCTCTGTGCCACTGTGTGTCAAACTGTGTCACTTTGCAGCCAGTTTTGTGAGGCGCTTCGCCTTTCCTCACTCTTCTGCAGTTCTGAGCGAAGACCCCGAGGACAACGAGCGGGGTGGGGAACGTCACGACTTGCATGTCCTGACTGAGACAGCATTGGAAATGACGAAGTGGGAGATAGTGGAGAACACACTCCTTATGCGGGTATGTGCCAGGCACACCTGTGTGTCACGTCATGTGCTGCTCTTTGTCCTCTTTGCTCTGCGGTCAATCCACGTTCTGTAATTCGGACACACAAGGTAGCAGGTGCTGAAGTGTGTCAGGAGTGTTGATGCAGAAGGGTGTGATGTGGTGCTGAAGAAGATTCCGTGCCATGAACAGGAAGACCCCTTCGTGCATCACCACGCCACCCCACTCCACCCAACACACAACACACAGCAGCAGTGCAGAAGACACCAACAGCAAGCACTTTGTGCGCTTGACGCGATGCGATACACAATCTCCTGCTGCTCGTTCACACAACCACAGGCGCGGACGTTGCAGGTGCAGGTGTTATCGAGGATTCGAACTCGTATGCAGCAGACCGACCTCCCGCATAGTAACCGGCGACAAACAAATTGTTCGTGTTGTAGAATGTCCCAGCGTAGGTGAGCGAGCGGGGTTCCAGTTCGTCGATTGCCGCCAGCTGTGCTCCGGTGCTGACCTTGTAAATCATTGACTGGCCATCTCCTAGGAATAGAATCGCCGACGAGTCGAAGTTGAACGAGAGAGAGTGGAAGGTATGACGAGTGGTGACCCGTGAACCATGGCTAATGTTCAGGTGTGTGGAGTAGTCGCTCAGTTTGATGATGGATACTCACACCAGTACTTCCTGAGATGTACGCAGCATACACCCCGTCTGGTGACACTGCGACGTCGTTCACAGTGACTGTGAGTGGTATGGTGTGGAGTGTATTCCCATTGCTGACATCCCACACAATCAAACCCTTTGCACCGCTGATGAGCTTCGTACCGTCAGTGTTGTATTTCAGACCATAAACACCAGAAGAGTGACCCCCAGTCAGAGCCCGCACCTCTGACCCATCTGCAGCGTTCCAGATGTAGACACTCCCGTCGATATGCCCAGAAGCAACATATGCCCCGTCTGGCGAGTAGGCAACACTCCAGCAGCTGCCTTTCGTTGCATCAATCCAGAGCTGGGCCCCGGTGCTCACAGTGACGACAGCAACCCCTCCGCCCCTCGCAGCCACTGCCAAACTTGATGAGTCAGGGGAGAAGACAGCTTCCTCTGCCTCGTTGTAGGAGGGTACTGAGTGTGTAGCCCCTGTGCTGATGGTGTACACAGATAGGCCCGATTCCCCAGCGGAAACCGCGAGCAGCGTGTCGTCATGTGAAACTGCGAGGCATCTGACGGAGTACGATAGACCACTGACAATGGTCGCAGTGCACTCGGAGCCCACACTGCTAGGGCATGATGAACTGCGAGGTGGGTGCGGGCGACCGTGCTGTCCGATTCGCGTGGCTCGAGAGTTCAGTGCGCGAGGTGGTGTGGGTCGCGCCACCCGTCACCGCCACCCCTAAGGTCTCCGGAGGCACTGTCACAAGCTCCTCCTCCTCCTCCGGCCACACCTGGGCACCCAGCGCCCGGGTCTCAAGAAGCGCAGTCCCGCCATCTCCCCCGGACCCCGCATCGTCGTCATCCCTGTCCCCAGCGAAGGGCCCCAACCGCAGGCACCTCAGCAGGAAGACGGTGGCTGCGAACAGCAGCATAATGCAGGAGGGCACACCCAGCCCCAGCAGTACCCCCTTGTCCACCTCTGCCTCCTCCGCCTGGGGCTGCGGCGTGTCCGCCATGCCGACCGGAGCGGGGCTCGGGGGCAGGGCGGTGGGTCCCGTCGTCGGGGGGGGCGGGGCTGTGTCGGGGCCAGGCGATGGCGTGACGGGCGGAGGGGTCGGGCGGCCGGGTGCAGGTTCGCCTGTCGGCGTGGACCCCTCCGGGTGTGGCGTGGTTGGCACTTGAGTGCCAATGGGTGGTGTGGTAGGCGGTGCGGGGGTCACAGAGGGCACAGAAGTTGTGGGAGGCGCAGTGGGTGGCGCAGGAGACGTGTCCGGGGGAGACACGGTGGGCGGCGTGGTGGGCGGTACGATGGGCGGCGTGGTGGCTGGTGTGGTGGGCGGTGCAGGGGTCTCTGGAGATGACGTTGCGGGAGGCGCGGTGGGCGTTGGGGTGGGAGCCACTGTCTCCGGCTGCGGGAGGGCGGTGGGGCTCGGGGGCGCGGACGTTGCAGGTGCAGGTGTGTCAGGTGCGGGCGTTGGAGGAAAGGGTGTTGCAGGGGCGGGTGTCGCAGGGGCAGGTGTTTGAGGTGCAGGTGTTGCAGGTGCTGGGGTTGCAGGCGCAGGTGTTGCAGGTGCGG
Organism: Rhynchopus euleeides; assembly: GCA_963210315.1. Lineage (NCBI taxonomy): Eukaryota > Euglenozoa > Diplonemea > Diplonemida > Diplonemidae > Rhynchopus > Rhynchopus euleeides. The sequence continues at coordinate 26,037 of OY723270.1, forward strand.
GCGTTGGAGAAAAGGGTGTTGCAGGCGCGGACGTTGCAGGTGCAGGTGTTGTAGGTGCAGGTGTTATCGAGGATTCGAACTCGTATACCGCAGACCTCATATATGATATATAGTAACCCGCGACAAACAAATCGTTCGTGTTGTAGAATGTCCCAGCGTAGTTGAGCGAGCCAGCTCCCACTGTGTCGATCGACGCCAGCTGTGCTCCGGTGCTGACCTTGTAAATCACTGACTGGCCTTCTTCTAGGAAAAATAGAATCGCCGACGAGTCGAAGTTGAACGAGAGAGAGAGGAAGGTATGACGAGAGGTGACATTTGAACCATGGCTAATGTTCAGGTGTGTGGAGTAGTCGCTCAGTTTGATGATCCACACATTGATACTCACAACTTTACTTCCTGAGATGTACGCAGCATACACCCCGTCTGGTGACACTGCGACGTCGTTCACAGTGACTGTGAGTGGTATGGTGTGGAGTGTATTCCCATTGCTGACATCCCACACAATCAAACCCTGTGCACCGCTGATGAGCTTCGTACCGTCAGTGCTGTATTGGAGACCATAAACACCAGAAGAGTGACCCCCAGTCAGAGCCCGCACCTCTGACCCATCTGCAGCGTTCCAGATGTGGATCCTCCCGTCAAAATGCCCAGAAGCAACATATGCCCCGTCTGGCGAGTAGGCAACACTCCAGCACTCGCCTTTCGTTGCATCAATCCAGAGCTGGGCCCCGGTGCTCACAGTGACGACAGCAACCCCTTCGTTCCTCGCAGCCACTGCCACGCTTGATGAGTCAGGGGAGAAGACAGCTTTGTGTACGGATTTGTAGTAGGGTACTGAGTGTGTAGCCCCTGTGCTGATGGTGTACACAGATAGGCCCGATTCCCCAGCGGAAACCGCGAGCAGCGTGTCATTATGCGAAACTGCGAGGCATCTGACGGAGTATGATAGCCCACTGACAATGGTCACAGTGCACTCGGAGCCCACATTGCTGGGGCATGATGAACGTGCAGCGAAGCACAGCGACAGCAGCACCGCTGAAGCTGCCATGGCCTTGGTGTGTGCAGGTGTGTGTTGTATCTGCTGGGTGGTGGTGTCAGGCCAGGTGCACGGTACACTAGTAACCCGACTAACCTCGAAGCACTGAACAAGGCTCCTCAGCGCACCATGCAGGCATGGTGCAGGCTGGCGTGCTCCAGATTAAATCACACAACACGAGGGAGCTCAACACATCGAGCAGGTGGATGCTGCGTGCTGGGGAAGGTGATGTGCAATATCCCCCTGCTCGTGGTGGGATCCCCACTGTCTACACACACAGGCAGAGGGGGAGAGAGGGTCACACAAGTGGGGTTTTTAAAAATGTCAGGCCAGGCCGCCAACCTCCCCGGGGTCTCCCCTGGTAACGGCACCACCTGTCAAGGTGCCGGCCAATCGCCGCAGACGGCCTCCCCACCCCCCCTCTACAACATCACGCTTTCACGCGCTTTTCCCGCCTCGGGCCAGTGCCAGACGGGTTCCGGAGGCTGCAGCTGGACAGCCTCCTCCAGCTGATGGGCTGGTCGGCGGAGGTAGGTCCCCTTCGCAAGGGGGGGGTCTACACCCTCCACGCCGCTGAGCCCCCCGCCTCCGCTGTGGTCGACGTGAAGACGGCCAGCAGCTGCGCATCGTCGATGTGCTGGTGGAGGCGGCGGAGCTGGAGAAGAAGAAGGAGGCGGACGCCAAGCAGCGCGAGGAGCGCAACCTGCTGGGCCGCCTGGCGAGGCTCCGGGACGGCCTCGCCAAGGACACCGCCGCACTGCAGGCGGGTAAACCGGGCGGCAAGCAGGGCGCCGGCAGGGGCGGGGGTGCCAGAGCCGGGGGGGCGATCGCCATGCGGATCCTGGCGAAGCGCCAGGAGATCGCCGCGGCGGAGGAGCAGCTGGCGGCGCTGCGCCCGAAGGCCACCCTGCGCCAGCCCGAGGTGGACGACGAGATGGACGCCGGGCCGAAAACCCCTCTAGCGGAGGGGTCTGGCGCTGTGGGAGGTCCCGTGGACCTCCGGCAGCTCGCGGAGGCGTGCGCGGAGTCGGCGGCGACGAGGGTGGAGGAGCGCCTCCGTGCGTGGGAGGAAGAGCGCCGCAGCCAGCAGCCCCCGCCCGCACCTGAGCAGCCGCATGGTGTACAGGACGCCGTGTCCGCCCTGATGGCCGGTGTCAAAGATTTGGCGCGGGAAGTGGGGGCCATGCGCCTCCAGCAGCAGGAGGCGCACGCTGCCCTGGAGCGCCAGGTAACGGGTGAGGTTGCGGGGCTTCGGCAGGAGGTTGAGGGGGAGGTCGCGGCGCAGGCCCAGCGCCAGCGGCAGACGGACGAGGAGGTGGCGGCGATCGCGCGCGGGAACGCAGACCTGCAGCAGCAGGTGGAGGAGGCGGGGCGTGCGACGCGCGAGTGCACGGACGGCGTGGATAAGATCCACGCCAACCTCGCGGCAGCGGGCGCCATGATGGGTGCAGAGGTGCGGGCGCTGCGGGAAGGCGGCTCGACGATGTACGCCAAGCTGTCAGAGAGAATCGACGGCCTGGAGGAGAGCCTCAGAGGGTTGTGGAAGGAATGCCGCCCATCCAGCCCGGACCCGGAGGGGGCGCGCCAGGAGGCGAAGGCGGCGGATCATCGGCGGCAGCGCTGTGACCCCAGGGCCGGTTCCCCCCGCCCCCAACGCCAGTCCACCCTCGACGAGTTTCGAAACCGTCGGGGGGGCAGCGAGGGCAGCGCTGAGGGGAAGGGGCGAAACAGGGACAGGCGCAGGTACAAGTGATCAACCCTGTGCCCCACTCCCCCCCCCCTGTAGATGTGTTAGATTAGATAATAGATACCGAACCTGCTGGGGCGCAGGAGAGCGCCACCTTCGCGGGGGGGGACAGGAGTACTCCCCTTCCACGATCCAGCAAGACGAAATGTGGCTGGACCAGGCAGCACGGTCCCTGCTTGCCATCCGGCGACGGGTCCAGAAGGACGGCAACTGCCAGTACGCGGGGCTGGCGTCGCAGTGCCGAGGATGGACTGCGCCGGCACTGCGCCAGGCGGTGGTTGAGGCCCTACTGCTGGACGACGCACGCAGGACAGCCTACGCACCGGACATGGATGACCCCAACGCGCCACCTACCTATGATGTCTACGTGAAGGGGCAGGCACGGGACGGGGTGTACGGCGATGGGTGCACCCTCCGGGTAGCAGCGCAAGTCCTGGGCGCGCAGGTGTGGGTGTCTGGGGACGTCGGACAAGTCCCAGCTGAGGCGTGTGGGGGGCGGTGAGCGGGTGCTCAGCCTCACGTGGAGGCCATTTCACGACGACGTTCTCCAACTCCCCCTGGAGCTGACACGGGAGTTGGCGCGGGCCAACGCTGAGTGCTGGAGCATCCCCGAGACAGCCCCGCAGGCGCGGCCAGCCGGGGGAAGCCCTGCCCCCGCGCCCTCGCCCCCGTCCGAGGCGACATTAGTTGGGTTTGAACCGAACGAGGTCCGACCCCGGCCCGTCGGCCACAGGTCCGAGCTAGCCTGTCGAGCAGGCTATCCAGCGTCCGTCCGGCATGCGTGTGTGGGGGTGGGGAAGGGAAAAGACACACGGGACACACACCGGTGTTAGATTTAAAAATGGAAGCTAGAAGGGCACACACCACAGGACGGCAGGGGGCTGATGGCAGCCCCCTACCCGCCCCCTCAGACGGAGTGAAGAAGTGTAGCTAAGCTACTAGCAAACGAATGCCCGAAGGCCTCTCAAGCAGTGTGACTGGCAATTGCCTCGTAACCTGCGAGCCGACGAGCGCCAGCTGTTGCGTGCACCACGGGTAAAAGGGAAATCACAAACACCACAACATCAATAACGCTCAAAGCTGCGAAAAAGGGCCCCCCGCTGTATTGAAATAGGGCACGCAGCGGAAAAATGAACGGATCTTCGCCGGTCTCTACCCTCACCGTTACCGGGGTTCGCCACGTGGAGGCGCCCGTTCAAAAGGTTCACCCCTCCCCGTCCGAGGCGACAGAGGCGGCGGAGGCGCCGCGCAGGCCGCGTAAATCGACTGCGATGCGCCGGGAGCGAGGAGTCATACGGGTAGCGTCGGTAAATGTGACATCGCTGCACACCAACTGCAGGGAAGTGACTGACCTGAAAGCCGACGTGGTCGACGTGCAGCCTCCCTCTCTGCGTCAACGGAACCCGCAAACATCTCCTCCAACGCTTCCGTTTTCAGCTTGAGAACTGTCCCGCCTTCCGGAACACCGACGACACAGCTGTGCCCGGTCCCGGCATGCTTCACCGACACATCCATATTCCGGCTCCCCAGTGCACCTGCGTGGGGTGGGTTAAGGAGGTGAGGTGTGTCGGGTGAGAAGGTCCCAGTTGCTCGATTTGTCACAAAACCACACGACATCACACCCAGTGATGGTCGGGTCACACCAAGGAGGAGGAGCGGGTGCGGAAGTGTGCTGGGCCCTGTGCACCCCCAGCACACTGGCGCCTCCCGCCCGCTTCGACCCGGGCGCAGGCTTGACCCACCGTGGCCACGGGGGCGAGCACACGGTGAGCCTGATCGAGCTGGCGGTAGACTTCGAGCTGACAACGGGCCTATCCCTCCCCCCAGCGGAGACGCGCCGCATCCGGCCCCCGAAGGTGAAGAAGGGGGACGGGGGAAGGGACGCCCGGGAGGTGCTCCCGACACGCCAGGCCCGGGGGGGACTGGCCCTCTACTTCGACGGGGGGGCGAGGGACAACGGCACCCCCTTCGCAGTAGCGGGTGCGGGGGCGGTCCTATACGAGGATGGCCGTAAGGTGGCGGAGGCGGTCCGCCCCCTCCCGGGGGTCCGCTCCAACAACGTGGCGGAGTACGAGGGCGTCAGGGCCGGGCTGGGGCTGCTGCGTGGAGACCTGACGCATGTAGGCGCGGTGACTGTCTGCGGGGATTCACAGGTGGTGCTGGGCCACCTGCGTGGCGACTCTGTCTGCAGCCATCAGGACCTGCGCCCGCTCTATCTCAGCGCAACCAGGTGAATAGAGGAGCTGAAGCCGCGCTGCAGCCTGTCCTTTGTGCATGTGCGGAGAGAGCACACCACGGATGCTGACGCCCTCAGTAACAGGGCCATGGACGAGACCGAGCAGCTGAGAGGAGTGACGCGCGAACAGCTCGTGAGCCAGCTGGACGTCTTCCAACGTAGCGCACTCGGGAAGGCGGCATCCCTCGAGAGGCTCGGAGCCCTGATCAAGCGGGGGTGCGGCAAGCCGTGGCACTTGGGCCATGCGGACAACACGACCGTCCTCACTGCGCTTGGGGGGACGGTGGTGAAAGGGCTGTCGCGGCGCGCGCAGCTTGACCCCGCCACTGAGGAGGTGATGCGAGCGCTGCAGAGGCACACCAACAGCTGGGAAGACGCCCCTGATACGCCGTTCCACGCCCCCGGACAGGCGTGGGCGGCAGCTTTTGAGCCCCAGCGGCACTACCCCGCGGGGTGGGACCGTGACGCAGGGCGGTGGGATGCGCAGTGCCGGGAAGCCGAGGCCGTGGCGAGAAGACCACGGGAGAGGAGGGGCGCCGCCCCCCGAACGGCCCCCCCAGGCGCGAAGCGGAACTCTCGGACTCTGACTTGCGACCGGCACAGCAAACCTCGGTGCCTGCGTGCAGGGGCGAGTGCCAGCCGAGACCTGCTGCCATGAACTGCAGCACCACAACGACGGCGACGGGCTCTGCGTCACTATGGAGTTCTGCAAGAAGGCCCATAGGATGGGGCGCTGCGGGGACTGTGTAGTTGAATCTAAGTCTCTAACCTACTGCTGCAACACGCATCACGCGAGCTTTGCGGCACGCCCTCCTCCGAGTGGCACTGAACTGGCCCCACACTCTGACCCGAGTGGGGCCTCGGCTGTAACGTAGGGTGGGATGGGGGTGGGCTAGGACCCGTGCAGGGTTAACCCACCTAAAAAGTGATCAACACACACACACAGACAACACATAACACAGGGGGCCTTCGGTAGTTCGGCCAGAGGAGGCAGGACGTGAGTACGAACGAAACTGGGGCCACGTAGACGGAATCCTCACGAAGTGACGGACGTGAGGGGGGGGTGATTCTGTCGAGAAACAGGTTGCGCAAGCCAGACACAAAACTGGTTTCAACTCAACACACAGACAAACACACATGACACAGGGGGCCTTCGAGAAGTGCATAAAAAGTGAGGGAGGGGTGGGCTGTGTGCCTCACGCACAACTGGGCTGTAAAGTTGTATGCCACGCAGTGGGGCAGAGCGACTGCCCCTCCCAATGGAGTGGCGAAGGGCGAAGGGATCGCACGACACGCTCTGAGACGAAGGGAGGCCACCAAATAACACCACCCCATGCCCCCCATGTTGGGCCGCTGTCGCACTTTCTGGCACAGCCTGGCCGCAGTGAGACTGTTCCACCTCAACCATCAAGGCTCCTTCCCATCCTCGATGACGATTGGGATGTGCACCGCGTAGAGGCTTTCGCAGCGGCGCTCCCAGACGATGTGTGAGGTGTTTGATGCGTCATTCTCCACCTCGAGGACGAGGATGAAGCACAGGAAGAGGTACGGCGCAATCGCCGACAGCAGGTGGAACACGGCGTGGAAGTGCATGCTCTGCACGATGGTGTTGGGCGGGTCCCTCCTCTCCAGCCGGTTGCCGCAGAAGATCTGCTCCGGGATCCACAACCCTGCGAAGGCAAACAGGTAGATCCCTGCGGCAGCCGCGGCGAGCCGCCGCTTCAAAACGGAGTTGCGCCGCATGCGCGCGTCCTGCGCCGCAGGAGAGCTGGCGAGGTAGGCGACACCCGTGGCCAGGAACACCGTCGCTGCGAACATGACAACAAAGGCGACAAATCCCAGCACAAAGTAGAGCACGGTGGCGAGCACACCCCACGCGATGGTGCAGTTAAGCGCCAGCGACATCTGGCGGTGGTCCTTTGCCATGTGGTAGAGTGTCGCGTAGAGGTAGGCGCAGATGCCCCACACCATCGGCAGCTCGTCCAGGAGCTGGCCCTGGCGGGTCAAGGTGCCGTGGAATGCGACGCTGCCGATGCCGATGATGGTCATGGCTATGGCGGCCATGTGGAGGGGCGTGCTGCGCTTCTGCAGCACAGCCTGCCGCAGCATGCACAGCCCCATCAGCGCGACAGGGATGCTGGAGAGCGTGTTCATGAACTCCGCGACGTACATCGTGACTTCATAGTTGCCCTCACACCAGTCAACCGAGGCGGTGATCGGGCCCCAGTAGCCATGCCCCATGGTTCCGTTCAACCCACGAGGGTCGGGAGGCAGGGTGCGCGAGCCTGGGTTCTCTTGATCCCGCCCCAACCCCTGTGTGCGACGCCTCGGGTGACCTGCCTGAAAAACAGGAAGTGAAATTGCTTGCGGATCAAAGGAAGAGATTCGCTCACTTGGGATGTTCGGCACACTACCGACGCACAGCGGCTCCCCATGTGGGGGGTGGCTCGCTGACCACTGGGAGGGGCAAAGGAAAGCGATACACTGCGTCATCAAGGTGTGACAGGCCTTTACCAACACACACACGTGAATCTTTATATATTAGTGGAGACACACACACACACGTGACCCATGAGCAACTTACGGCCTGGTTGGGGAGGCAGGGGGGGAGGGGAGGGGGAGAGGGGGGGGGGGTAGGGAGGTCCACGAGGGCGTTTTTTCTGTCACGGAGCACGATTTTTTTGATTTTCGGTCAAAAACTCCACCAAAATGGGCGTACCTGGCCAAAAATCTAGTGGGGGATCACTGAAAAAACCCGAGAAAATAGCGGACACCCTCGAGAAAGTCGATCCATTCGAATTACTTGGGAGTTTTTCCTGAAAAATGGCCGAGAATGTGACTCAAAAATGCACACTTTTCGGCCAAAATGCAACACTTATCAAAACCCCATCTGAGCGCCCAGAATACCATCTAAGCACCCCAAAACCGCAAAAATACCCCTCCAGTGAGGTACCCGGGTGGAAAAAAATGGGTGCTGCACCTTCTGAGGGCCTACCGTTGGGTCCCAGCCGGAATTTCCTGGCCGACCCCCCCATAAGCCCCCTGGTTTCCCTCACTTTTTCAGCATTTTCCAGACTCGCGGACCCAAAAGATACGACCCAGAGGGCCACAGAAGCCCCCCAAAACCCCCCAAGAGTCATAGATATGCCCTAAAAGGGGTTGGAAAAACCAGGTGCGGCCACTTTGGTGCTCAATTTTGACCCAGAATCCCGAAAATTTCCTGATGCAACACTTATGCAACACTTAGCGGTACAGAAGTGGGTCAAATTGTAACACTTTTTGGGATGGCTCTGGGTGCCCAGAGCACCATCTAAACACCCCAAAACCATGAAAGCCTCACTTCAGTGAGGTATCCAGGTGAGGAAAAATGGGTTTTGCACCTCTTTGAGGTCACCTTTGGGGTTCCGGTGGGTGTTGAGTCAGGAACCCCCCCAGAACACCCCCAGGTACCCTGCTGGAGGCACTCAAAACCACCCATGCCAACATCGACTCCACGAACCCTATTGGGGGCGGCGGAGTGAAAGTCTTGTGTCGCCAGGAGGTATCAAGGGCACTTGTCGCGGGCTCCGAGTACTCCGTTGTTTGTCTCAGACCCATAGTGACTCGGTGAGAAGACCCCCACAGCTCCGAGGGTGTGCTCAGGTACACGCCTTCCCAGCTACAACTTCAACTTGACTCGAAGAAGATCTCCGATGACCCAGTGTGCATCCAACCATGACTCTCTCCAAAGAATGTGCCTTTACCACCTCCTGGCGACACAAGACTTTCGCTCTGCCACTCCCATTGGGGTTCGCGGGGTATAGGTTGATGTGGGTGGTTTTGAGTGCCTCCAGCAGGGTACTTTGGGGTGTTCTGGGGGGATTCCTGGCTCAACACCCACCAAAACCCCAAAGGTGACCTCAAAAAGGTGCAAAACCCACTTTTTCCCACCCAGATACCTCACTGGAGTGAGGTTTTCATGGTTTTGGGGTGTTGAGATGGTTTTCTGGGCACCCAGAGCCATCCCGAAAAGTGTTGCAATTTGACCAGCTTATGCAACGCTAAGTGTTGCATAAGTGTTGCATCAGGAAAATTCGGCATCCTGGGTCCAAATTGACCACCAAAGTGGTCGAAACCGGTTTTCCCGGCCCTTTTTAGGACATATCTATGACTCCTGGGGGGTTTTGGGGGCTTCTGTGGCCCTCTGGGTGATAGTTTTTGGGTTCGCGAGTCTGGAATAAGCCGGAAAACATGGGAAAAACAGGGGTTTTATGGGGGTTCGGCCAGGAATTATCGACTGGGACCCTAAGGTAGGCCCCAAGAAGGTGCAGCACCCATTTTTTTCCACCCGGATACCTCACTGGAGGGGTATTTTTGCGGTTTTGGGGTGTTTAGATGGTATTCTGGGCACTCAGATTGGTTTTTGATAAGTGTTGCATTTTGGCCAAATTTGTTACATTTTTGTTACATGTTTTCGGCCATTTTTCAGGGGAAAAATGCCAAGTAATTCGAATGGATCGACTTTCTCGAGGGTGTCCGCTATTTTCTCGGGTTTTTTCAGTGATCCCCCACTAGATTTTTGGCCAGGTACGCCCATTTTGGTGGAGTTTTTGGCCGAAAATCAAAAAAATCGTGTTTGTGACAGGCCTAAACAGAGATTTTCCTTTACGTGGACTCCCCTAGGGGGGGGGGGCAGGGCAGCGCAACGCAATGAGGCCTGGATTCTTCGTTCCCCATCCACCGCCACATGGCTCAGTCCATTGGCGCAAGTGTGCTCAAAGAAAACGGCAAACGAGTTACACGGAAGACAAGAATGCAATATATGGGGGCAAAGAAGATAAGACGGCGCCTTCAACCGGGTGGGCATTTCTTAAAACAAACCCCCCCCCCCCCTCCCGAGGGGGCCCCGGCTCTGCCGCCGCTGCAAACAAGGCAAACAGTTTGCCCCAAAAAAAACGCGTCGGGGAGGGGTACAAAGCAGAACGTAGAACGGTTGTCTGAAAAATCCACACGTGGGCGGGCGGGGGCGGGGTGAGGGGGCACGTCAGGGAGGCAAGGCAGGGAGGGAGGGGAGGGCTATCCACACCCTCCCCCGCCTCGAGAGCCGCCCGGAGGAAAGTGCAAGAAACGAAGGCGGCGGTGGCATCAGGGGGCCATAAATTTCCCAATTTTCTGGCGCTGTGGGTGCCGACAAGTGCCAGATACGGGGTTCTCTAAAGGGGGGCTTTCGCTACAGGTGCTGACAGCATTTTGGCCTTCTCCGAGATAAACGTCGAACTTCGTAGGGTAAGTGACACTAAGTGACGCTAAGTGACGCTCTGTGACTGTAAGTAACAGTGCGGTGACTGTAAGTGAAGCTAAGTGACCGTAAGTGACAGTAAGTGACGCCAAAAAAGCGGGAAAAATGAGACAGTCACCTGACCTCAGTTGGCCTAGTAGATCTACACACAAAACCCTGAACTGATCACACCCTGAGCCTGATGAAGGGTGGGGTTAGTGTATAGAGCACGTTTGGTTGCAGCTGTGGTGGGGCGCTTTCCGCTCACACGAGTGTGCTTAAAAAAATGCACCGTTTCAGAAGCTGCAGCGAAGACTCTCCCTGTGAGAGAACACAGAATAGGGCCCCCTCTCTACCGACCGAGCGCTGTTGCAAGGGGATGGGTGGGGTGGGAAGGCGGGGGGGGTGAGATTTGAAACGAAAAGAGGGGCGCTGCCCCTCGTCCTGTTGGCCGTTGTTATTGTTTTGTTGGTCTGGCCCCCAGAGAGGGCAGGACCGTGGCGACCCTCCCTACTCCCCACGGTCTACTGCCATGGTATTGCTTGATGTTTATGCACAGTGGCGACACACAGCGACGAACTCACCAGACGTTTTGAGCCCAGCCCCAACTGAGTGGCTGAGGCCTTCTCAGACTGGGGCAGGCAGGCACCGACGCTGATGCGCCTGGCGGCCTGTGGAAAGAAGAAGCGAGGGAGGGGGCTGTGGGGGTGGGAACTGCACTTTAGAGCCCTGCCGCAACCGGTAAAACGGGGCAGGCGGGCAGGCGGCACCAAAAGAAGATAAAAGAGTCCGGGTTTTGTTTGTGCGCACGAGCGGCAGTGTGCTGTGGCCCCTGTGAAGGGCGTTGCTGTGATTAAGTGGTTTTGTGTTGCTCTCTCAAAACACACTGCGCGCGGGTACGCTCCCACTGACTCTTTCGCTGTGACAAGCAAGCTTGTTTGGGCAAAAAACCAAGAAAAGGAGCAGGCGTACGCAAATGTGTTTGCTTGTGCAGCGGGTAGAGGCGTGAGTGTATGTGTTAATCTGTTGGAACTGACGAGACAAAAATGGGCAATGGCGGCACACCCTGAAACACTGCATTTTCGTTGAAGGGCACATCCTGGATGGGTGCAGTCAGGCACAAGCACATCAACAACGTCAACAGATGGCGAATAGGTTAGGATAGGGACTGCCACAGCAGGTGACAAGGAAGCCGAGAGGAAGAGGAAGGGGGGCGGTGGGGGAAGTAGTGCATGTGCGCGTGTGTGTTTTGAAACCAGGGGTTGTGCAGCATACTCTTGATCCGGTACTGACTACTCCAGGGCCATGACTTAGTCACCACCACCCGGGCGGGCAGGGGGTGCTTGTGGCAGCAAGCCAGTACCGTCTCATGAGATGCCACAGAGTATAAGCCTGTGAACAGCAGCAACAGGCAGCCCCTGATGGTGTTAGTGTTAGGCCATCCACAGGAGGGTGGCACTTGCAACAGACTGCTGGTGCGCCTCAGGGTTCTGTGTGGCCCGTCCCGTGGGGGGGAAAGCCCTGCCCCCTTCTGTAATTCTGTACTTCTGTGTTTTTGGTGCGGCCACAGAGGGGGGTTGTGTGTGTGTGTGTACCGCGATCACCGTCAAAAGATGTCACCACCGAGCAACTCGGTGACGCCGACAAGGGGCAAGAATGGTAACTAGCAAAACAATGCTTGTGGTGTGCGCCGTGCGAAGCTAGTTTTTTGTGGTTTGGCATCACATCTACCCGGGAGGAAGGCACGCTACAACGAGGAGCGTGTGGCTGCCGTCTGCATCTCCGACTCAGCACCGATGAATTTTGCTGCGACTGCTGCAAACTTCTTCGGCACTTGCAGTTCTGGGAAGTGCGCCGCATCCTTGATAATGTGAACATCCAGCAGCGTCGGGCGGCTCAGGTACTTCTCATACGCTCTCGACGTCATATCTGTGTTTCTGTGCGTCCGGTCTTCGCCCCCCCACAGCAGCAACGTCCGCACATCGTTTTTGGCATCCGCCAGGCCCTCCAGCAAAGCCTTGTCCCCTTCGGACGGTCGGAAGAACAGCATCTGCAGGGCAGACGCAAGCGGGAAGGTCGCACCGTTGTCGAAGGAGTTGAATACAATTGAGCAGAATTTTTTCCGCATTTCTTGTGCGCCTTCTTCGCTGTCCTGGCAGTGCGTGCACTCGGTGTAGTTGCCACGCCGCGGGAAGGTCGTGCTGTACCAGGTGCTTGAAATCGACTTGACCCTCAGCCAGTTGAAGAAGGCAGACACGTAGGGGATCGACAGCATCCCGTAGGTATTCACCCCATGCGCCCAGGCGTGCTCAGCTTCATATGTTCCGCACTGCGACACGATCAAGTAGTCCACACAGTTGCTCCCCACGCGTTGCAGTACCGGCACAGCAATGATTCCAGCAACACACGGCATGGTCAACACCAAACTCGACGGTGAGAACTCGCTCCGCGCCGCCTTGATGAGGTTGGCGATCAGCGTGCAGAAGGTATCGATCGTCATGGTCGCATCCCCCTTTGACATGCCGAAGAACGGCAGCTCGAAGACGACAAATTCGTCGCGCGGGAATTGGGCCCTCATCGCAGCCAGGAGGTCGTCGTAGTGCGCAACTGTGTTCGGCGGATCGGCTGCAAACAGGAACAGCCTGTTCCCACCGGACACTGCCTGCTTCACCCTTCTGACGTTGAAGACACCACCTTCGACTTTGCACTCCGCCACAGTGTCGACGAATGCCATAGTTCACGAGATATGTGTCTGTGTCTGTCAATGTTGATTGTGTATGCTCATGATATAAAGTGCATCTATAAGAAGGTTACTAGTAACATGTGTGCGTCTGCATCTCACTCAAACTGATAGCAAGGCGTGCCCGAACACATTTTTTGGCTGCATTCTACGACACGTCTGACCCGCCCCAGGTGTGTGTGGCCTCTGTGGGGCCCTAGCCGATCATTCTCCCCACCAGGCTTCTGCAGGCCCAGCCCACCCGCAAGTGCAAGGGTTGCTTTCGGGGGTGGGGAGAAGGGGCGGGACGGGGGTGGGGAGACTTACAGGTTGTTGGCGAGACGCCCGATGGTGTGGCAGGTATCCTGAATCTGTCTGCCCGGTGGGCCTTCGCTACACACATGGGGTTTTTTTATATTTAAACCACCTGATTTTGACCCGAGTTTGGTGGAGTTTGGTGGAGTTTGGCGGAGTTTGGTGGAGTTTGGAGGAGTTTGGTGGAGTTTAGTGGAGTTTGGTGGCGTTCGGTGGTGTTGTGCGGTGTTGTGTGGTGGTTCCCTGCAAAAAATCGAATGTCCTATGGGGCGGAGGGCGCTGGGGACTGGGCTGTGGCCGTTCCACATGCCCTTCCCCTCGTGACTTACACCCGGTCGCCACCCCACTTCACGGAAAACATGACTACGCAGCAACAGGGTCATGCTTGCGGCGGTATGCAACCACCAGGACAGCCTGTTTCGGGTTCGCAAAGCCCGGTACGCTGCCTTGCCGTAGGGACCCAGATACTGAGGACACCCCTGTGAGAACACTGAGGGAAGATGTTGGGCTAGCCTAGTTGAAGCAGGCTTCGGGGTGACCGAGGCAGAGCACCCTGCCCAGAACATGAACAAGACTGTTCGACTGACGGGGAAGAACCTGGTGGGCAGTGTGGTCTTCGGCGCAATGCTTGGAGATATCAGGAGCCTTCTCTTCAAGGCTACTACTTATGTTGGACTTGGCCTTCGCTCCTGTGAGCAGTGAAAAAAGTGAGGGACGCCGTTCTTCCCCTCTGAGTGATGACGTAGCGAAGGACCTTGAATGGGGTTTGAACCCGAGAGATTCAATACTCAACCAAAGGTATTCTCCAGGACCTGGCACGGAACGGGCGATATGAACGCTCCCACCGTGCGCACGGACCTGTCTGCGACTCTACAAGGAACCACGGGGCGGGGCGCACACATCACCTCGGAGGCCTCAAGGAGCCTGCCTGACCTGCACGACTCCGCTGCGCCAGCTACAAGGCGGAGCTCGGGCGCCATCCCACCGACCTACAGCAAGGCAAGGGGTGATAATCATCTGGAGACCTGAGCCCATGCAGGATCGGAGAGACGCGAAGGCCTTATCCACAGATGATCCACCTGAGGGAGACCACCCTCCACCTCCTTCGGACAGACCACACAGCCTTGTCGATGACCACAGCAGCCGGACACAGACCAGTACGTGTACCCTGCCTGCAGCACCGGGCCACGCCCCATCGAGGGTCTCCCTGAAGCATCTCTTTCGCCACGGCCCAAGCCGGCACCCCCTCACCGCCACCAACGAACTGTTGCTGCACCGCGACAAGGAGGCAGCCCACTACCTGGCTGCAGCAGGGGAACTGGGCACAGCGAGGTACTTCAGCCATTCAGCTTCATGCGACTTTGGGAAGGGATGGCCTCACCCAAAATGGCTGGAAATCCTGTCCGGCCGCTGAAATTTGAGCCGGACTACGGGCGGCCATCTCGCGACTCCCACTAGGCACACAGGCAATGCGAGTTGCATTCTCGGGGGTACCCACCACCCGTAAACCCCAGCACACCATCTGCCCACCTCAGGCACAACTTGACGGTGTCCTCATCTGGCGATACGCGTGCTCGTCTTTCTTCTCCGCGGTGGCGATGCTGAAGATGCAGTCCACGTTCGTCATACTAAGCCAGGTCTGCAGACACTCCACCACGTACGGCCAAAGGCGGGGAGGAGGGCTGCCTTGGCTTTCTTCCAGAAGGCCAAGGGGGTGTCGGCAACAAGGCGTACCGCACTCAGGACCAGGTAGGCCTTGAACTCCTCCCGACAACATCCTCGTAGAAATTGCACCCCTGGCCCCGTCGAGGGGAGAAACCCTCAAAATACCCTGTGAAAACCACCTCCGTGTCAATATGTGGACAGACTTGAACACGTCGCGTGACGGCTACACCACCCAAACTGCCTCCAGCTGCCTTCAGGCAGACTACTTGGAGAATTGAATGTGTGATGCTGGGTGCGAGTCGAATATAGTGAAGAGGAGACGGTTTCATTGACCAACTACCTGTCTACCCATTCTCGCATGCGAGAATGCGATTCGCATTGCCTGTGTGACTAGGACACGCATTCGCGTCTCAGACTCCCGTACCCAGACTCCCGCTAGCGGGCTAGGGGAGTTGGAGTCCACTATGTACTTGCACTCCAGGTCCCTGACTTGCACAGTGCAATAATGTGCCTGGAACCGGGGAGGAATGCAGTGCAAGTAATGTCCGGGTGTGCAAGTGCTATCTTCCTCCCTGTTTTATTAGAGGGGCAGTTGGCCTGTAGTACGGATCGAACCCCGGTCTGTCCAGGAACAGGAAGTGTACCGTACGACTTCTCCCTCACCCAACGGCGTCGTGCGGTCAAGCACATCGGACATTCTTCCCAACGGGACCCTTCCCAAGACGAAAACCAGTACCGCATCAACCCCACAGGCCCATCTTCCCCTTACTGCGCCCGGTAGAAACGGTACACGGTGGACTCCAGCGGGGGTAGGGTAACCCTTTTCGGGAGTCTCAACTAGCGGGAGTCTCGGACTCCCGCTAGCGGGAGTCTTTAGCCTAAATTAGCTGGAAAATAGACTCCCGCTAGCGGGAGTCTCCAGTACATACTGCAGAAAAAGACACCCTCTCAGACTCCCGCTCCCAGACTCCCGCTAGGGTGGCTGGAGTCCACCGTGTAGTGACCTCCATTTTGTAGCTGATTTTGGCCCGAGTTTGGTGGAGTTTGGCGGAGTTTGGTGGAGTTTGGTGGAGTTTGGTGGAGTTTGGTGGAGTTTGGTGGAGTTTGGTGGAGTTTGGTGGAGTTTGGTGGTGGTAAACTGGAGATTTTCGGAGATTGGTTTCGGGCAAAATCAGGTGGTTATTTGGAAAAGTTCGGAGGCCTTTTTCACCTCTAAACAGGAGGAAATACACCAAAGACACACTGTTTTCGGCACCGTAGCAAAGGACCCTGAAAATTCAATACAAATCCAAGAAGCATGGTTGCATAGCGGCCGTTTTAAAAAATCCCTTGTATTTTGTGGACTTGCAAAAACGGCCGCTGATTTTCAGCATTTTAAAAAACGGCCGTTTTTTTTACCTGGGAATTTTGTATGGGCCGTGGGTCAGCAGGCGAGATCCCACCACCAGGAGTGCCTCCCCACTGCAAGGGATACCCTGCAGCAAGCATTGTGAGCGCGCCTTCAAGTATGATGCGAAGAGTTCAGACTTCGTGGACCACTTTGACGGACCGCGCCATATCAAGAAGAAGAAGAACGCAGCGTTGAAAGTGCAGAGCCAGGGAAACAGCTGGCGCTGTCGGAGTGCGATACCCTCAGTGGCAGGCTTGCAACTTCGGATTGCCCGGGGTGCGTTGTTCACCGGATCACCGGCTGGCATGGTGCATGATGCTGTCAAGAAGTGTCCCGAGGAGGGGCTGAACATGGTTGCGGCCAATCTAGGCACGTGTGTCGTGGATGACCGTGCAGGCAGAGGTGGGTGTCGCTCACTGGCATCAGGGCTCTTCCGACAGAGCTTTCCCTTGATCTCGGCGACAGCACCCCGGCTGAGAAGGACACCGCCTTCGCTGATTTATTCCCGAAGGCACGGGCGATCATCCCGGGCAATATGCAGCACCAGCTGGATGGGTTCACGACCGCACTGGCGCTGAAGGATGTGCTGTGCCACATCTCTGACGCAGCTGAGAGGGAGAAGCAGGCGAGCAAGACGGCACTACCGGCCGTGCGATCCCGCTTCTCTCCGACACACACTACCTGCACCGCTTGAGTGGATCTGCACCTTGCACCACGTCCCCGGGCATTTATACAATCTTCCGGGCCCGCTGCAGGACAGCGGCCCTGCTACGTGTGCGTCGCTTCTGCGGTTGGCAGAGATGCCCACGAAATCGCTGGGCTCGAGTCCCACCTGCAGGCCGCCGTCCGCCTGACGGCACCCCTCGCATCGCTGCTCCAGAAGTACTGCGATGCGCAGCTGGGTGTGCCAACGGCGTGCCCCTGTCGACGCAGTGTACACCGACATTGAGAATGTCATCGAGAAAGTGTCTGAGGTGGGGAAGTACGACCCCCCAGTGCCCCTGGCAGGGGAGCTGGCCTGGGCTGGCGACCGCATGCGCAGAAGGTGGGACGGCACGGAATCAGGGAAGTCCTTCTGGTTTGCGGTCCGCCGTCTGTGCCCGAGCGCGTACGGCCGCATGAGTCGTAGGGGTGTCAGAACTCCGGTGCCACCTCCCCTCTGTTTCGGGGAGGTCACGAGCAGGGCCTGGGTGATCTACGACGAGGCCACCACGTTCCGAGGGTGTGCTGGATTTCTGGGACAACCCGGGGGCGAACCGGGCTGCTACACTCCTCTCTGCTCTCGGGTGTCTGCTGCTTGTCGAGCGACAGGCAGGGCGGAAGCCATTTTTCTTTGTACAGTCGACAGAGAATCGCAGTGCCCAATGTCATGTGCAGGCAACAGGGAGTTGTCAAGTGTGTTTCCTCAGCTCGGTACGGTAAGCAGGAGGCGAATCTCCAAAGGAAAATAGGAGGGGGAAAAAACGGCCGTTTTTACGCCAACAAAACATGAAAACGGCCGTTTTTATATTTCGGTAGCGGGAACTGAGGTAGTGAATTCTCAGAAAGTCCACTCCCTCCATGACGGCCGTTATGACACTATGAAGAAGGGGGAAGAGTCTCGGTGCGTTGTTCATCGATCGCAGAGAGATTTAAAGAAAACAATCTCAATGTTCGCGCACAAAAGAGACCGACATGTGCCTGGCACTTGCCTGGAAAAGCAGTGCGGCAGCTTTCCCCCCAATATCCGTCTTGAGGTCGAAATGGAACTCAGCAGGCACATGTCACTAGAAACGGGGATGGGGAGGGGGCGTGGGTGGGGTTCTCGGTGTGAGTCGGAGCCTGTGATACGAGATGTGGCCCTGCAATGCAGCACTTCCTGGTGCCACCGTGGCAATCATTGGACCATGCTCGCCTCTATCCCGCTTCCTCCTTCTGCATGAGCACAGGCTCCGCAAGAGTGGGGGCGCAACATCGGAAACAGTTTACCGAGTTGGGTTGCGGCCTGAACTGCCGGAGCAAACGAGAAGCAAAGAGAAACAACAGAGGAGCGGTGTCGGGGGGAAAGGAAACTGTGGGGGAGGGGGGGAGGGGACCACCGCGCCTGTTCTTCCTGCCACTCTCTGGCAGGCAAATGCCACTCCAGCACAGCTGCCCGTTGTTCGTATTGGGTTTCGTGAGGTGTGGTGACGCTTCCACACCCAAAACCTCAGCTCCTACGATTGATGGAGCGAGAAGGATGGGTGGAACACGTTTGACTGTCGTGCCGTGACATTTTCTGCTCACAAGCGTGCGGAACAAAAAAATCTTCAGAAAGTATTGTCAGGGTTCTTTTGCTTTTGTTCGTGCAACCACGAAGCAGGCCTTCCCACTGAAGCAGCCGCCTTCCTCGTGTCTGTCCCGGCCGCGTTGCAAACTCGCGTGCACGTTGGGCAGTGCGGTGGGCTCCTGTAGAGTCGATGTGACTCGGTGGTTTTTGTGGGGGGAGTGTGGAAAAGTCACTTCACCATTCAGCAGCAACCGCTCTTAGCCTGTATTTTGTTTGTTTGATGCGTTGACGCTTCTACACACGAGTGTGCGGGAAAAAAAACTAAACAAAAAGACAGTGCCAGGGTTTTCGCTAGCACCGGGGGGGTCAGGCGGTAAAAATATCGGTGCGGTGCTCTTCGAACCGAAAATCAGAGGGGGGGGAAAAAAAATTTCCGCGGTGGTGCTTTGCACCGAAAAATCCCTACCCCATCGGGAGCGCACCACGCGAACACACGTTCCGCTCTGTGCTGTATGTAGGTGCACTGATGGTACACCGCAGCGCGGTGTACCATCGGTGTACCTACACGAGTGTATGGGCACTGGGTGCCACTGACCCCCGATTCGAATGGCTTCGGGGTCGTTTTGTCCAACGACGACCCTTTCTCGACATGTTGCCGTCGCATCCACGCAAGGTGGTGGCGATCTCGTAGACAGGCACACGGCACAGGGGGGTCTGGGGGGCGGAGCCCCCCAGCCGCCGGAGGCCACGGTAGTGAACATCTGTTCCTTGCAGTCTCGGGCAGTCGGGATTCCCTCGGGTTTGCGATGCTCGTAAGTAGGCTTCGCTGTTTCGCAGCCCGACCAGCAGGAGATCACCGGTCCTGGGTGACACCAAAAAAAATCGGGGGAAAAAAAATATACAAAACGGTGCTTTGCACCGCTCCCAAGGGCGGTGCTTTGCACATTCCGAAAAACCGAAAAACCCCCAGAAAAAAAACAATTGGTGCAAAGCACCGGTTTTCGGTGCTAGCGAAACCCCTGGACAGTGCAGAGGACAAGGAGTACCCCGTAGGCTGTGCAATATCACCCCACCATGTGGGGGATCGTGCACGCGCGGGGGGGGGGGCCTTTTCTGGCGACAAATATGTTCGGCAAAAGTTCGGCGATTTTCAGCCAAATTATTTACCGAGGAAATGTACCGAAGTTGCACTTTCTCGGAAGTAGACGGAGACCCCCCCCCCCCCCCCACAGTAGGTCACAAAGATAGATTTCAGGATGGGGGAGAAATGGGGAAAGTATGTTGGCGGTGGCAGCGAAGGGTGACGAGACCAGCACCCCCGGTCTCTTGAGGCAGCGGCAGCGGCAGCGAAAAGACCTCGAAGTCCGCAAAAGGTGGCTGTAAAGAAGGCTGCAAAAGGACTCGGCAAAAATAGAGAAACCCAACAAAAGGCGGGCGGTGCTTACAACCGCTGGAAAGGCAGCGAAGGCGGGGGTGTGTGAACCAGCCTTCCACCTGTCCGCCAGGTATTCCAAAAGAAGTCGCCTTCGTTGTCGCCCACGCGTGGGAGGGCGACATTTGTTTCTCACATAGTGCTTCACTCACCACACGGAAGAAAATATCCAGAGATTTGTTTCCTGACTATTCCACCTTCGAAGTGGCTCGCCTGTTTGAATCACAGAAAGGACGGATCGCAGGAGGGAAATAATACAGCAGCAGTCTCTCGAGTCTTCACAGATGGCTTTTGCATTGATCGCTTCCACCAGGCATAGGTCTCCAGTATTGGCCCTGATTTTACGGCTGCCTCACACACGATCATCTGAAGCAACCCCTTCAGATAAAGTGCGGAGGAAACTGGGCTGCATCGGGGCGGCACTGGGCAAGAGGGGCAAGGGAGGGACGGGGAAGGAGGGGGTGCCAACAGGCTGTTGACTGGTGTGGCAGAAAGCCTGGATACGTGTGTCAGAGATCAAAGGAGGAGGAGGGGGCGGGAGAACCCCAGCACGGTGGACAGGTCGGCTGGATGTCTCGCACGGAAGCACCGCATGGGATATCCCACCGGGTATAGCGACCATCTCCCACAGGGGAGCACGTGTTCCCCCCCTGGGAGAACGTGAGTGATCCCATCGGACATCTGGGGATATCCCGTGGGAGATATCATGGTATGTGCTCCCATCGATTCTCCCGCGGGAACGTACGTTCTCCCAGGGGGGAACACGTGCCCTCCCCTGTGGGAGAGTGACCACCACCCAGTGTGGGATACCCATTGGGATATCCCACATGGTGTCCCAGCCGTCCTGGCCACCGTGAGTGCGCCATGTTCATCGATCGCAGAGAGCTGAAGAAAACAATATCGTTGTTCGCGCACAAAAGAGCCCGACATGTGCCTGGCACTTGCTTGGAAAAGCAGTGCGGCAGCTTTCCCCCGATATCCGTCTTGAGGTCGAAATGGAACTCAGCAAAGACATGTCACTCGACATGGAAGGGTGTGTGGTTCTCTGAATCGGATCCTGTGACACGAGATGGTCCTGCAATGCAGCACACCTAGTGGGGGTCTTTGCTGGTCGTTATTATCCGTCAATCATCGTCAGTTTTCAGCTACAGTGTTCCAACAAACATTGGTGGGGTAATAACCCACCTTTGCCCCAAAAAAATCCGGGAACAAACGGCACCAAACAGGGCACTATCCCTGGCCTGCATCCGACACGAGACGAACACGAGTGAGCCAACACTACGAACGTAGTGCACGAGTGGGGAAGCGGGTACCGAGTTAAAAATAATCCTGAAATCACCCACCGGGGCCCTCGCTACCAGGTGTGAAATAGTGAGAACAAGTGAGCCACGGCCCATTTCCCCTCACTGACTGACGACCTGTGACGAGCTGTGACTGGTAGCGAGGGCCCCCACCAATGTTTGTTGGATGACTGTCTCAACAGGAAACGCCTCATAATGCACTGACGACCACCCTATCGCGAAGACCCCCAGTGCCACCGTGGCAATCATCGGACCATGCTCGCCTCTGACCCGCTTCCTCCTTCTGCATGAGCACAGGCTCCGCAAGAGTAGGGGCGCAACATTGGAAACAGTTTACCGAGTTGGGTTGCGGCCTGAACTGCCGGAGCAAAAGAGAAGCAAAGAGAAACAACAGAGGAGCGGTGTCGGAAAGGAAACTACGGGGTAATCGCGAAGTCGGAGAAATATCAACTACAGAGAGTTGACCTCCCCGTCCACTCGTTGTGTCCGGGGCTCTAGCGCCATGTTCTGTGGGGGGCATACTGTGTGGACACGGCGGTTTCGCCTCTGGGGCGCCCGTGAGTGTGACGCCTGTTGAGGGCACCCCACTACGTCGCACTTTGGGGCGAAGGCCGTCCCATTAAACGACATGTAAAATTGGGCGTGTTCCGCCGCGCAGCAAAAGGAAGAAGGGCGACTTTGAGAGCCTCGCCTTGCGGAAGGTTTCGCAGGTCTTTCGCGGGCTGCTTGCTGAGGCTGTTGTGGCTACGCATCGCAAACAGCATCCTTGCCTTTGGAGTGCTCGCTGCACTGCATCTCGTACACCACCCCGACAGAGGCGCCGCCTTCCTGGGGCACACGCACTGTCGTGGCACGGAGCAGGTCACGGACAGCACCCGTCGGTGGTGCCTCCGCCGTGTACAGGCACCGCAGTGACAGCGACAGCGCCAGGCGGCGCAGCGTAAGGCACGCCTCCACAGAACCGCCTGACGCAGTCACGAAGCGCTGCTGCGCCGTTCCGATGGCCCCGTGATCGACAGCCCCGCTCGAGATCCCGAGCGTTGCGACCGTCTCGCCGTCGCCCTGCTGCAGCACACGCTGTGCAAACCGCAGTGCGCCCTCTATGTGTGCCGCCATCTGCTTCCCGAAGTTCCACCCGATGAAGAAGTTGTTCCCGAGCAGCGACAGCAGCACACCGCCGCTCTGCTGCAGAACCGGCAACACACACGCCAGGCCGTTGTCAACCTCGCCAAGACCCATGCTCCTGAGTGTGGCCACAGCCACAGTGGCCTGCTTCGTGGTGGTGCCGCGGTGTAGGACTGCCGTGCCGTCCCAGGGTAGTCCAGAATGTTTTCGGCTCGACGGTGACCCGCGGGGCGAAGCTGCAGAGAGGGAAGGTGCGAGGGAGTGCAGAGGGTGGCGCTCACGCCCCTGCAGGGAGGCAGGCCACAGGCAGCACACGGGCACAGGCTCGCGTACACCCTTCAGTTTGGTGGGAGCTGGTTGGCCTGCATGTGCATCGGCACACGCACCAGACATCCCATGCACACACTTCCACAGTTCGTCAGGCACCGCAACTGCACCAGGCATGCACACAGACTCAAGGCGGGAAGCGACATTCACCGTGTGCCCAAAGTAGTCCACACGTCCAGTCATCGAGTTTGTCTCGAGCGTCACAAAGCCATGGTTCACACCGATACGCACCGTCAGGCCGCCCCACAGCTCTGTCGGGCAGCAGATCCCAACCTCCAGAAGCGCAGCAGGCCACTCTGCGGCAAGCAGGTTCTCCTGCACAGTCAGCCCGAAGCACACAGCCGCATGTGCATCCTCAAAAGCAATCATGAACGCGTCCCCGATTGTCTTGACCTCATACCCACCCCATTCAGCCGCGGCAGCCCGCATCACCGCGTTGTGCACCAACAACGCCTTCCCCATCCCCTCGGGTGCCGCCTCCCAGATGGATGTGGACGAACGGATGTCGGTGAAGGCGATTGCCGCAAGCTGGCTGTCCGCACCGGGTGCAGCAGGCGAAGGAAGCAGCTGTTCAGGATCGGCGTTATCGGGCGAGTGCTGCTGCTCCTCCAGCAGCACGGCAGGCAGGTAGGGGCGGTACGCACGTAGGTTCAGCTCCAACCGCAGCAGCGCAGCACGCATGGCGTCAGGCAGCGCGGAGCTGCTATCCTCGAGGATGCACGACACGGCGTCCACATCGTATGCTGCCAGCAGCGCCGCGATCTTCTCCACTGTGGCAATGGTGCTCTGCATCGCCGCCTGCTCTTGCATCGCCTGCTGTGCAAACCCCCTCGTGGCCATGTAGTCGACAAGGAACACGAGCATCCCGATGGATTGGTAAGTCCCAGCAGATATGAAATCGGTTGTGCAAGGAGGCTTGTCACAGTCGATGATCGCCGCGTACCTCTCACGCCTCGCATCGTAGCTGTCTGTCAGAGACACGTCGTACAGACCGAAGCGTGTGATGCGTTCCACCAGGTTGAGCAGCAGCCACAGCACAACAAAGCCCACCACAGCGGTCGCAATGCGGTCATCCAGGCGCAGCACGAGGATGAAATCGATCACAATGACAAACGCCGGCCACATCCCCTGCAGGTCTGTCTGGTAGAAGTGCAGGTCAGTCAGACAAGTGGAAACACACGAAGCACTGATGAAGAACATCATGAAGCTCTGCGTGAAGCGCCTCTTGCACGCACCCCACGTGAATGTCACGAGCGCCACGACGGCGTAGATGTACCCAGCACAGGTTCCCAGGTGCGGCCCGCCCATCAAGACGGTGAAGACCCCTAACGGGAACACGGGCATGCACGCCAGCAGGATCGTCTTGCGGCAGCGTATCTCGAAGGCATCGGCAGCACCGTCACGGCTGATGACATCGTGCAACCATCCCAGCATGGCCGTGTGTGTCTGCCTGACCCCCTCCTGTACATGTCGGGTTTGGTGTTTGTGTTTGAGAGGTGTGCCACAGCGCAGGAAACTGTGCCCGTGCAGATCCTTTGCAGAACATCACCACACTGCATGACAGGCGCGTGGGGTGTTCTCGCGATCGACGAAACTTTTTGAGCGAGGGTTTCGAGAAAATGCACGAAGCAAATTTTTAGCCGGGTTCTTCAGCCAAGCCTCGTGAGGCATCCCGTTGCCCCACCTCACGGAGGGCCCGAGGACGAGGGCGAGCACGCCTGGCTGTTATGGTGCAAGGCCCAAGGACAACCGCGGGGAGAATTTGTTTCGCGTGAAGTCGGCCAAAAGGGGCGTAAAGTGTGCGAAGGCCCTGAACACCTCTGCATGGAGGTGTGTACCGCGCCGGGGCGCCGGGACGATCGAGCAGCAGCACGGGCTCTCCGGGGGGGCGCGGGAAGAGCGTCTGGAGGACTGCCAGCTGCCAAGAGTGTCAGAGAAGCGGGCAGACGCCAAGCCAGCCAAGGGCAAGGGGGAGGGATAGAACACCTCTGCGTGGAGGTATGTGCCGCGCCAGGAGGAGAAAGCGGAAGGAGGTGCCGCCGCGCAAGCAACAGCTGGCACCGGAGCAGCCGGTGGTGACGTGGGAGATCCTGATGAAGGCAGCCGACTCCGAATCGCGCGGTGTGCTTGGTCCCGTTGGGGATGGATGGAGGTGCGAGAACACGACGGGAAGCGCTTCCGAAGCGGTCACCTGTGTGGGTCTCGCGGGCGCCGCTCCCCACGTTGCCAGCCGATGCTGAGGGTCCTGCTGCAGGAGGTGGAGGCGGAGGGCCAGGTGGTGGATGAGGGGTTCACTGCCCTGCCATGGGCCCGGGCGACGGTGAAGACGACGGGCAGGACGGTGCACCTGTTCCTGATGGTGCAGGAGCAGGGCACAGATGCGACGCAGCGCTTCCGCAGGTGGGTGGCGGCCAAACCCCCATCGAGGACCAGAGAACCCAAACGTCGAGGATGTCGTGTGGCTGCAGGGTCACACCGTTGCCCTGCAAAGGCCTCCCGCATAGCGTGTGGGTGTGGGTGCTGCTGGGTGGGAGGCACGTTCATGTGCATGGCAGGAAAAGGATGCACACAAAAAAGCGCTAAACGGGGTGGTGGTGGTGGTGGGGTAGTGGGTGGTTCGCAGAAGTACGGCGCCTGTGGTCAAAAGGCAATCCCATGGGGGGTGGGGGTGGGGGGTTTGCGGGGTCATTTGACTGCCTTTTCCGTTGCTCTCCAAGGATGATTTTTTTTGCGGGTTTCCAGAAATTCCGAAAAAGTCCCGGGAAAAAATCGACACACACGCGCACACCCAGGCAGCGCTAGAAGATGTCCCTCAACAGGGTTCCGTGCTCCGAGATGAAGTGTGCCAGTCTGCATGAGAAAACGGGCGAGGGCACGCCCCGTTGCACCAGCAATCAAACGTAAACCCCGAAGGGACCCGCCAACCTGGATTTTTTGAGAAAACCAGCAGGGCGACGCGCTCCCAACACAGGCCGCTGTTCCCTGCGGATGCTTGTTACGGGCATGCCCTCCCCATTTTCTTCACCCCCGTTCGTTCCTTTGCTTTTCGCTTCTTTTCTTTTGACGACGTGTCGCAGCACAACTACTTCACGAACACCACGTGGACCACTCTTACTGCTTTGTGTTTCACTTCTTGACAACGTGTTGCAGCATGCTTAGTACGAACACCACGCGGCTTTTAGTTCAGAGACACACTGGCTTCCTGAAGGGCCTCGATTCGCGGGGTGATTAGGTGAGGACCAGATTCCCCTGTCATGGGTCAATCGGTGTGGCACCCATCGGGGAAGCAGTAATATGACATTGGGTCAGTGGTTGGGGGGGGGGGGGGGATGAGGAGGAGGGAGGGAGGCGGGTTTTGCATTGCTTTGCTCTTTTGTTTGACCATTTTGCTCGCTTTTATTTTTTGGGGAGCCGCCGCGCCAGCAAATAAAAACCGCAAGCTACGCCTGGTGTTTTGTCACTGCCGTGGGCACGCCCCACCCCCCACCCTCCCCGCTGTTTTTACCTTTGTTTTCCACTCCCACTTTTCTCACTCTTTGTTGTGACACAGCGTGCGTGGCACAACCCTGGGCAACTGTGCTTCTGACGGACAGCGTCTGGTGTTGCCGGCCCCTTTTTTGGGGGGGCCCTCAATACAGACGAATGAAGCCCCTTGATGAAGTGGTTAGCTTACCCGAAAGCTTCAAAAGAAATCCGGAAGACGCATGTTTTTTCCCTCGCGAAAAGTGAAGTCGTAATGAGATACAGACCAAACTGATGGCCGTCACGCCACACACACACACACACAGGCAAGGCAACGCAGCCTGCCAGAAATTAACCCTTTCTGTCCGGGAAGCCACTACAGTGGCTTTGCACTTTGCTTACGTAAGTAAATAATTACCGTATACGTAAATATTATGGAACGTAAATATTATGGAACGGGCCCATTTTTGGCCGGTCCGTTCCATAATATTTACGTTCCATAATATTTACAGGGCCAGTTGGGGACTCGGTGGTGAGGACGGCTTGCGTCAGGAATCGCGCGAAAAGTGCACGAGTAGGTCCCGTCAGGGACTCTGTATGCCGTCCGATCACCTGGTCCAAGTCCCCGAGTCGCAGAAAGCCCTGTAAATATTATGGAACGAAAAAAATCTGGAACGCCAACCCACCAGCGTTCCAAAATATTTACGTTCCATAATATTTACGTTCCATAATATTTACGTTCCAAAATATTTACGTATACGGTATGCACTTCGAATTTTTCAGGATTTTTTTGTATGGTAAAATGGGGGAGCTCAATCTTTTCAAATGCAGCAAGGGTTCATGGGAAAGGTGGAGATCCGTCCAACGTACTGCCGGAGGACAATTGCACCCTCAGGTGAGATTTTCGGGTTTGGGTAGTCCCTCATGGCCCCTATTTACGAGTCAACCATATCAGGTGTTCTTGTGCCCCATTTCGCTCGACTCCCCCGATCGTGGAAAGCTCTGGAGTTATTCTCCGCAAAAACACATCGATATGCAGACCCACAGAACACATTTCGACCCATCACAGGCGCGAGAGCTGGGGGGGCTGGGTGGGTATCAGAGGGTCTTGGGCAGGTATGGCCACTACAGTGGCTTTCACTTTGCCTATGCAGGCAAAGTTATTTGAATTTCGAATTTTTCAAGATTTCTTTTTATGGTGGAAACGGGGTGGACGAATCTTTCAAATGCAGCAAGAGTTGGTCGGAAAAGCGAAACTCCGACCAACTTGGCTCTGTAACAAAATTGCACCACGAGGTGGAATTTTCGGTGGTTTTGCCCTTGAAACCGCCTCCTGAACCTGCGTGGGAGGTATCGAGTTTTCCCAGGCATCTTTTTGCCCGATTCCTTCGATAAGGGAAAGGTTTCCGACAGATGTCATCTGGGAAATCAGTTTTCAGACCTCTGCATCTCGAATATCCGCCCCAACGGGCTGTGCCGATGCACCACCCGATTTCGGCCTCCAGCCACCCATCAGTGAAATATGGTGGAATTCTCTGATGGAGATTTGATGCCGTCAGTCATCGAGCGGACATCCTCCATGGCCCCAGAGGGGCAGGGAAGGGTGTTCTACCTCGATCCAGGTGCCCAACGGGCTAACGGGGTCGCTGGGGTGGCTCACAGTCAGGTCCCTCAGAACAGGTGTTTTTGCACCTGTTGATTTATTTGCCTTGTGCAAACCACTGCCTTCCCAAGTAAATTGTCTTCCGCTCCACCTTTTTCAACATTTTTTTTATCGGGAACTGCGCTGGAGCAGAACTGTTCGAGAACGCCATAGAACCCGGATTTTTTGGGCGGTCACACACAGGCCTGGGCGGGGAACGAGCCCTTTTTCCAGGTTTTTTGGGTCGGGGAACCAGGTTTTTTCTAAGAATTTTTACAAGGGATTTTTTGCTCGCCCCCCCACAGTTTCCAGGCGCGTGCCCGTCAGGCGGGACTTTTTCTCTGATTTCTCTCCGCGTCATCATGTGACAGCTCTCGAGTGATGCCCAGATGCTTGCGGCAGAGAGTGCCCCTCATGCGCGTCACAGCTGAAAATGAATGAGGATCATCTGGCACTCGTTCTCATCGGGGGTTGTGCTCCGCAGGGACTCAATACACCTTGGCACTCTCGCAGGGCTGGACATGCCGGCAGCTGGAGGACAGTTACAAAGCTGCCACTCCCCGACGCCACCCACCTGCTGGCCCCTTCAGGTCTGAAAGCCCAAAAGCTCCCGGGGATTTTTGCAGTGGTGCGCACCATATTCAGCGCAGTAGGGTGATCTCTCCGATTTTCCAAAACTGCTGGTTTACTGGTTTGGGGAACGGTCGTCGGCAGACCGTTGAAATGCCCGTGTTAGCAAGGCACACTCACGTTTCAGGTAGCGTGTCGCGTGTCACGCATGTCGCGAACGCGGCAAGTGTACCTCCCAGGTGGGGAAGCCCGACCTCCTGTCCGATGTCAGCCAGGCTTCGAAGAAGCGCTTCATGGATGCGGCGCTGACCTCCTACGCTGCACTGTACCCGGGGAAGTGAGATAGATGGACGGGCACACGCTACATGGGGGGTCTGGGGGGCGGAGCCCCCCAGCCGCCGGAGGCCACGGTAGCGAACATCTGTTCGTGTGGGCGTACAGATTCTGTGCGAGTTGGCTGCGTCCTCAGAGGCGACTGGAGTGGTTGGACCCCGACTTGATGGGATTCGAAGGACTTGAGTACGAGACGTACGCCACAGGGGGGTCTGGGGGGCGGAGCCCCCCAGCCGCCGGAGGCCACGGTAGTGAACGTCTGGCTCTCCAGTTGGCCAGCAAGGCGAACGGTACGTGGGACAGACTTCCCTTCCATCCTTGTGCGCGCCCTGTCGACTGGGGAAAACGTAGAAAAAGTTTTTTCCTCTGCGAAACAACCTTAGAAAAAAATTCCCCTAACAAAATTCTTAGAAAAAAACTTTTTTTCCCCTTACAAAAATTCTTAGAAAAAAAGTTCAGAATCCTGAAAGTGGGGAACAAGCCCCCCAGTTAGGAACAGCCCTGGTCACACACCGCCCTGAATTTTTTTCTGGATTTTTTGCACCTCGATTTTTGGTTTCTCGGGCGAGGCCCACATGTGAAATTTTTTTTTCGGCAAAAAAACCGGAACAATGCAACGTTCTGCGCAAACGCAGTTCCCGATAAAAAAAAATGCTGAAAAAGGTGGAGTGGAAGACAATTTACTTGGGAAGGCGAATTTTCCCAAAAATCGAAAAAATACCCCCCGGACAGAAAGGGTTTACGTTTTTTTTTTGTATTGTCTGCCTTATTTTGAAAGGTGAATTTGGTTGACGCTTGCATTGGCGGGAGCTGCAGAACACGCCGGCGGTCACGCTGTCGATATAGAGAGAGAGAGAGAAAAGAGAAGAGGAGTGGGAGGGGACATTGGGGTGAGAACACGAGACATACGAACGGCACAGGCAACGTGCAAGGCCCCTCTGGAGGGGGCAGGAGGGAGAGAAGGGGGGAGGCGTGGCTGTTCTGCTTGTTCCTTTTGTTTTTTTTTTGGGATAAAAAAAATTAAGTTTCAGCCTTCCGCCCAGAAAGTGCAAAAAAAATAGGGTGAGAAGAATCCTCACATTTTTAAAAAGGGGCGGCGAAAGGCGTCATCTTCCCCCCCCCCCCTCCTTTTCCCCACGTTTTAACATGGTTTGACAGAATTCTGCCAGAATTTCACAGATTCTGGCAGATTCTGGGGATTTCAGATTTTTCAGAATTTTCAAAATCTGAGAAAATCTGTCCAGATTCTGGACAGATTTTTCCAGAATTTTCAGAATTCTGGAAATTCTGAGAAATCTGGAAAAATCTGAGAATTCTGGAAAAAATCTGGCCAGATTCTGGACAGATTTTTCCAGATTTTTCCAGATTTCTCAGAATTCTGGAAAATCTGAGAAATCTGGAAAATTCTGAGAAATTCTGTCAGAAATCTGGAAAATCTGTGGGGGGGACCTTTTCGAATTTTTTTTTGGGGTGGGCCTATTTTGGACATTTGGACCCATTTTCAAAGGGATTTTTGAATTTTGAGCCCATTTTGAGCCCTAAAATGGCTCATCGAAATATTTCTGCAAAAAATCCGGGCCAGAATGCCAAAATCTGAAAAATCTGAGAAAATCTGGAAAATTCTGGAAAATCTGAGAAATCTGGAAAATTCTGAGAAATTCTGCGGGGGGGACCTTTTCGAATTTTTTTTGGGGGGTGGGGCTATTTTGGTCATTTGGGCCCGTTTTCAAAGGAATTTATGAATTTTGAGCCCATTCGTTGCCCTAAAATGGGCCCGCGAATATCTAGCTCCTGAGGACCTGGGTACATGGCCAAATCAGCCAGAAATCTCAGGTTTTCGCATTGCAATTTGGGTTCGCGTGCTGGTATCGCAGACTGGCCCCGAGGGTCGGTTTTCGTCAGCTGAGTGAGGGTGTGATATGAGGGTTCTATCCAACAAGGATATCAAGGCGGCACTTCAAAGTCCTGCCAAGGACAGCGCCACGTGGGTGTGTGCTTCTGATGTACGTTATGTCATCATGTGAAACCCTCCCCAGCGTGTGCCAACATCCCTGACACGCTCACGAAAAGCATGACACGGAGAAAGCAGGTGCCGAAACAACCTGCCGAGCACACGGGTGGTGCCACGTTGATCCACGCAGCGATCTCCCATGTCAGGAAGCCTTGTCGCCACGGCAGCGTGCCGCAGACTGTAGGAGAGGTGTCGCCAGTCACCTTGAGGTTGCAGTGTGTCATCAGACTAAAACCCGTGCCTTGTTCACCCTGTTGTTCACCCCTGTGAGGTTGATCCGATATCGTTGCCTGCTTTGGGGCCTGAAGGACATAGGGGTCCAACCGGCACTTGAGCATCGCAAGGCCTAAGTGGCTGTGTGGCAGGTTTTCATTGAAGGGCAAATCCCCCCTTTTCTGGGTGAAAAGTGTTGTGCGTCGTTCAGTATCTTGCGCGAATCGCTTTCGACACCACCATTCAAACCACCGCAAAGGGGCAACCCATCTTCTGGAGTGTGATCTCTGGTGGCGGGGTGGGATGGGTGAGTGGGGTGTGACGGTGCAACGACAGTCGAACTTCTTCGAACGCAGAACACCCCACCAGCCTGCCGGGCGTGTGAAGTGTTCGCAAGGATCCGCACAGTGAAAAGTTTCCTGAGTTGGCTACGCCGAACTTACAAAATGGGAAGATGTGAGTGTCGCTTGTTACGACCCACTGGCTGGACGAGTTCTCTTTTTGGGGGACAAAACCACACACAAGAAGGTTGTCACAAGGGGGTCTTCGCTGGTCGTTATTCTTCGTCAATCTTCGTCAGTTTTCACTATTTCAACAGCAAATACACCGAGGTGCACTGACGACCATCCCGTAGCGAAGAGACCCCCACAGTGAAAAAGATAGTTGGCAGCGCTTTGGGTGACAAACACAATCTACCTTGCCTTGTTGTTATGACTGTGCGCACATTCACACCAAGCTTCATCAGCCAAACCACGTGAGGTTTGTTCATCCGGGTTTGGCGCACACACAACGCCTTGTCTTTTAAACGTTCAATGGCATTGAATGCAACACTCACATCATCGAGGCCAAGTGTTTCTCGTAGTATTTTTCGAGGGAAATCCCCCCAAAAAAGGATAAGGGCAGCAGTCCTTCGGGACGGGTGACTAGCGACACCCCCCTTAGCCAGCTACTCACTTAAACAGAAGTCACGGTGATTATGGTGTACGGAATTCTTGAAGCGATGTCTAGACAAACTGTGTGATTTTTAACCACAGAGGCCGATAATCCACACATGCGGAGGGACTGCACTGAAGAGCTTCCCCCTCTGGTACGACAATGTATGCGTTAGGAAGCGAAACAACGTGTGTGGATGAATTGTGCCAACCTGCTGAGAAGAACGATGTTTACCAAACCTTGCTGTTTCCCACCCTTTTTAGGTGAGTTAGGGTGAGTATCTTGCTGAGGTGTGAGGACGAACTGCGTCTATACTCCGTGAGAACAACGCCTTTTAGGCAACACAGTGTCCGTCACGGCCTGGTCGTCTTGTACGTCAGGCTGGAGGTTGAAAATGGGTACAGTGGCTGAATCTGGAGGTTGGGTGCGGGTTGTGTGTTCCGCATCATCCCTACAAACCAAACCAAGCCGATTGACACCGAACATTTTGTCTGACCTGCACCCATTGTTTCCTGCCTGCCTGCCTGTGTTGTGCTGCACCTGTGCCTCCCTGTTCTGTATTTTGTACCCTCAGCGGGTTCACGATACAGGGCAGTCCACTCCCCCAAAAATCACGGTCTTGACGCCCATTCCATCCACTTTCAGTGGATGTGTTTGGTATTTCCGAATGGAATTTTCCAGCGTCAAGATTACAAGAACAGGGTCAGTCACTTCTACCGTAGCTGCGATGCCGGTAGTTGTGCAGAAATGATCTTTTCGACGGACGCGACGCCTCCCCAGCTTGCCTGTGTCTGTGTTGCCATAGCCATGTGACAGATATTCACATAACGAATGTACTGTCACACCGCAAGGGGCTTTGGACAACGTTAAACAACAGTACACTTGCAGGTTTGGGTCAAAAATTCCAATTTCCGCTGGTCACGGGCCCCTTTCAAAACATTGACCACCTTTCGAGAATTTAGTTCTGCACCATGGATTCGAGGGACTGCGATGATTCGGAACCGAGGATGAAGACTACTGGGAAGGAACTGTGTGCTCTCTTGAAGCACTGGAATCGGCGAACTTGGACGGAACCTAAGCGCGACAGGTGAAGGGGCATCCCGAACAAAGGCATACAAAGTGGCTCTGGAGACATTGTTGCATCTGCGACACCCTGTCTTACATCCCGCCTGGGCTCTGATCTTCACCTATAGCAATGACTAAATCCCTATCACGGGTACATGAAGCTTTTGTAGGTACATTTAAACTTGCGAACCTCTCAACGACCTGTTAATCGCCTTGTACCGAAATCTGACCCTGGGCTTCGGCCCTCACGGCATTCAGCGGGTGACCCGATGCCGGTGTGGATGGAGAAGTGCACAGTTCTGAAACAGTGTGTCGACGAATCCGAGGAATCCAATCAGAGTAGTCCCGAGATGAAGTGGTGCAAGAACTCAAAAACTGTTTGCCTTTGGTCAAGGCCCCCTTTTCAAAAAATTGACCCGCGCAGTGGTGGCCAGTCCTGAGAACCAACAGTAGCATAAGCCTACGACTGGTCCAGGACGAGGCCGACCCTGTACATAGCCTGTGTATGACTACCCTGTCATACCAGGCTGCTGCTAGTTGGCCACAAGCCACTGGCAGAATTCTCAGAATTCTCCCAGAATTCTCAGAATTCCCCAGAATCTGACAGAATCTGTCAGAATTCTGTCAGAATTCTCAGAATCTGCAGAATTCTACAGAATTTCTCAGATTCTGCAGATTTTAAAAATCTGGAAATTCTGGGCATTTTTCTGTCAGAATTCTGTCAAACCATGTTTTAAGTATTTTTTTACACGGCCCCCCACCCGCGGACCTCGTCTTCCCCCACTCGCTAAGGAAGGGTGTTTGGGTCGAGCAGCTCGCCCCAATTAAAAAGGCACCGGGTGATGGGGGTGGGGTGGAGGGTGGGGCCCGTGGCCTGCAGAAGAGAGAACGCAGGTTTTGCAAAAAAATCATAAATGAGATCGGATTGTGCCGGGCAGGAGAATACGGCAGGGTGGGGTTGGTGTTGGATGAGGGGGGCGGTTTGGGGGTGGGGGGGGGGGGTGCGAAAGAGAAACCAATAGCACTACTGCGGGGTTTTCGCTGGTCGTTATGCTTCGTTATTCTTCGTCAGTTTTTCACCTAGTTTCCTGAGGAGATGCACCAAAATGCACTGACGATCACCCGTAGCGAAGACCCCCACTGCGGGGTTGTAGATCATTTGGAACATGACAGGGCCGCCTCCCTGCCCACCACCACCACCATCACACCCCCCTCGCGGCCAGCACCTCTACTACAGTACCCCTACACTTACTGCGACAGCAGCCACCTCGAGATGATGAGGCGCTGGATCTGGGACGTCCCCTCGTAGATCTGGTAGATCTTGGCGTCGCGCATCAGCTTCTCGACAGGGTACTCAGTGTTGAACCCGTTCCCACCGAAGATCTGCACGGCGTCCGTCGCGCACTTGTTGGCGTGGTCCGCGCAGAAGCACTTCGCCATGGAGGCCAGGTGGGTGTTCTGCAGGCCGTTGTCGGCGGCGAGGGCAGACTTGTAGACCAGGAGACGGCCAGCCTCGATCCCCATCAGCATGTCCGCCAGCATGAAGCTCACAGCCTGGTTGTCGGCGATGGGCTTGCCGAACGCCTTGCGCTCCTTCGCGTAGGCGGTGGCCTCCTCGAAGGCGCGGCGGGCCAGGCCCACAGCACCCATAGCGACAGGGGGGCGCGTCTTGTCGAACGCCTTCATGGCGATCTTGAAGCCCTCACCGGGCTTGCCCAGCACGGCGGAGTTGGGCACGACGACGTCGTCGAAGGACACCCCGCGCGTGTCGCTGCAGCGCTGCCCCATGTTGATCTCCTTGCGCCCCAGCGTGATGCCGGGGGTGTTGGCGTCGACGACGAACCCGACGAAGCCCTCGTCGGACTTCGCCAGCACGAAGAACCAGTTGGCGACACCCCCGTTGGTGATCCACATCTTGCTGCCGTTGATGACCCACTCGTCGCCCTTGCGCACGGCCCTCGTCTTCATCCCCGCCACGTCGGACCCGGCAACAGGCTCCGTCACGCAGTACGCCGCCTTCAGGGGCTCCGCCGTCAGACGCCCCAGGTACTCCTTCTTCTGCTCGTGCGACCCTGCCACCAGGACAGGGGCAGAGGCGAGCGCGTTCGCCTCGAGGGCAGTGCACATGCCGGTGCAGCCGTAGGCCAGCTCCTCGGTCACCACGACGCACGACACGTTGGACAGGCCGGGGCCGCCGTACTCCTCGGGTACGTGGATGTTGGCCAGGCCCGTGTTCCACGCCTGCTCGAAGATGTCGTGGGGGTACTCCCCGGTCCTGTCGTACTCAGCGGCTTTGGGGATCATCACCTCCCTGGCGAAGTTGCGCGCCACATCCTGGATCATCTGCTGCTCGTCTGTGAGGTCGAAGTTCAGCCCGCCGTTGAAGCGGCGCCCCGCGCCCTGCAGCGCACGTGCGAAACGGGTGGCCTTGTGCATCGTGTGGCTTTCTTGCTTTGTTATCTGCCGAACTGGGGTGGGTGGGGAATGTGGTGTTGCGGTGCGGTGTGGGGGGTCTTGCTCGGTCAGAGGGGACAATGGAGAGGGGTGGGAGGGTGTGATGAGGGAAGGAAACGTGTTTCCAACAGCAGCCATACCAGACACGGGGGGCGGGGCGGGGGGGGGGGGGGGGGGGGGGGGGGAGGGGGCTCGCAAGGTGGCCACTACAACCCCTGAATCACTTGCCTTTCCTAGACCGCTCTGGGGGTGCAGGAAACCCGTCCTCGACCCGCCCCTCCGCCACTCAGATGACTGACAAGGAAGGACAGAGTGCTGGCCGCGAACCAGCACACATCCTGCAGCTGTCAGCACGTCGGAAAAGTGTCACTTCAACTCTGCCGCTCTTTCTCTACTGTATGATACTTCGTTTGATGCGTTGACGCTTCCACACACACTTACAAACCCACTTGCCTGATGAAGGGGGTGGTGTGTAGAGCACGTTTGGCAGAGCTAAATGCCACTTTCCGCGAAGGTCGTGTGCGTAAAAAGGAGACACAGGGTGTTCGCTATCTCCCACCTTCCTCAGAGACTGTGGGAGAAAGGGGTAAAATTGCCGCCTCAAAATTTTTTTCGCGCGCGCTTCGCGCGCGCGAAATCATGCAACATCGGCCCCTCAGACAAATTGCCTCAAGGGTCCAGACCCGGGTACTATATACGTTTGGCGCAAGGGGCCCATTTCGCGGTTCGCGGTTGCAAATGGAGGTTTTGCGGCAATCAGTGAGCACTTCGGGAGTTGGTGACGAACCCAAAACAGGATCACGGACCGTCGCCGATACCCGTTCTCGAGAAGGAAGGGCACGGTCACATGCGCTCGTTAGTTCCTGTTGGACAGACTTCACAGGTCACAGGGGGGTCTGGGGGGCGGAGCCCCCCAGCCGCCGGAGGCCACGGTAGTGAACATTTGTCAGCCTCGTCCCCGAGTCTGCTTCATAGTCGAGCACCACCTACAGACAACGTGCACCTTGAGACAGCATGCTCAAGAGGTACATCGACCTGGTGCCTGTGGCAGGCCACTATGCTCTTGGCTTCGGCCTCCTCTGGCTTTGACCATGCTGATGCCGGCATAGCTCCGACGGTCCCCAGCAGGTTCAGATCTCGCTTCTTTGGGTTTCCGCTCCGTGCGAAGCGTGGTGGTATCAATTTGTACGAGAGGGTGCTGCCCTTCTCCTTCAGAACCCCTTCCCACCTGAGGCAAAAACTTCCGAGAAACTTTTTTTATTTAATTTCTCCCCCTTGGGAGAAATGCCGGGGAGAGAGGTGGGAGAAGGGTTTTCCCAGAATCATTTTTTTAACGAAATAGACCCCTATTTCTCCCCGAGCGAACGCCCTGAGGAGACAGAATAAAAAATACAACCACGCGCAAAACAAAGAGGTGCACTGACAGGATAAACAGCAAAGCGGAAAAGGAACAGGATCGTCGGAAGCACTCCTGTACTTTTACGCATCAAAAATGTCACTCCAGTACGGCCGCTCTTTACTCGTATTTTGTTTGTGACATTGACGCTTCCACACACAAATGCCTCAACTCCTGTGATGGGGGAGGCTGGCGGTGTGCGGAGCACGTTAGGCTGAAGTGAAGTGACATTTTCTGTTCACAAGTGTGCGAAAAAAATCTCTGATGAATTTCCTTTTGTTTGTTGCGTTGACGCTTCTACCCACCCACTCCCTCCCCCGTCGTGTGATGGGGGTTTGGGACCGTGTGCTGAAGCAACCGGCGCATCGCAAGAATGACAAAAAGCTAGGTTGGGAGACCACGAGGGGAATCGGACGTGAGGCGAATCGATTGGTACAGAACAGATGAGGCTTGGTACATTGAAGAGTGCCCGAAGCTTGCAAGATGTGCGGTCTCTCGCGCGCTGGGACTCTGAAACAGATTGAGAATGATGCGGTCCAAAAACTCTGTGCCCCCGCTGGATCATAAAGTGGCAGCAAAAGTGGTCTGGCTGACGCCCGAAAAGCGTAGCGACCGTGCTTCCTTCTTCCTTAATGATGCGTTGACGCTTCCACCACCCTAGCCTGCTGCTTTGATGTGGGTGTGGAGCACATGTGAACACGAAATAGCAAGACACGCTGAAAAGAAGCAGGTCGTCGGAAGCACTCCTACACTGTTACGCATCATGCATGTGCTTAAAAAAAAGCCAAAATTGGGTACTTCTTGGGTACTTTTTGGGTTCCCGAAAAAGTGGGTTTTAGCCATACCTGGCGAAACTTTCTTTTTTTACGCACACTTGTGAGCAGAAAATGTCACTTCACCACAGCCAAACGGTGCTCCGCACACCACTAGCCTCCCCCATCACAGGAGTTGAGGTTTTGTGTGTGGAAGCGTCAACGCATCACAAGCAATACGAGTAAAGAGCGGCTGTACTGGAGTGACATTTTTTTTTAACGCACACGACCTTCGCGCGGAAAGTGTCATTCAGCTCTGCCAAACGTGCTCTACACACCACCCCCTTTATCAGGCAAGTGGGTTTGTAAGTGTGTGTGGAAGCGTCAACACATCAAACGAAGTACCAAGTAGTAGAGGAAGAGCGGCAGAGTTGAAGTGGCACTTTTTTTTAACTTCGTTCCCGTCCCCCCACGTTGTGCGCTACGTCGTTGTAGCGTTGGCTCACTCGTGTGCTTCTTTCCGGGGTCGGGTCAGGGATAGTGCCCTGTGTGGTGCCGTTTTTTCCCGCAGTGCGGGTGGGTTGCCGTGCGTCTACACGGAGACACCTCCCCATTATAAGCCAAAGTTTTTGTGTTGAGACGTCTTTACCTGATATGGCAAAGGTCCTGTTCGTTGGTATCCCCCTGGTCTGTCGTGCCCATCAGGGTGCGTGGACAGGGCCCGTACTTTGTTTTCATTCGTGTTCTGTGATTTGTGACCAACCCGCCCCTTGCCCCGCCCGGTTGAGGTCCCTACCCCTTCCCCCGTTTCGTCAGTAGTTCCTTCTCGGTCTCGTGGAGCAGGCCTGCGTCCATCAGGAAACGCAGGGTGGTCACGGGCCGGGTGAGGAGTAGGACATGGGGGGAGAGATTGTTTTTTTCGCCACGGGGGATATCCACCGCTCTGTAGAATAGATGTGCGGACAGAAGCCATCGGTATGGCAAAGCAGATATAAAGCAGGGAGGTGAACAAGAAATGAAGGGTGGTTTTGGGAGGCTGCAAGGGACCCGGCAGACAGGTGTGGGCCCTCCCTCCACCAAAGGGCAAGCGGAAGAGAAAACCCAAAGGCCAAGATACAGCAAATAAATGGGGACGTTATGTGCGCGCCAAAAACTGTGTATTAGTGCAAATCTGAAAGGGAAACCAAGGGAAGAGCCAAAGGGCTTTCGTCGATCGCGAGAACGCCCCACGCCTGTCATGCAGCGTGGTGATGTTCTGCAAGGATCTGCACTGGCACAGTTTCCTGCGTTGTTGCACAACTCTTAAAAACAAATGAAGGAAAGCGCCCTATCACTTCACAGCTACAACCGCTCTGATGAATTTCCTTTTGTTTGTTGCGTTGACGCTTCTACACACAAAACCCTGAACTGATCACACCCTGAGCCTGATGAAGGGTGGGGTTAGTGTATAGAGCACGTTTGGTTGCAGCTGTGGTGGGGCGCTTTCCGCTCACACGAGTGTGCTTAATAAAAAAACACATGATGGAATACTCACGAATATAGAAAGACAGGGTGGTGTCATGTGTTGATGGATGGAGGGTGTCCGGTTCTCCGGATTTTCCTGATTTTTTTTCTCGAGAGACTTTGATTGACCTTGGCATGCTCAGCTACATCCCGTCCATTAACAACACTCTCCAATGGAGCATACTGCCGAAGTCAATAATCCAGGTGGGGTGGGGTGGTGTGCACAACACACACAAGCGAGGGGGGTGATGGGCAGGGGCTGGGGTGGGTGGGGGTCAGCCTCTTCAACGGTGAAGTTCAACCGCCTCACGCATGTGTGGGGCTGCGTGGCGTTCCCGACTGCTGTCTACACTGCCCGATACACGGGCGGCTGAAGTCACCCGAGCAGTGCAATCACCGGAGGGGTCGGGTTCGGTTGGGCCGGCACGCAACTCGAAGCGAAGGGCAAGAAAGGAAGTTGCAAGTGGCTCCGGATGAACTGCTGCGTGGGCCAGAGGATGCGCAGCTGCTCGAATACGGGGCAGCACCTGCAGCGAAGAAGAAAGGGAGTGGGTAGTCTCCCGATTTTCCGAAAGTTTTGCCACTAGTTGACACAAGGGCAAATTCCACCGTTTCACCTCCCAGAATCCGCACCCGATGCCGCAGAATCCTGGGACTCCAAGACACAGGTCAGGGGAGGGGAGGACAGACGGCAGGCCAGAGCTCCCGCCCACACACAAAAGCGTAGCGACCGTGCTTCCTTCTTCCTTAATGATGCGTTGACGCTTCCACCACCCTAGCCTGCTGCTTTGATGTGGGTGTGGAGCACATGTGAACACGAAATAGCAAGACACACTGAAAAGAAGCAGGTCGTCGGAAGCACTCCTACACTTTTACGCATCATGCATGTGCTTAAAAAAAATACACACGTCAGGGGGTGTGGCGCCTTGTTCGGTCCTCAATGGTTTCCGACATAGGGGGTCTTCGCTGGTC
Source organism: Rhynchopus euleeides (assembly GCA_963210315.1). NCBI lineage: Eukaryota > Euglenozoa > Diplonemea > Diplonemida > Diplonemidae > Rhynchopus > Rhynchopus euleeides. The sequence continues at coordinate 66,141 of OY723270.1, forward strand.
GTTATTCTTCGTCAGTTTTCAGCCAATTCAACAGGAAATGCACCAAAATGCACTGACGATCACCCCGTAGCGAAAACCCCCATAGCCTCAAAAAGTGCGCGGAATTGGCCGGGAGGAAATAAGATGACCACCCTTTCAAGGGCTTGCTACACTTGGGGGAGGGGAGGGGGGGATATGGGAACTTTCCTGGGTCATCACTCGCAAGGAAATGAGAAGCAGAGCAGAGTGGCACCTCAAGGCTGTGTTGAATACACCCCGTAAAGCGCCCTGTCACTTCACAGCTACAACCGCTCTGATATATTTCCTTTTGTTTGTTGCGCTCACGCTTCAAAAAAAAAGATAAGGCTGTTGTTTGTGCGCCAAATCCGGGCAAAACAAAAGCAACTCCGCAACCTGATGAGGATGTTGAATTTGTTGCCCAAGCGCTGCCTACCATCTTTTTGACACTGACAGGTTACCTGTTGTGGTAAAAAATGGGGCATAAAAATGTGTGTCGTCTTCGTTGTTCCTTTTATGAAATGGGTAGGGGGGGGGGGTAGGGGGGGGTCAAATGCCACCCTTTTACGTGGACAAACACGATTTTTCAAAAAACCGGCGCAGAGGCCCCAAAGCCCCCGTAAACCCTCCAAACCCCCCCAGATCGGTCCGGAAACCCATCGAACCCCACTTTTCCACCATTCCGGGCACCTCAGGTGCCCGAATTGGGGTACCTAAATTTTGTGCCACCGTTTGGTACCGGACAGTGCCACTGTGTGGGAGGTTGGAAAAGAAAATGCCCCAACACACCACATCTGAGGGTTGCAATGCATGTTGCTTGCCAACCACGTCATCCGGTGGGTGTCAGGCGCTATGTAGGTGGCATTAGCCAGGTCTTCGATGAGTTCTGGCTTGTATATGTACCTCCCTGCCACCATGCACCGGGAGGCTGCCTGTAGGTACGGAACAAGTCCAGATGGTCGTGTGATTCCTGTGCAGCAGTGCTCCACAACCGGGATGTGTTGACAACGACTGTTGCAACACGAGCTGTACATTCCGGGAACACACGAAGTGCGCTGTCGTGGTACCCATTGTGCCAGAATTGGTAGTTGCTGCGGTCTACTTTGCCTGGCCCAAGAGCACTGGTACTGAACGGTGCAATATGCGTGGCGAGGTGAATGCAACGGAAGGGCGCAAAGTCAATACAGCTCTCGGATGGCGGGTGGTGGTGCCACTAGTGTGTGACGTTCACTCGAGGATACAACGCATCACAATGAATCAGCAACCGTGGACCGAGTACAATACGCTCTCTGTGGCTGGTGTGGGGGACAAAGGCAGTGCCTGTGCCGCAGGCAGGGAGGTACATATACAAGCCAGAACACATCGAAGACCTGGCTCATGCCACCTACATAGCGCCTGACACCCACCGGATGACGTGGTTGGCAAGCAACATGCATTGCAACCCTCAGATGTGGTGTGTTGGGGCATTTTCTTTTCCAACCTCCCACACAGTGGCACTGTCCGGTACCAAACGGTGGCACAAAATTTAGGTACCCCAATTCGGGCACCTGAGGTGCCCGGAATGGTGGAAAAGTGGGGTTCGATGGGTTTCCGGACCGATCTGGGGGGGTTTGGAGGGTTTACGGGGGCTTTGGGGCCTCTGCGCCGGTTTTTTGAAAAATCGTGTTTGTCACCCCCATTTGACCCCCCCTAGGGGGGGGGGGGGTGGTTTCTTCGCGAATTTGCTTCGCTTCCTGATGTATCCCTCCGACCACCGCTATGCAAAAAAGCAAAGCAGAAGCCAACACACTTTGTATTTTTTTTTGCGACACTCCTCCCGCCGGACTGGAGGCGGGCCGCATGTGTTGGCACAGCCGGTCCTGCCCGAAGACCCGGATAGCTCGCTCCCCACCCCCACCCGCTGGCCTCCCGCCACACGACAGACACATCACCGCCACCCGATGCCGCTTGCCACATCACGCGGCAGGTGCCAGTGCACCGCACGGCACATCACCACAGGGCCAGGAACAAGCCAAGCGCGAGCACGGATGCAGTGAGCCGCACGGCACGGAAGTTGTTCCGCTTCCCACCCCACAGCAGGAAGCAGACGAACAGAAGGGTCACCAGCTGCACGGGATAGGCAGACTGATCAGGAGCGTTGTGCGCAAACATGAGAATCCCACTCCGGGACCACGCGCGTGCCATGTGGTTGTGGAACAGCCTCCACTGAAGGTCGTCCGATTTGGGGCCTGCGTGATTCAGCATGAAAGCGCGTGCGGAGTCTGAAATCTGCTGTGCGACCCGCGGGTGTGCCCTCAGCCATGCGAGTGTGTCTGAGATGTTGAGAGCTGCCTCATTTGTGGAGGTGCTGATTGGCGCGTAGTGGACCCAGGGCACGAGGTCCTCCTGGTAGTAAGTCGCATTGAGGAGCTCCTCTGCCGCCAGCACCACAGACCCCGACATCAGCTGCTCCGCAAGCTGCCCGCAGCGCACGGAGGCAGGGGTGGCGAGGGCGTAGCGCGCCATGCGGGTGCTGTTCGGTGCCCCCTCAGACCAGGCCAGCCTGTCCGCCATCGGCACATCCGCCACACCGCTCGCCACACCCCACACCTTTTCGACGGGGACAGCCATGGACCCCAGCCCCTTGCACTGTATGTGCAGCGGGTCCGCCTGCGTAAAGATGGAGGCCGCCCCAGGCACGCTCACCACCACCACGTGGTGCGTCCGCTCGCCCCACGCTGGGGCTGCGGTGGAAGGCCGTGGCCTCTGGGTGTCCCTCACAGGGCGGGGCAGCAGCACACCGTTGCCACACGCAGCGTCCTGCCACACGATGGGGTAGGCTGAGTCTGCAGGGACAGCAGGGCTGACCCGAGGTAGGCCGAGTCTACGGGGGCACATGGAGGGTGCGAAGGCGATGACCAGGCCGAATGAGGAGCCTGCAGGGATGCCGCGGCGGATGCCCTCCAGCACGCTGGCGATGTCGGGCACGAGGGCCGTGTCGTTGCCCCAGTGGTGCCACTGTGTGACCTGGCCCTGATCCACCTTGAGGTGCATGCCTGGCTGGCCGGTGTTGCGCAGCTGGTCCACAGCGGCCCGTGCGTCTATGTGGGTCAGCCCTGAGTATTTCTGCATTGCGCGCGTCATGCGTGCGGCGCGGCGCATGCACATCGACCGTTCCTCGCGTTCCTGCACCGCGCCGCACACGGCATGCTCCACTGTCACAGCTGCGGTCTGTGCTGCCCACTTTGAGAGTGACGTGGCTCTCTTGCCAAGGCGCAAACCGAGTGCGTCGTCCAATGCAAGGTAGCCTGCACTCGTGCCGGAAGGCAGCCACACAATGGGCTCAGGGACGCACTGAGGGAACGCGGGCTGTGCCTTCACGTAGGCGGCAACGGCAGGGTCTGTTATCTCCTCGAAGAGTGCGGTGCCCACGCCGTGCTGGCCGCACGTCAGATGCCACAGCTCCCTCTTCCAGTCCTCGTTCCCCTTGTCGCCAATGTCGTCAAGCCCGTTGCATGTGGCGCAGCTCAGCTTGACGATGTTGCTGTCTGCGTTCCCCGCCGTGGTCGTAATGATTGATTTGGTTTTGGTGCTCGTGGTGCTGTCGGCGCTGCTGCTGTTGGTGGGGGTCCAGATGTCCATCATAAAGTGGTAGAACATCTTCCACTCACGCTGGTCGGCCTTCGCAGGCTTGTGCATCTCCACCCACTCCGACGACTCCTCCGCGATGCTGCGCGCCACATCCTGGTTCGCCTCCAGCCAGTCCAGCGTAGCTGTCACGTTGTCCATCATCTCGCCAGGCTTCCCCGACAGCGGCACGTGGTGCACCCACGGCACCAGGTCCTGGTAGAAGAAGGGCTCCATCTCCGCGTGGTTGCGCATCGTCAGCACCACGCCGGGCGCAGCCATCTGCGGCAGCAGCCGCCCCACAGCACCGTGACCATCCGCCGCAATAACATACTTGTACTCCGCTACGGCATCGGCATTCAGGGGAAGCCCACGCGCCGACTTGACCCCTGTGATGTTCGACGGGAAGCACATCTCCCCCCTGTCCCTGCCTGCCAGGTTCGCCTTCGGCAGCACACCCTCCTCAAACATCCTCCGGATGTGGTCGGAGCACATCGAACGGTCCGCATCGCGCATCTGCACCCCCGCATCCAGCAGCGGGTGCACATCCAAAGCACTCAGCGCTGCGAGCTGGATACGCTGCACGTTGTTGATGGTCCCACGGAAGATCGCCTTATTCTTGAGCTCCTCCCAACTCTTGTAGGAGCGTGTGACGCGCAGCTGCGCCCACTGCAATGCCTCCTGCGTGGGGAGCGGGATGTGGTTGGGGCACCCACTGCCGGGCACCGTATACTTCGTGACCGGGAAGGGCGGCTGCTCATGCGGGAGGGATGCGCGCGACCCGAAGCAGCTGTGCATATCGCCGTTCAGCACGATGAGGTCGAAGGAGGCGTTGCGCGGCATGGCACCCCAGCGGACGCCCTCCTGCAGCTTGCCCAGCACGATATGGAGGTAGGGCTGCACCACGTCGTTCCCCATGTGCTCCCAGCTGTGCACCTCCCCGTTGCGGATCACGACGCGGAAGCCCCCTTCAGGCAGGCCCGCACGCATGCCTGCCTTGATGAGGTCCGACTCCTTCCGCGACACACGCGTGTACAGCTGCATGCGGCGTGCCATGCGGAGCCCGCGACGCTCGCACAGCCAACGCTCCCCCTCCGTCCTCACAGGGCTGCACACGGTGCGGACGATGTGGGCGCGTTCAGGGAAGCGGCGTTTCAACACCTCCATGTAGTCTGTCGCGCGCATGCGCTGCCACCTGGCGAGGGCGTCGGCCCGCATCTGGTCGATGGTGGGCGGTGCGGTGGGGGCGGCGAGCTCCTCAGGGAGTTGGTGCAGGGGGCGCGGCTCGTAGCATGTGGCGCGCGGGCCCTCCTCGTGCTCCAGGGCCTGGCGTGTCGCCGGGTCGGTGCACTCCGGCAGCAGGGCGTCGCCCAGCCCCTCGTTGCCGCAGGTGCGGCGCCACAGCTGCTCGCCCTCCGCCTGCGTGACGTGCTGCGTGATGCCCGCCAGGCCCCCGCACAGCTCGCAGGTGAGGGGGTGGCGGTGTGCCGCAGGGAGGGGCGGCAGCGGTGTGCTGTCCCACAGCGCGTCCAGCAGGTGGTAGAGCAGCTTCCACTGGCGGTGGGATGTGCGCACGGTGTGGTGCTTTGCGGCCCACTTGGCGCCTGTTGATGCGATCTGGCGGCCAGCAGCCCCGCCCCGCTCGCGCAGTGCTGCGACCACCTTGGTGGTGTTGCCTCGGTTCACCGGGACGTAGTGTGCAAACGCCACAGCATCATCTGCGTAGTAGCCGTGGGCCTTCCCCTGCAGCAGCGCCACACCCGGCCCACGCAGGGCTGTGGCGAAGGCAGCCCCGCCCCAGTGTGCTGCGTCGTCGTGTGCGTCGACCAGCAGGTGCCTGTGCTCCAGCCAGGTGTCGGCAGACTCTGTGCTGGCATGGCTTGGGCGGGCAGCCCCGTCATCCACGCCTACCCGGGCCTGCATCACTGTGTCCACGCTCACACGGAGGTCGTCCCAGCCCTTCCACCCGCGTGTCGGACGCAGCCACCGCGCGCGCCCCGCCTCGACAACAGGCACCACCGCAGCACCCGCGCATGCGACGTCTGAGGCAGAGGGGAAGGCGGCCTGCCCCTTCGTGCACTTCTCGAACTGCACCACCACGTCGAAGCTGAAGTTGGCCTGCAGTGCACCGCCGCGCGCACCCTCCACCATGGTGCCCAGCACGGCAGCCGCACGCGCCGACCGGCCCGCCACCGACGCCCCCACAAGCTCCCACCCTGCGAGGCGCCCGCCGCGCACGAACACGCGCACGCCCCCTTGCTCCGACGCCGCAAGCCTCGCCACGTGCGCGTCAGCGTCTGCCTGCGTCACGGGTTGCCCCGCGTGCTGCTGCAGCTGCCGTGCCATCGCAGCCCCGCGCCGCTTGCACATCCACCCCTCTTCCTCGTGCACCACACCGCGGCACGCTGCAGCCACTGCTGCCGCCAGGCGTGGCTGCTCGACACGCAGCTCCGACACGAAGTCACGCTGCCGTTCACGCGCCCATGCAGCCAGAGCCTCCGTGTGCTGCTGGGACAGCGGGACCTCCGTGTGGTGCACGCCTGCACCGGCAGCCACCGCAGCTGCGAGCAGCAGCAGCACCGTGCGCCGCATCGAAGAGAGCAAGTCACAGAAAGTGACAAATCTGGAGGCGGGCGTGCGGATGTGCGGGTGGGTGGGGGTGTGCCAAGGAGCAACGAAACACAGATGGGTGTCCCCCAAACAGTGTTTTCGCTTGGAAGATTTGCGGTGAACAATCTTCAAAAAAAAAAGGCGCCCTATCACTTCACAGCTCCAACCGCTCTGATGAATTTCCTTTTGTTTGTTGCGTTGACGCTTCTACCCACCCACTCCCTCCCCCGTCGTGTGATGGGGGTTTGGGACCGTGTGCTGAAGCAACCGGCGCATCGCAAGAATGACAAAAAGCTAGGATGGGAGACCACAGGTGAGGGGAATCGGACGTGAGGCAAATCGATTGGTACAGAACAGATGAGGCTTGGTACATTGAAGAGTGCCCGAAGCTTGCAAGATGTGCGGTCTCTGCGCGCGCTGGGACTCTGAAACAAATTGAGAATGATGCGGTCCGAAAACTCTGTGCCCCCGCTGGATCGTAAAGTGGCAGCAAAAGGAGAGAACAAACCAGTGCCGAAGTCAGGAACAAGCTAAACAAGTCAACATCTCTCGGCTACAGCAAAGGACACCCGAGCCTCTCTGGGTGGGTGTGTGCGAAAGAGCTTTCAAACCCACGGCAGACTTCCGCAGAATCAAAGTGACCCCACTTGCTCTCCAGCGCAGTTTCGAGCACACAGTCGACCGCACAGGATGACGTCGCATTCAACGGTTGCGCGCATGTCTCAAAGCATCCAGGCACCGCCTGCTGCACCCCTTTCACAAGGTTCTCCGTCACACATGTCGCGTTTATCGTTTGAGACACCCCATGGTCTCTCCACCAGCAAGACCCCTCCCCAACCTTCTCCCCATCCCTGCACTCACCTGCCTTCTGAGTGCTCCACCACGTCCCGTTCAGCACTTCCGCGATTGCTCGGATTCTGGACATATAATAGCCAGCCTTCCCGTACATGGGGACAGTATTCAAGAGAAGCGTAGACCTGTTGTTTTTACCAGTCCCGGTGATGGTGTCAAAGAGGGTGCACGTGCCTCTGTCACCGCCCTCTGTTGGCTCGTACGTTGTGTAGTTGGGGCTGTGCTTCAGCACAGCATCGCAGCAGGCCCCGATCGTAACGTTGCTGTAAACAGCAAGCGGTGAGTTCGAGGTGAGATCGTACGGGACTGACATGAGGTTCGAACACTGCGCGTAGTCTGGGCCGTTGAAAGGATACATCGGCATCGTGCAGTAGGGACAGTGCTGCATCCCGATGGAGGATTCCAAGAACACATCGCAGCTGCATTCGTTTGGATCGCAGAACGCGGAAAAAAAATCTGCGCTGCTGCTAGTGTTCCAGCACGGGACCGCACCGGATGTTGGATCCACAGCAGGGGTGCACGCAAAGCTACCATTTGCTTCTGGGTTACAGAGTGCGTATTGCCCGAAAGGGACGACGTGTTCGACGAGATGCCTTTCATACACGTTGTTCCCAGGGACGTTCAGGATCGGCATGTTTTCACAGGTTGGGATGGACGGGTTGTCCCGGCACCAGTACGGCATCGTGAGCTCGAAGAGCTGGAATATGCAGTCCCCAGGAAGATCTGCAGTGTCCATATCAACAATGGTCCCGCGCATCGTCTTCGGGGTCACACGGATCATCGTCGAGTTCATCACTTCGACTGCGGGCACCATCGCCAGCACAGCACACAACCACATGTTCGTTCGAATGTGTAAAGGTCTGCCTCCGGTGGTGGCGGAAAGGCAGAAAAGTTCGAGAGAGCCGCCCTTTGCTTGCAGCAAAGAAACCTGTGCAAAAACAGGGGTGAGCTCAAATGGGGTGGAAAGTGTCCGGCTGGTGTGGGGGGGGGGGGGGGGCCGGGGGGGGGGGGGGGGGGGTCTTGCTCAGGGTCAGAGGATACAAAGGAAAGGGAGAGGGGAAGGTCAGGTCATGCAGGTCTGCTTGTTGTATCGGTTCGCGTGCAGAGGCTGCGCCACACGGGACCCCGATGGGGTCTGCATCCGCTCCGCTGGGCGAGGCAAGCCACTGCAGCAGCTCCCAGCAATGATGTCCTGCAAAAGCTCAAAGCGGAGTCGAAGACATCCACCATTGTGCAGACATGGCCACACACAATTTGCGCGAATGCGGCTCGTTCTCCAGTATACCAAGGGAGGAGATGCGGGGCAACGACACGCCCCTTTCACCTCCCTTCAGTGAGCCATGTGGTCCAAGCTTTTGACCGGCCGGACGCAAGAGACAAATACAAAAAGGCACAAACATCAGCTGCCAAGCATCGCAAGCCGCGGGAGGCGGGAGTGGCACCTCCGCCACCTCTGTCGGTCACACCGAGCGCAATGCTGATGGTGCCTTTGCTGTGCCCAGACACACAGCTCGACTTTACTCACCTTTTCAGTGAATCTGGTATATTTTTTGCTGCCGCTTTGGAATAGCGACCCCCGACCCCTTCTGAGTCACACCACACGGGATCTCACCTCAGCTCTGCTGCACGGTGGACTCCCGCCCGGTCAGACACCCACTTTGCAGTTTGGAAAATTAGCGGGTGTCCTGGCACCCGCTAGTGGGTGTCTCGGCACCCACTAGTGGGTGTCTAAGCGGGTGTCAGACACCCACTAGTGGGTGCCAGACACCCGCTAGTGGGTGTCTGACACCCACTAGCGGGTGTCTGGCACCCACTAGTGGGTGTCTGACACCCGCTAGTGGGTGTCTGGCACCCGCTACGCTACTATACTATATTCTCGAGGTGAAAATCTGGCTGGATCAGGGGCATATCCTGGGATCCTGGCCGGGGTATCCCGGTATTAGAGAGAAGAGGGGGGGGGATGATGAGGAGGCCCCAGACCCCAGCCCCTGCCACTTGTCATTTGCGTGTTGCCTTTGCGTGTGCGCCTGTGCCTCCCTGTTCTGTATTTTTTTACCCTCACGGGTATCACGATACAGGGCAGTCCCCCCCCTCCTCCCCCCAAAAATCGTTCGCATCATCTTGGCGCCCATTCCTTCCACTTTCTGTGGATGTGTTTGGTATTTCCGAACGGAATTTTCCAGCGTCAAGACTGATACCTCGCCGTTTTCGAGTCAGTCACTTCCACCGCCGCTGCGATTTGCGTACCGGTAGTTGTGCAGAAATGCTAACATTTAATTTGCTCTGTGGAACCTGGACTGCACCTTCTGGGATGTGAGTCTGTAGATAGTTGGACAGTTGCGGTACCCATCTGTTAGAAAGCTGAAAGGAACCTTGTCGGGCGATCAAGGACGACTGAGGGTTCAGTTTGAGTTTAATGTGGTCCAAGGGTACAACAGACATCACTGCTTTGCAGATCCCTCTTGCTTGTCCCTCTGGTAACTTCCAACGGCTCAAACTCCTCGACTTCCTTGGGTGGGCATTTGCCATACCTGACGTAAAACAGTGATGCTTCGTGCTAGTGGTGAACCTGACGTTAGTAAAGGAAGGGTGCTGCGGCTGTCCACGAGGGGCTCTGATGCCTCCTCACGGTGCCTGGTTGGTCGGTTCAGGATGAAACAGAGCAAATTTAGTGTTAGGGGGATGCCTCTGGTCAAGGCCTTTTCACAAAAATTGACCCACGGCGCCGAGTTGGGCCGTTGGTTCCTGGTTGTAGCTCGGTCTACGCCAGGTTCCACACCCCGTCATCGCAAAACGTACGCATACACAGAGGCAAACACAACAGCCTCTGTGGTACGGGAGCATGGCGGGAGTAAATTTTGCCTTTTGGTCAAATAGGCACCCTTTTGGAAACAATTGACCCGCAGGGTGGCTGAGTCTTATCAGACAGGCCGACCTATATGTTGATCAGTGGAACCACACAACCTGTTCAACCTGCCCCCGGGGTGGCTGAGTCCACCCCTGCCGTAGCGTAAGATAAGCCTACGTCGACCCTCGTCGTCCCCTTCGTCGTCCTAGGACTGTGGAGTTCAGCAATCAAGGATGCGGAACTGCTGTGAGCTGCACACTCTCTTGACACACCTGCACGTATCTGCGTTACACTCGTGGTAACCCCGAACCCTGTATTTATACAGGAGACTTCCATCTGGGACAGTTTCTGTTTCAGATGAGCTTTGGCAGTGGTAGCCATCTTTGCTATGGAGCCATCGTCATTGCTATCGTCGTCACTCGGACCCATGAGCAGTGGATACAATTGGTGTGGAAGGAGAGGGTGCAGTTCTGGATCAGCAGGTCTGAATCTGAAATTGACTGAACCCCACAGGTCTGAGATGACTCCAGTCGAAATCAGCAGGTCCCAGGTTGACCTGACATGATTTCCACCCAGAATTACAGGGAATCCCCAGTAATTTGGTGGTGAAAAGAGGGTGCCAGACACCCGCTTTGGTGGTAAAAAGAGGGTGCTAGACACCCACTAGTGGGTGCCAGACACCCGCCCAGAGGGTGCCAGACACCCACTAATTCCGCCAAACTATTCACCCTCTTTCAGACACCCACTTTGGCCTGTGGGAGTCCACCGTGTGTCGGGGGTGGGGGGGGGGGGGGGGGGGGGGTAGGGAAAACCTTCACGGTGGGATCTTGTAAATTTTACATGTATAACTACAAGTATATACATGTATTATACATGTATAATACTTGCATGTCAACTATTATACATGTATAATACATGTATATGCCTGAAATATACATGTAAAATACATGTATATCAAGTAAAAATACATGTATAATACTTGCATGTCAACTATTATACATGTATCTTTACTTGATATACCGTATACGTAAATATTTTGGAACGTAAATATTATGGAACGTAAATATTATGGAACGTAAATATTTTGGAACGCTGGTGGGTTGGCGTTCCAGATTTTTTTCGTTCCATAAACCCCCCTCACACCTATTGTTTACCTACAGCTATTGTTTACATAAAATTATTTACATGTATTGTTTACATACGATTATTATTTACATGTAATTATTTTTTTTTTGGTTTTTCGAAAATTTTTTGAAGGTGTTCTAAAGGGCCAGACTTGGTACCTCGGTCACCAAAGTGACCCCACCACGATCCGCATGGATTCCAAACAATGCAATTGGTGCCCCTGACGACCCCATATTGCGTAGTTTGTGCGTAGTGAAAAGGGGGGGGGGGTCTCATTTTTTGGTAAAACACACCCCGTGTGGTAGAGAAAATACGGCAAGAGTCTCGGTGGGTCGGAAGAGCAGATGGTTCCCGCAACAGCTCCCGGGGAGCGGCGGGTATTTCGCATAGGATGCCGGATGTGTGAACACGTTTGTGCGGTTTGCCCTGTGTTGTGTGAACATATGTGTATGTGTTTTGAAACCAGAGTTTGCGTAGCGTACTCTTGATAGGGTACTGGCCACGCCGGTGCCATGACTAGGTCACAGCACCGCCACCCGACCGAGTCGGGTGGTGTTTGCGACAGCAGGCCAGTACCGTCTCATGGGAGGCTACACAGTTACCACAACGTGTGAGATTGTGAAGAGTACAGAATTGAGCCTCTGGAGAGAGACCGTCCCCGGGCCTATGGTGGCGCTCACAGCAGACAGATGGTCGGGTCCGGGCCTTTTTACAAGGCACACACCGCGGTTTGTTGTGTACAGGGCACACTAGCCTTTTGCCATTTGTTGCACGAGCGACACCAGCAGGCACAGGGATCGGGGGTTCTCCAGGCGCCGGTGAGTATAGCGAGCCAACTGTGGGAGCTGCGGGAGCAGACCCCCAGCAGGCCGCTGACTGCCAGTCCGCAGGGTAGAAGCGCTGCGGCAAGAAGCCTGCAATCCAGGAGGCATCTTGGGGAAAGTACAGAGAAATTACATTGTCATTGGAAGCCGGAGTACGGAAATACCCTTCCAATTCACGTACGACATTAAGAGTTAACGGGGAGAGCTTTGGTCTACACACGAGACCAGGGAGGACACCACCCCCCAGAGCTGTGAGGGGAGTTACCTTCGCACAGTGACACGGCCATACAGGATGGCCGAGGGCCTTCGTGAGGGCGGTTCCAAGCCGTCTGAGGGATACCGCCTTCCCCAGCAGGCTTGCGTTGTAAGCCGCGTGCTCATCGCGTGGGCAGCGGCTGCCGGATTCCGCCTGCAGGATCAACGCCGCTTCATCCATTGCCTGGTTCGACAGGCCGTCCGCATCGGTGTTATTCTCACGCCGGACATGCTCAAACTGTAAAGACAGGTTTGGCATTTCGGCGATGAGTCGTCTCACCCTGGAGTAATGCGGCTCCAGGTTCGCGCGCGGCCGCTTCACACCAGAGACGATGTCGATGACCGTCTTGCTGTCACCACAGACAAGGACATCGCCTTCGACGCGACAGGATTTCAGCAACTGCAGGCCTACGTAGAGCGCTGCAAACTCTGCAACGTTGTTGGCCCTGACGCGGGGAAGAGGTATCGCGCACTCCGCGAGCTTCTCACCCCCCTCGTACAGGACGGCTCCCGCCCCCGACACTGCATACGGCGTGCCGTTCATCCTCGCACCCCCATCGAAAAAGAGGGTGGCGTCTTCCTCATCGATGATATCAGCTGCGGGGGACGATCCGGATGGTGTGAACGCTTGTCCAGGGGGGGGAATTGTTCCAGCAAGGGGCAGGGTCAGCCCGGCGAAGAGCTCGAAATCAATCGCAAGTTCCGCAAACGTGATGGGCTCGCGCTTTACACTCCAGGAGAGTTGAGACAGCCAGGCCGTGAACGCCTGCAGCATGGCGTGACCAAAGACCCATGCCGCTCCTACATCGAGCGGTGAAGGTAAGCGGAGAATGTGGGGCTCCGTAACCGTTGGTGGTTCCCAAAGATACGTTCCCGAAGTAAACTTGGTGCCGGTGGTGAGCGCGATGCCATCATGCACCTGCCTGCAGCGTAGTACCTCGAGGAAGTACAGGTGTAGGCGCCTTGTGATATCGCGGCGCTCCATCGGGCATGAGGGCACTTCGGACCAGGTGGCCTCCTCCGGGCAGCGGGGTGGCAGGGGCATGATGCCGTTGATGCGCAGGCAGGGCGGCCACAAGGGAGATGCCGCAGTTATGGTATGCTGCCTCCGCACGTCATCCCATCTGCTGCATTCCCACCACATGTGCTCGACGGTTTCGGCCGTATCCGAGTCACAGTACGGGCACGACGTGCGCGCAATCCCAGACCGGCCTGTTGTGGTCACTGCACCTGTAAGCACTGCACGCAGCAGACCCCGCTGGTACCCAGTGAGGTTAGCGGTATCGTCGAGGAGGAGAGATCTCGTGCTGAGCCCGTCAATCCCCTGAGCTACGCCCGCAAAGGCAGGTCGGCGCAACTGCAGTTTGTTGAGCTGCGCAAGGCGGAGGGAGAAGCGGAGGTCGTGGCGTAGTTTTTCCCACCGCGCCTTCTCGCCGAACACGCCTACTACCTCAACCTCGCAAGCAATTCCCTCCGAATCGGAGTACGACAGCGTTGTTGGGGCAGACCAGGTCCATCCCGCCAGATTTAGGGCCTCGCAGAGCAGGGTGAAAGGGCCCATGGTGTCATCCCCGAGAGAGTCGCGGGCCTCCCATGCGGTCTCCGACATTTCTCTCACGTGGGCCCACTTCGCGGCTTGTTGTATCCATGTGCAGATGCGGCGGTATGCTGGGGCGATCGCCGGGTCGATGAGATGTCCCCGAGATAAGACATGAAACACCGCTTCCACCGCGCGGCGGGAAACTCCTGTCCACAGCGCCCCGGCGAGCGCAGAGGCAAGGTCACGGAGCAGTGCGGGGGACAGCGGAGTGATGGCACAGCCATAATATGCCTGAGCCACCGCCGTTGCTACGAGGAAGCGCTCTTTCGCAGTGAGAGGAATTGGAAGCTTCTTCAGGAGGCGTGCTACTTCTCGGGCTTTGCACATGCGCCCCCAGATGCGGCCCGACAAGCCAGATTTAACACGGGTCCGTCGTCGCCGAGGGGCCCGACCTACATGTACCATAGCTCCGAGGCAGTCGAAGGAGATGCATTTCTTCACACGCCTGCGTCCGTTCGTCGTGGGCAGCATGACTTGGACGCGCTGGGTGCCAGTTGCGAACGCACGGCATTTACCGTGATTGGGGTGGATACCGGTGCACTCCGCGAATTCAGAGGTGACATCAGCGCAGCGCTGCAGCGTTTCGGTGTCTGACGCTAACACATATGTGTCATCAACATACGAGCTGGCCGAGACGGAAGGACTGACATCGCTCACCGCCCGCATCCACACCGCTACAATGACGTTGAGGAGGACAACGCTGAGAGGGCAGCCTTGAAGGATTCCATTGGTCACTTCAAAGGGTTCCCCAACCCCACCACCCACGCGAAAACGGCGCTGCATGCCATCGTATGCCGCTCGCAGGGTAGCAGACACGCGGGTGTTGAAGCCCAGCCGGTCGAGCAGCGCAAATGCAATACCCTGTGGCACAGAGTCAAAGCACTTCTGCAGATCCAGGGAGATGCCACATAGGGGTTCCTGCGTGATCTCAGCCAGCTCCAGGCGCGCCGCAAGTGTCCAGTACAGATCCTCCGCAGAATGACCAGGGCGTGCGCCGTGCAGGGAGTCCGGGACCCATGAGTCCATCCACCGCAGAGCGCTGCGTAAGCGGACCCCGGCCCAGACTCTGTACACTACCGAGGTGACGCTGATGGGCCTTTGGCGCAGTGGGTCCGCAGAGTCACCACCCTCCTTCGGAATGAGGGATACGAGAGTGTGGAGCAACTGCGGTGGCCAGGTGCCCGTTTCTTCAATCGCGTTGAGGAGGTCGGCGAGCGCTTTTGTTAGTGTCGGTGGTAGCTGTCTGAGTTCGTGCACTCTCCAGCCATCTAACCCAGGGGCACTCGAGGCGGACATGCGGCGGAGCACCCGTTCTACATCCTCAGCAGTGATGGGGGAAGCTTCCATGGGGGTGCTGTCGGGGAAATACTCTTCAAAGCGCGCCTCGAAGGTCTCCCAAGACGGTTCAGGGTTTTCGGCAGAATACCGCGCAAACACCTCACCCCATGCCCCGCGGAGGAGCTCGTCCATCTCGGCCTGTGCAGCTGTCAGCTGTCCGTCACTGCGTCGCAGAAAGTCCTGCGTGGGACTCCGCACCCCTCGGAGGTAGCAAAATACCAGGTGTGGGCGGGACATCAGGTTGCGTTGAAGGGTATCCTTCCACTCTGCAAGCCTGCGTTGCCGAAGGGACTCCAAGGCACGTCTCTGCGAACCCTCGATGTATGACAACATGCCCGCCAGGCTGATGGTGTCGGGGTTCTCCATGTCAACGTTGGGGGGGGAGCCAGGCGTACGTTTCGCAAGCCTACGGTAGGCAGCCCACGCATGGGTGAAGTCGTAGGACGGTGCCCCAATGCCGTCATGTGCACCGCGGAGGCGGATCAACGTTCGTAGATGTCCCCGGAGGCGGTTGAGGCGGCGGCTCCGTTTGTCGAGGGCACCGTCTCTGCCGGCATACCGCGAGGCACACCGTTCCCACCGGAAGCACGGCCCCCCAGAGCGTCCAGCCTGGCGGTTATCTGGAAGATCATGTGTCCCTGACAGCCAGGCCTCAGCCGCGCGACAAAAAGAGCGGTACCGTTCCTCCGTGGGTGTCGCCGCAGCGGGATCCCCAAGTAGGCGCACAGCTTCGGTCAGCGCCGCGTCCTTCGTTTCTGCGCAGGCCTGGCCCCCAGCAGTCGGGAAGGCCCGCGCCTTGATGCACTTGAGCGTGCGGGCAGTGAACGCCGGTACCTGAAGGTCGACGAATAGGGGAACATGCGTGGGTATACCACATTCATCACGATCCATGGTTCTAGAGGACAACACCGCATGCGACGCGACCTCATTCGCTAGGCAGAAGTCTATTCTGGAACCATTTGCGCTCTTCCAGCAGGTAGGGGCGGGCTCGGCACCTGAGCTCCGGGCACACTTCTCAGCAGCATCCACCCAACGACCAGTGGCTAGGGAAGCCGCAAGGGTAGCGCTCGATGCGACGTTGCAGTTGAAGTCTCCCATGATCACCACCGGGACATTCCCGAGTTGCGCCGCTGTTTCGAACACCTCACGCAGTACTGCCTCCCTGGCAGTGGCGTCGCGGACAGGCGCATACACCGAGAAGACATGCAACAGGCGGGAGCCATCCTCGAGTGCTACCGCGGCATGGCACCAGCGCTCTTTGGCCGTGATGGTCGTCGATCTCATCGTGGAGCGTACAGCTATGGCGACACCCCCCGGGGCAGTTTGCGACCCAGTGCGCGCATGCTTCACAGGCGGCAGGAGGGCGCCCCAATGCAGCGTCCAACCCAGAGCAGAGAAGGTGGTGTCCAGGGTGTTCTGGGACACAGCATCAACACGCGTTTCTTGCAGACAGATCACATCGCAGTCTAAGCCGAGCACATCCAGGTAGTGTGACGGCAGGGAGGTGACGTTGGCGCTGCAGAGGGTTATAGCTTGCGGTGGGGGATCGTCGGCTACCTCGACGACACGCGCCCTGACTGGAGGGGTGCGACTCGCGTCCGTGTGTGCAGAAGTTGACCTTGCATGCGGTGTTGGGGAGGGAAGAGGGGCGATCGGCGACGGACTCTGTGGCGAACTTCGGGGGGTATCGGGCGGAGAGGGGGGCGTCAGTCGGATTACAGCAGGGCGGCGCCGCGACCGCAGGGCGCAGATCTCGTCACAAGTCAGGGAAGTGGTGGTATCAGGTACAAGGTCGAAGAACCAGCGGGGAGGGCGTACAGCGTCGTAGTGGTGGGGTTGGTGGACAAGGAACGCGGTGTGCACATATCCCGTCGGCTTCGCAACCAATTGCCATATGTCCGGGCTGTCGGCGCGGAGAACGAAGACTCTGGCTTTTGCACAGACAGCTGCGCGTGCAAGGGACACTCCATCCCCGTAAGTGGAGGGGCGGGCAAGGTTTTTGAGGTATTGTGCAAGGTCAGCAGGGGGTATCTCCGTCGGAGGGGAGGCACGGAAGCTGCGTACCACAGCAGCTCTGAGCGAGAGGGCACTCTCATAGGGAGTGAAGTGGGCTATGGCTGCAAACATACACGCCCCATCCCGCGGCACAGCGACGTAGGCCCATCCGACGGCGGTCGCCACCGCACGGAGTTGCTGTGTGCGCTCCAAAGCTTGTGCCGGGGTCCCCACGGGGTCGCCCCCACCACGGTAGGGGTCATCTGCCCGCGCGGGCAGAGAGGGGGCCCCCGGTGTCGAGGGACCCCGTCACATTCCACCGTAGCTGGGACTCTGCTGCCCAAGAGCTGCAGTGACCTGCTGTAACTGCGCTGTGAGGGTTTGCACCTGCTGTGCCAATCCGTCTCGGTCCGCCTTCAGTTCGCTGATCAATCCCGCAGCTGTTTCCAGATTCTGCTGAAGGACCTCCTCCTGACCCTGACCCATGTCGGACTCCACAGGTGCCGCAGTGGCTGCCGCTCCAGGGGTTGGCGCTGGCTGCTGCGCAGGTTGCCGCGCGGCTGCCTGCTGCAAGGCTTGTATGGAGGCCAGCACCGTCTGCTGGAACTCCGCCTGCTGCTTCGCCATCTGCTGCTGCCAGAGACGCTGTTGTTCAGCCTGCTGCTGCATCCACGCAAGGATATCCTGCTGTGGGGGTGGAGGCGGCGGTTGTGCAGCCGAGGGGTTCCCCGGGCGCGCTCTGGGAGGGGGAGCACCACGCGCAGGCGCGGGCCCAGCGCTCGGGCGGGTCCCCCCGCGGAGTGCAGAAGCATAGGAGCTGCCTGCGGCCGGCGGGTTCGCTGAGAAGGTTCGAGGGAGAAGGTTGCGGTTCCCCGTTACCTCTTCGATGCTTAGGAGCTGGGAGAAGACTACAGGGTGGAAGGAGGAGGGGCGTGACCCCGACGTCACGAGGAAGTAGCCCGCCGTGATGGGGGTGTCGGGGCTCACCTCCACCTGCCAGTGCAGCTTCTCCAGCAGCACTGCCCGCAACCTTGACGCGGCGACATGCGAGGGAACATTTCGAATCCGGAAGGTTCGCCTCACCTCGGCCGTGGAGAGGGCCATCAGTGCGCTTGCACGGTCGTCCCTGTGGACCCGCACGGCGTAGCCGCGGTCCCCAACTGCCAGTCCGAAGACGCCATGCTGCAGGGAGGCACCCCCGAGGACCCCCATCTGGGCACGGGCCTCCGCCTCCGTGGCCGACCACAACAGCGCCAGGGGCGGCGCATCCCCGGGCGTCTCGTGCTTCGTCCGCACAAATACGCCACCATTCCCGGATCCGCGCAGCCTTGCCTCCAGCTCACCAGCTGGCACGTCGAACATCGCCTCGACACTGCCATCGAGGTCACGGGTTTTGGTGGCCCGGGTATCCACCACCCCACGCATCCTGAGCAACGCCTGGTGCCGCCGTTCACCACCCTGTACCCGGGTCCGCAGCACCACGCACACCGACCTGCCGACACCTCCGGATTCCGGCTCCAGCTTCCTGCGGGCATCCGACGGATCCCCGATCGAGGATACCCACAGGCGTTCCATGCGGGTCGACCCGTCAGAGAGGCGAACCAATACATTCCAATGGCGCTGGTGGGGGCACCCCGGGATGGGGGAGGGCCCGACGAGCACCAGCTGGGCGTTCTCCCGGAGTCGGCGAACCCCGGTCGCAAGGTTGTCGTCCCAACCAATCACTGCCGGCCCGTTCACAACGTCCTCCCGGGACGCCACGGGGAGAGCCCAAAAATCGGGGACCAGCTTGGGCGGTGGTACCGGCGCCTTCGGGGAAGGCTTCGGCTTGTTGGAGGGGGGCGGGGCGTCGGTGGCGAGCTCCGTCGCGGGGAAGGTGCAGGCGTCCATCAGCGCCTCGTAGCCCCCACCTAGTTGGGGGTCCCGAATTACAGCAAAATAGTGGGTACCGGTGTACCCAAGCAGGAAGAAGGTGTGGTCGAGGGCGTGCTCCCCGCCATCATGCACGATGGTCGTCAGGCGGAGCTGCCCCTCCGGACCCACGTCCAACACGCCGACGCGAACCCCGAAAACCCTGCAGCAAGCCTGCAGCGAGAGGTGATCTCCCCATGCCCCCGCAGTCCCCACCTGCGACAGATAGGCTTCCCAGTCGCCGGATACGTGGTCGCGGTAGCGACCCGCAAAGGCGGCCATCTCTTGGTGGGCCGCCTTTCGCACGGAGGAGTGATTCCCCGCGTTGCCCTGCATCAGGTATGCGAGGGACCTATACAGGCAATCGCCTGCCCCCCCACACTCCCTGACCCGGAAGCCCAGGCGTTCCACCTGCTGCACGAGCCCGTGCACAACGTGCTGAGCCGACGGTTCGGCCAGGCTGTCGGTGGCGGCCTGGGCGAGGTTGTGGACCTCACGCAGGCGGACCGAGTCCCGGATGTGGGATGTACGGAGCACGGGGGCTCCCTTCCTCCGCTGCAGCTCCCGGAGGGCTTCCTTCGCCTGCGCGACGAGGGGGCGCAGGTGTTCCGCTGAACACCCAGCGGTGCCAAGCACCTGCGCGACCTGCGTCTTGCAGGAGGTGTCGGCCCAGAGAGCGACCTGGGTACGGGGGCGGCCGACGGCCCACTCCAGGGCAATCCGCAGCGCATCTACACGGACCTCAGCCAGCGAGGCATGCGGGTTGGCCGCAGACGTCGACCACACCTCCTCATCCCCAACGTACGCAGCCATAGCGTACTGGCGCTCATGCGCCGCTACGTAGACGGTCGCGGGGGGTTCGGCACCCCCGCACCCCGCACGGAAGGGGCAGAGACACTGCCACCCAGGGAGCCCACATGGGCAGGCGGAGGGGGCATCCCAGTTGGCCGACGCCGGAGAGGCGTCGCCCAGGGCCAGCCGCGAGGAGGCCGGGATGCGGCGGGCGGAAACACAGATCGAGGGCATATCGGCGAGAGAGAATGTGGTGTTGTGTTTGTGTGTGGCCCCTATGTGTATGTGTGTGTGTATGCTCCACCCAACCCGACACATTTTCTGTACTTCAGACAGGTAAGGTCACTCGACACGCGGGGGGGGGGGTTTTTTGTGTGTGTTTTTTCTGCCAGCCGACATCACTAGCGCCAGCGAGAAGAAAACAAAACGCGTGACGAGTGACGGGTTGAGGTGGAAGCGATCAATGCAAAAATCATCTGAAAGGAAGACTCGAGAGACTGCTGCTGTATTTTGATTTACTCAGCCATTCTCTGTCTCTATGCCGGGACCCCAAACTCAAGGAGTTCTTGCTGTTCCGGGGTCAGTGAGGGTGCAGGCGCTTCAGGTGCTGCAGGTTCTTCAGGTGCTGCAGCGCTGGCAGCCTTCGGTGCGGGTTTCGACGCAGTCTTTGCAGGTCTCTTTGGGGGTGCCCTTTGGCGCGGTGCCTGCTTCAGCTCGTCGGGTGGAAGCATCAACGCATCATTAAGCGGTGCCTGCTTCAGCTCCTCCGGGTGGAAGCGTCAACGCATCATTAAGGAAGAAGGAAGCACAGTTGCTACGCTTTTTTGCAGCTGCAGGAAACGACACCATACCCAACAACAATCCCCAGACCGTCGAGGGAGAGTGGGCGCCTGGATCCCGTGACACAGATCTCTAGTGCCGTTGTGATCCCCTCGGATAACGTCTCCTGGACGTTGTCAGCGGAGGTTGCCTGTGTGGCGGTGACCTCCGTATACCCCGCGGGATCCAGTGCCAGTAGCGCCTTCTTCAGCTTTTCGTCGACCCCTCGGCCGACGCTCTCCTTGATGTCAAGGGCCACCTTCAGGGTGGCACCTCGCAGCGCCCTGAAGGCTGTGATCGTATCATCATTCACAATCTCGAGGGTGTTCTACGCGGCTCCTGGAACTCACTTCCTTCTCAGGTGTTTCTGGGCATGGGGCAACCTTGCCCAGGTGTTTCTGGAGTCCCGCCCCACATGTCGTGCGTTCTTTCGTACGGTGTATAGTGAGTTCTGGCAATAATTTTTTGCTCGGTCAGCGCAGTGCCTCCAGTCCTGTCTCAGTAGCCACACAGAAAGGGGGACCAAAAAAAACTGGGGGGGGACCAAAAAGCGAGACCCCCCCCCCAGATTGCGTAGTTTGTGCGTAGTGAAAAAGGGGTAAATCAGGGGCACCAGCAATGGAGAGTTTTTTTTGTCGGCAGCCAACTGCCTCCCGGCCCCCCTCGGCCAAGTGGCTTGTTTTCCTTAGAGCATTGTTGCTCAGAGCCCGTAGAACTGCCAACACTATCGACACATGTCACTGAACACGGCGGAATGGGACCTTCGCTGCATGAGGCGCAGGCACTGGAATCCCTCTTCTCAACTGCCTGTCGTGGGAGACGACCAGCCAGTGACGCGTACCTTGACTCCCTATCTCCTGCAAGGGATCAATGGGTTTTCCCTGGGTTGCACTTCGGGCCCACTGGGTTGGGCCCGAAACCTTTGCTTTTGCACTATGTACGACAACCCCCCTCCACATTTTTGCGTGCCGGTCGCCCCCCCCCCCCCCTCCCCCGCACCTCTTTACCCCCCTCCCCCGCACCATACTACCTCCTCCCTAGCAACCTCTCCCCACAACAAAACTGGAATCTCAGGTATATGTCACCCCCCAAAAGGGGTGTGTTTATGTCACCCCCAGGCGGCCCTGGAGGGGTGTGACCTACACTAACTACCACCCCGTGGCTATGTCACCTAAAAAAGGTGTGTTTATGTCACCCCCTCCCGATTTTTGCACCTGTGGGGTGACATTTACACGGGGGGGTGGTAGGTAAAGGTGCAAAAAAAAACGCATAAATACGTAAACAATATGTGTGTAAAAAAATATTTACATGTATTGTTTACATGGAATATTATTTACAGCTATTATTTACATGCACATTTACTATTTACATAAAGCTAGGTAAACAATAGCTGTGACCCCCGTTTAATATTTACAGGGCTTTCTGCGACTCGGGGACTTGGACCAGGGGATCGGACGGCATACAGAGTCCCTGACGGGACCTACTCGTGCACTTTTCGCGCGATTCCTGACGCAAGCCGTCCTCACCACCGAGTCCCCAACTGGCCCTGTAAATATTTTGGAACGTAAATATTATGAAACGGACCGGCCAAAAATGGGCCCGTTCCATAATATTTACGTTCCATAATATTTACGTATACGGTACATGTATTTTACATGTATATTTCATGCATTTACATGTATTTTACATGTATAATACTTGTCATGCAAGTATTATACCGTAAACGGAAAAAGGGTGGACCGTAAAAATGTTCCAAGTTCCCAAAAAAAGGCCAAACGTTCCATCTTTTTTACGGTCCACCATTTATTGGGACTGAATATGGAAAAGACAATGCGTTTTTCGCCCGCGGGCTGGTGGGTTGCGGGGCGCGGACTGCGGCCTCCACGCCGCAGACACCCACACGTAGGCCTCCCGACCTCCCAGCTTTGGACCCTCCCTCCACCACCGCAACCAACACCAGCAAGAGAAGCAAGTCCTCCCTGCGTGTGGAAAAGGCACGATCACCACCACTCACCTCGAGACTCACCCACCACCACACCTCGAGAAGTGTAGTACCATGCAAGGAGCATTCCGGTAGAAGTAAAAGTAGAACCTGCTGCACGAGCCCACAAAAGCAGCCACAGTACGGCAGGGCGCGCAGACAGAAGCTGAGACCACCGGGCTCCCTCCAGATGTAAATTCGTGAATCAGTGCCCGGAAAATTAAGGGAAATCGTACTCCTTTAGTGTAGTACACCCTGCAGTAACTGTGGGAGAACAGTTCCCGGACGATGGTGAGCGCACACTCTGTGCTGAGGCCCAGTCGTACGATTTCCTTGGTTCCTTCGCGACGAAGTCGCGAAGGAACTCGTAAAAAAAACCGCCAAGTCCACGATCCCAACCGTAAAATAGGTGGACCGTAAAAATGTTCCAAGTTCCGGAAAAATCCCATTTGTTCCATCTTTTTTACGGTCCACCTATAGTACGGTTCACCTTTATTACGGTCCACAATATTTCCGTTTACGGTACATGTAAAATACTTGCATGACAAGTAAAATACATGTATAATACTTGCATGACAAGTAAAATACTTGCATGCAAGTAAAATACATGTATTTTACTTGCATGCAAGTATTTTACTTGTCATGCAAGTATTTTACATGTATAATACTTGCATGACAAGTATTATACATGTAAAATACATGTAAATGCATGAAATATACATGTAAAATACATGTATATCAAGTAAAGATACATGTATAATAGTTGACATGCAAGTATTATACATGTATTTTTACTTGATATACATGTATTTTACATGTATATTTCAGGCATATACATGTATTATACATGTATAATAGTTGACATGCAAGTATTATACATGTATAATACATGTATATACTTGTAGTTATACATGTAAAATTTACAAGATCCCACCGTGTTGAGGGGTAAACTTTACGGGATTGTTCACATAGGCGAGGAACACGCACAAAATTGCAGTAAACCTGAAACCCCAGCCCCTGGGAGTATTTGGGGGCGGTCTGGGTGGTTTTTGGGGGTATTTGGCCACTTCTGAGCCAATCCGTGACCATGCTCAAAAAAGTGTCATGGTTTGGTTCCGGCCCCCTCATTTGAACCACCCTTCCGAGCCCGTCCCGCCCTACTTGCCCGCAACATTCCGCCTTTTCTTGTCTTGGGTGGGCACTGATGCCTTCGGTTCAATTTGGGAGCAAATGCGTGTGACAAGCTTGGGAAGGAGCGTCTTCTCGCCGGCATTTCCTGATAACACTTGCTGCAGCGTCCACCGACCACTGCGCCTGCCGGTTTGCACACCGAATAAGGCTTTGGAACCCACACCGGCATATTTTCCAAAGACGCCAGCCCCAAAATCCACTCGCGCACCGTCTCCAGCCTCTCCTTTCCATCTGCGGCTGAGTTCCCCAGCATTCTGACCGTCGTCCGGGATCTCTTTTAGCTCTTTCAGTGCTGCAATGAAGAGCGCGTAAGTGGGGGTGATGGTGCAGAGGACGAGGATCATCGCCACTGAGAAGTGCCACTGCAGTACCGTAGAGCCGGGGTGACACAGGTTATACACCACACCCACTTCGCTGTTGCCGTTACCCCTGATGAAGTCCCCAATGCATCCGACACCTCAGGGAGGGCACATAATATCGCCTCCCGAGTGACGCCCTTGCATTCGCAGACACACCCGGTCTTTGTTGAGGATGTCGGCAGAAACCTGACAGAACACTCGCTGAAATACCATTTTCTTGGCCCGATAGTACTCAGATGTCTCATCAGAGGCGGCAGAACGTGGTACATGACGGGGGATGGTGATGACGCACGTGACAGGGTGCTCGGGAGACTCACCCGGGGAGGGGTTCGGTACCAAACCATGACACTTTTTTCAACACAGTGTTTCAGCCGCGTTCCGGGGCACCAAAGTGGGTGTCCCACACCCAGGGGCGGTTTTTGGGGTGGTCTGGCCACTTTTTCAGCATTTTTGGGGGGTTTCTGGTCGAAAATTGCCTATGTCAAAAAATGTCGTAAAGTTGAGGGATTGTTTTTATTTGCGCCGGTTCTGTGTTGATCAGTAGAAGAAAAGAAAGGAAAAGAAAAGAAAGGGAACTGCACCACAGGTCGTAAGCTTAAAGTTCGTTATCTTCTCGTTGAACTCTAGCTTCTTCAACCCTCTTCATAAAATCACGTTCGGCCTTTTTATTTTGCACATAACACACCTGTGTGGTACGGGAAATGCTACGAGGAACGCGATGGACTCGGGACTGCTGCTGGCCTCTCTTGCTATGGTTTACTTATGTTTCGTGCTCCACCTGCTCCACCTCATTCTGCACTTCAGATGATCCACTTCACGTGGGTTACGGGGTTTGGGACAACGATGATATGTTGTGTCCGACGACAAGGTAAGGTAAGCTCATCGAGGTACACCAAACCGGAGTTGTCAAATCAAAAAAGACACACCGCCC
The DNA here is from genome assembly GCA_963210315.1 of Rhynchopus euleeides. Taxonomy (NCBI): domain Eukaryota; phylum Euglenozoa; class Diplonemea; order Diplonemida; family Diplonemidae; genus Rhynchopus; species Rhynchopus euleeides. The sequence continues at coordinate 91,175 of OY723270.1, forward strand.
GAGAGGCAATTGGTGTGACACAACAGCGATGACACAACCACTCTGCCCGAGGGGGCGCGTTTTTAGCGACCGAGACCTCCTCTCCTGACTGAGGGACACACGATCTGACCGTCTGAGAGACGCAGCATTCTACCCTGCCCGAGGGGCACCCACTCTCCTGACCGAGAGACACGCAGTCTTGCCCGAGGGGCACCTGGTTTCCTGACCGAGACAATATTCTGCCCGAGGGGCACCTGTTCCCTCCCCACTCACTCTCCCGACCGAGAGACACGCAGTTTTGCCCGAGGGGCACCTGTTCTCCTGACCGAGACAATATTCTGCCCGAGGGGCACCCACTCTCCCGACCGAGAGACGCAGCATCTCGCCCGAGGGGCACCTGTTCTCCTGACCGAGACAAAAATTTTGCCCGAGGGGCACCCACTCTCCCGACCGAGAGACACGCAGTCTTGCCCGAGGGGCACCTGTTCTCCTGACCGAGACAATATTCTGCCCGAGGGGCATCCACTCTCCCGACCGAGAGACGCAGCATCTCGCCCGAGGGGCACCTGTTCTCCTGACCGAGACAATATTCTGCCCGAGGGGCACTCACTCTCCCGACCGAGAGACACGCAGTTTTGCCCGAGGGGCACCCGTTATCCTGACCGAGACAAAACTATGCCCGAGGGGCACCCACTCTCCCGACCGAGAGACGCAGCATCTCGCCCGAGGGGCACCTGTTCTCCTGACCGAGACAAAATTTTTGCCCGAGGGGCACCCGCTCTCCCGACCGAGAGATACACAATCTTGCCCGAGGGGCACCAAATCCCGACCGAGAAGACGACCCTCACACCATGCTCGTGTCAGGTCTCAAGAGGGCCGAAGCCGCGGTTGAGGACAACAACACCCCCACGCACTGGTTCTAATAAATGACGGCGAGGTGCACGGGGGGATCAGCACGAAGGAGGGGCGCAAAAAGATGGGGATGATGACGCCGTGGTGTTCAAGGTGGTCCTCCGCCGCTTATGAACGTGACAGCGGGACAGCGCTGCGCCCGTGGCCGCAGCGGATTGAGGACATTCCCATCAGCCATCGAGACTATCACCGCGCCTCGCCGAAAACCTGCTTCACGCTTGATCGCGCTCAAGGTTTCCAAACGCATACTTCAGCTGGAGGTTCCGTCACAGAGGCGCTGACAAAGGCGGGACCAAGAGCAACAGTCGGGTGCTGATAAATGGGTCGATACTGATGCAGCAAAGTGACGTCAGTGATATCCAACTCCTACTTTCCTGACCGAGACACGATCTTGCCGAGGAGCATCGGACCGAGACACCCACTTCTGCCTGAGGGGCACCTAGCCGAGACGCATTTTTCCTGCCCGAGGGGCATCTCGCCGAGACATTACCTGCCTGAGGGGCACCTGGCCACGACATACCTACAGCTTACGCTTGCGGGGCACCCTGCCTGAGGAGCACCTGGCCAAGACATACATTTCCGCCTACGAGGCACCCTGCCCGAGGGGCACCTGGTCAAGACACACACTTCCGCCTACGGGGCACCCTGCCCGAGGGGCACCGGGCCAAGACAGACACCTCTGCCTACGAGGCACCCTGCCCGAGGGGCACCTGGCCAAGACAGACACTTCCGCCTACGAGGCACCCTGCCCGAGGGGCACCTGGCCAAGACAGACACCTCTGCCTACGAGGCACCCTGCCCGAGGGGCACCTGGCCAAGACAGACACTTCCGCCTACGAGGCACCCTGCCCGAGGGGCACCTGGCCAAGACAGACACCTCTGCCTACGAGGCACCCTGCCCGAGGGGCACCTGGCCAAGACAGACACTTCCGCCTACGAGGCACCCTGCCCGAGGGGCACCTGGTCAAGACACACACTTCCGCCTACGGGGCACCCTGCCCGAGGGGCACCTGGCCAAGACAGACACCTCTGCCTACGAGGCACCCTGCCCGAGGGGCACCTGGCCAAGACAGACACTTCCGCCTACGAGGCACCCTGCCCGAGGGGCACCTGGTCAAGACACACACTTCCGCCTACGAGGCACCCTGCCCGAGGGGCACCTGGCCAAGACAGACACTTCCGCCTACGAGGCACCCTGCCCGAGGGGCACCTGGTCAAGACACACACTTCCGCCTACGAGGCACCCTGCCCGAGGGGCACCTGGCCAAGACAGACACTTCCGCCTACGAGGCACCCTGCCCGAGGGGCACCTGGCCAAGACATACACTTCCGCCTACGAGGCACCCTGCCCGAGGGGCACCTGGTCAAGACATACATTTCCGCCTACGGGGCACCCTGCCTGAGGGGCATCTGGCCGCGACATACACTTCCGCCTACGGGGCACCCTGCCTGAGGGGCACCTGGCCAAGACGCACATTCATGCCCGAGGGACACCGGGCCGAGACATTACATTCCCTGCCTGAGGGACACCTGGCCGAGACACATTCCTGCCGAGGGGCACTCACTCCCGACCGCGAGACGCAGGATTTTGCCTGAGGGGCACCTCCTCTCCTGACCGAGACACAACCCCGCCCAGCACAGTGCCGAGGGGCATTTACGCTTTCGACTGGAATACCGAGCCTGACCCGGGGAGACACAATCGTGCCACAATCGTGAGGGGCATACTCTCTTGATTGAGAAATACACCTTTTTTGCCCGAGCGACGGCACCTGAAGGCGGAAGGGTGGCCTGTCACACACAGCCTGCCAGATCCAGCTCGAGCACGGTGACGCGACGTGAGCTTTCCGAGGGCGACAGTTTTCGTGTACCAATGCAACGCCCCCGGACACGCCCCCGAGAAGCCGGCACGTCTGTCGTGCCCAGCTTATCTGCGCGAATGCCGACTACGCGCACCCCGGCGTCAAGCGGATGCCCGCACACGCCCCAAGCGGGGCATACTCCGTCGAAGCATAGTCTCCCTGCCGGGGGACACACATTCAAGCCTGCATTATTCACAGGGGTCAGGGGGAGTTCCGGGCGTCTGTGGCCCGGTGTTGAGACGTACGACCTCACAGTTCCATGCAGGGAAGGGGAGCTGCTGACTGGACACCTGCGAGGTGCCGTGGGACATACACAGAGATCAGGTATCCAACACAGCCGAGACGCTCTCCCAAGCTGCACTGCTCGGGGAGCAAAAGAAGCAGCGACTGAGAGACGCGTCCGCATCGCCTGTGTCAGCGGTGCCGCCGCTGAGGGGGTCCACCGAAACCGCAGCCATGGCAGCGGGCCGAGATCATTCTACAAGGTTGGGGGGCAGTCGGCCAGTCTTCCCGAGTACCCAGCAGCCTACTCGACAAGCCCGAACAGCGACTGCAGCGTGCGACAAGCTCCGGTCCGCGGGGACTCACCTCTCTCATTAAGAAGGCGACTCCGAGAATCCTTCTGGCATGCCCACACCTCCAGGGCCTCGAATTTCCTCACGCACCGGGAAATACGCCCTCCACACTGAGTCCGGGCGTTACCACTGAATCGACGCCACGTGGGGCCACAGGGCCTCCGTTTGATGCGCTGTCTACGAGGCGGGCGATGGGGCAGGTACAGTGGGGATCAGCCCAGTGGGAAGGGGGCCGCAGGAACGTGTTGTCCACCGCTCGAGCGGAGTTCAGGAGACGACAGTGCGCGCGATCGCCCTCTTTCACCCAGAAGGGCCGGCACCTCTCACACCTACCCCTGGGCACTCCATGCAGCGTCTCCAGTGCGCCATGAAGAGGCGCGTTGGGCTTCACCCCGCAACTCGCTCGCAGCCAGCGAAGACCGGAGAGGACACAGAGAGCCACAGAGCGATCGAGATCACGCCGGAAAGCACCGGGTGTTGGCCGGGCTCCCGAAGGGCGAGAGTTTAAGACGGCCGGACAGTAGACTGCTGCGGAGGAGCTGGGAGGCGAGTTTCAGACTGTGATTTCTCGATCCGCCGAGCCCTGTCCCCAGGCGAGAGCTGCCGGGTCATGGTGGCTGAATATGCACGAGCGTCGCGGTGGTGGTGCTGGGAGCGCACCAGAGGACTGTCACGCTGAGGGGCTGGGCATGGCCACTGACTACCTGGATACGGCCGTCTCAGTGCATCGCCCGGGGTGCAAAACGACATCGAGGATGTCAGGAAGAAGGGTCATGTGGGCACACACCAATATGTCGGAGACGTGAAGAAGCCTCGAGGGGAAGGGTTCCCCAGGGGATGGAGGATCCCGAAGAGGTACAGGGTGAGGATTCAAATACCCGGAGTGGGAAACGCACCAGACGTCGGGGGTCAGCCAAGAGCGGGTGGTTGCAGCACAGGCGGGGCTGTGTGCAACCTTTGCCCCCTTAGTTTCGCCGGGTTGAGACGCATCAACTCTCTCGCCGGGTGCGGCAACTGGAGAGACAGGCATGTTGTCGATAGGGCACACCAAGAATCACGAGGCTGACCACACGACGGCGGCACACGGCCGAGGCAGGCGGATCCCCTCAGCGAGTGAGGTTCGATCGTTTTCCGTACAAGGTGCTCGTGACAACGTAGAAAGCGGTACATTACCATCGGAGGGATGCATACGATGGGCGACGGAGCCTGATCACTTCAATAGTAGACCGTTCGCGCGGCGTCCCTAAGTCCTTGGGTCCTAAGGGTCCTGGGTGGAAGCGTCCAATGCAACACTCACAGCATAGAGGCCAAGTGTTTCTCGTAGTATTTTGGTATTCGGCTATATAATTGTGGGCTTCTTCATTCCTCGCTTCTTCTCCGGCTTTTTCAGCAGCCCGTTGTTTACTTGCAAGGCCAATTCTCCGATGTGCTGTTTCAATGTCATCTTCGTAGCGAAGAGTATCCCTCTCACAACGTTTTTTAACAGCTGCATTAGCCTCGTACGCTGCTTTGCGGTCTAAATCCTGTTCTTCTTCTTTTAGAATCGTGACCTCAGTTGTTGCCTCACCCCTCTTTCTTTTCAGCGATATCCTGTTCTGGGTTAACAACCTCTCCGTATCGAGTTTCTCCTCCCGTAATAATTCGAGACGACAGGATCGCACTAGCTGTGTTAGCGTTCTGACAGTTACGCTCGAGGTAAATCGTGGGCAACTGTCATGGAAACAATCCTCGGGGGAAGAGGAGCAGCAGATAATCAACACCTTCGGATTATTGTTAGTGAAGTATTTCCTCTTGAAAGCAGCTTTTATGACTAATCCATGCGTTTTGTCCTTATAGAAATAGTCATTGGCTTCTTCTAAGAGGTCCGTATAGTTCACTACTTGTTCCTCAGGTATCGGTGGTGCAAGTATATTATTGAGAACGGTAGAGATGAAAGAGACCATATTTCATCAGGTGTTGTGAGGAGGGATGTGTCGGAAACTGTAAGGGTGGTGTGTGTATGGTTGGATGGCTGGCGATACAAAGGAAACACAACTGCCAAAGCTTGCATGAAAAAATGGGTGGGAGAGTTCGCGGGAGGGAGGTGTGGCTGCTGTCTACATCTTTCTTGCGTGACTGTTTCTTCCCATACGCTGCCAGATTGTTACCGTCTTGCCTACGGATTTTACCCGGATTCTTCCCGGATTTTTCCCGGATTCTTCCCGGATTCTTCCCGGATTTTACCCGGATTCTTCCCGGATTTTACCCGGATTCTTCCCGGATTTTACCCGGATTTTACCCGGATTCTTCCCGGATTTTACCCGGATTCTTCCCGGATTTTACCCGGATTTTTACTACACTGGTGCTTCTGACTATAACTCGAGGAAGCGAGATTGATCGAGATGGTACGAGATGGTTAGCTAGGCGTCACTGTATGGTTTTCGTGAATACACTACGATAGTTGCTGTATGTCACTGGATGGTCTCCAGGAACGGCACGGGCATGGTTTTCGGGGAGCACACCTCGCAATAGTAATTTCCCCCCGAAATTCTGCACACGCGCCTGGTTCCCATCCAACAAACAAAAATGCTATCGCAAGTTATCTTTTTTAGATGGGTTTGCGGCTTTTGAAAATTTTTGTGCTGAAAACGAGGCCTCTCTAACTACTCCGATGGGGGTCTTCGCTCTGTGCCAAAGTGTGTCAGGGTTTGCAGCCTATATTGTTAGGCGGCTCGCTTTGCTGCACTCTAGAGCTAAGGCCCCCAATGAAACCGCACAACAGGCAACACCACACCGCCCGTGTCATAGCAGGGGGGGGCTGTCAGCAACGGGAACCATCTCCAGGACCCTCTGATGCCGGAACTCCACCTTGCGTGCACGGGGGCCCGGGTAGAGTGCGTATCCACAGCAGGCAACGGGCAGGACGCCTCCATACCACATGTAGGCGGGCCAGCTCGGGATGTCTGCTGTGGGGTCGTCCTCCAGAGAGGCGACTGCCGTGAAGACCGCCACTACCCCACAGATGCCTGCGAATGTTGTGACCAATTTCAGCGCGAAAATGAAGCGCGTCGTTTTGGGCGTCCCGTAGGGGGATGCAAAGACAGTGATGAGAGAAACAAACAGGAGAGTCACCGCCACCATGACGGCGTTCAGCCGAGCGGAGTCGTAGCTGCGCTGCAGGCCGTGCGCCCCCACGGCACCCCCGATCACATTGAGGATGGTGGAGAAGAAGAGGTGGCGGTGCGCCACAGACGACTGCTGGAGGAACACCGGGACAACCGGCCAGCTCCTCTTGTGCCAGGGGGCGGCGAAGTTTTGGGAGATCCCGGCAACAGGCAGCCCCCGCTTGTTGAAGGTGGTGCGGCACAGGAGGCGCACGTCGCCTTCCACAAGCGAGAGTCGCAGGGCAACCACCATGAAGATGGCGCCGACCGCACCCGACACAGCCATCCGGGCATAGTGGTACGTTGTGTAGCATTCGGTTGAGAGGTCTCCAGCCCACACCTGGGTGACGGAGGTTGTGTTGCCGTCGCCATCCGCATCAGCAGGGAGGAGGGCTTCGGTGCAGAAGAATATCTGAAGCATCTTTGTCATCACCGGCATGAAGAGCAGCCCCGTCACCAGCCACACGAAGCGGTATACAACGGTGATCATGAGGTTGCAACGCTTCATCTTCGCCGCCATGCTGTCGATCATCTTCTGCGTCCGCTCGACCTCCGCAGGGTCGTGGCTGACGAGCCCTATCCAGTGCCCGTTGACGCTTCCCTTCAGTTCTGCCGCTGTCAGGATGAGCTTGTCTGCAAACTTCGAAAAGAAGATGATGATCGCGATGGAGGCCAGCAAGACACACACCCAATACAGCACCTCATGGACTGCAGGCGACATGCTGAGGTTGAGGTTGAACACAGGCAGGCACACCGACATCGGCTTGGCCTGCGGCGACCACATCTCCTCGTTGGCGAAGGGCAGCGACATGAACTGGCTGAGGGAGACCACGACCGACACTACGATCAGCGCCATGGTCACAACCTCCGTCTTGCCGTACCGCTTCGACGGCACGAGGTGGGCGCTTGTGGGCAGGCTGTGCCCACCCATCGCCTTCGGAAGCGTCTCACCCAGCATGCTCTCCGGAATTGTTGCAGAATCCCACTCCAGGAAGGCGCAGCCGTCACCGCCCACAACGAAAGCACCCGGCACCGCCACGACGGTGTTGATCCTCTTCTCCTGCTCGGGCAGCACGCGGATGACAGAAGGCAGGGCCCCTTGGGACCGCTCGAAGTTCCACAGCTTTAGCGTACCGTCATCCCCGCCGGTGATGCCGAAACCGCCCCAGATGCAGAGGCTGGTCACGACGCTCTTCTGGTGCGGCTGCGAGATGCCCCCGACGCGCCCCCACAGCTTGGGCAGCAGCGGGTGATGCTCCGAGACGACCCACAGCGACAGGTTGCGCTCCGCAGACACCGCCAGGGTGTGCCCCTTGTAGTCCGACATGGCGTGCACCCTGCCCAAGATGGCGTGGTCGTCGCTGTTGATGGTGCCCGCGATCTCCCCGCTGGGAAGGCTGATCGCAGCCACAACCTCCCCGCATGCTGCAAACAAGAGGCAGCCGCTGTGCGCACCCGCTCCTGAGATGGTGTGCAGCGCTGTCACCTCGTTCTTCTGAGGCAGGGCGATGTGGCGGATCTCGACAAACGCACCGCTTTCAATGACGAATGCTGTCACACAGCCGTCGCTGGTTCCGATGATGACAACGTCCTGCCCGTCGACACAGCAGCCGCAGGTGCTGGTGATGCGTGTGGGTGATTCCGATTCACCGCTCTGCGCGATGCTGTGCACCATGTCGGCCTCGCTGGGGAACAGGCCTGCCGAGTCGAGCGCCCACCCACGGAGTGTGGTGCTCTCCGCCGCGACGGCGGTGACACCGCACACCACGCCGCCTGTGAGCTCCGAGGTGCCTGCCGTGGCGACGTGGGCAAGGCACATTGTGGTCTCCCTGTCCCACACGTTGATGCAACTGTTCCGGCCGAAAGACACCAGCAGCGACTCCCCAAAAGGCGCCAGGGTGACGACTGGATCCAGCTCCCGCTCCACAACCTTCAGCTGCCCCACGACGCTTGAGGGGTACCGGCTGCGGAGCGACTCGGTTACACCCCGGATATCCCCTCCACCGTCCAACGCGAGCAGCTCGTGCGACATGTCGTTTAGCCCGACGGAGGACGCCATGTGTGTGCGGTGTGTCCCCTGCGTCTGCGAGACCGCCTGCTGTTGGTTTGTCTGTTGAGTGAAGGGCGAGGGTGGGGTGGGGTGGGGGGAGGGGTGCACCAGCTTCTTGCCTTCAGGCAAGAGGGGAAAGGGAAGAAGGCCTTCGTCAGAGGAGCTTCCGGAAAAGGGCGCGGCTTGTCTCGGGAAGGGGGGGTGGGGGTGCGGCCATGGCCTTTGCCTTTCGGGAGGGATTGGAAGTAGGATCCGCGACGTCCTGACCCGTCCATCCTGCCGTGTGGCAGGTGCTGTGCTCCGACGGACATCAAACGGGTCGGCGCAGAGGCGCACGGCACCAACTCTTCGAGACAGGGTCGGGTGTGGGTGCAACTTGGGGTGGGGCGGAAGGGAGGTGGTAGGGTGGACCTCCCACTGGCTGCGGCCCGTCCCCCAGCAGAATCCACCCCTGCCCCCTGCCTCGCGTAATGGTTTTTTTTAGTTCGGTTGTAGCATTTTTTTCCCGTTTTTTTTTCTCCGGTCGGTCGATCACTTCGACGAGTTATGAAATAAAAGATGGGGGGGGATTGGGTGTGGCCATGGCATTTGCCCGAGTGAACAAACGGGAGGCCCACATTCTGCGGGGGTGGTGGCACAGGTGCTGCATGCGTGAGTGTGTGGCACGCATACAACACATGCACCTAAATATTTTTGTCGTGCAGAACACACTGAGCAACGTGCTCATGGTGCGATCCCCACTGGCACACGACCCACACATACACAAACAGCTGTCGAGAGAGAGAGAGAGAGAAGAGAGACAAAGGGGGTGGACATACATCTGCCCATCGAAAGATCTTCAGCGCTGTTCTCCTCGTTCTTCTCGTTTTACCGGGGGGGGAGATGGGGGGGGCTTCGCCCTGTGCCAAAAACTGTGCCGCACACACGCAGCGTCGGCCTCATTTTTAGGCGTGCCTTGGAGACCGAGAGACAGAGAGAGAGGAAGAGGAAGAGAGAGACAAAAGGGAAGTCGCCCGTTATATGCACACACACACACACCTCAGGAGGCAAAAAAGGATTGCCGGGTTTCTTTTGTTTTGTTTGTGCAACAAGAAAAAGGCCTGCCAGGACACAAGAAATAAAACCCCCCTTCCCCCCCGCGCGCGCTGCCACCCTCCCTGAATTGGTGGTGGCACGTTGGTCGGGGGGGGAGGGGGGTGGGGGGTGGATCAGATTAGTCACTTGCCTTCTGAAGCTGTATCATATCAGCACAAGCCTGGCGGAATAACCGTGAATCCCTTATTTTTTTGGCAGGTGCGTTGAGCACACCGAGGGCCACTCTCGGCCCTCGACAGGTGGGGGGGGGGGGGGGGGCACGCCACGCACTGATGAGGAGAAGAAGATGACGCTGAGAGAGGCAGCGAGCCGCCACGCTCTCCCGCACGGGAAACAAAGGTGGGTTACCTTCCCGACCGGCCGCCAACACAACGCAGCCTCCCCTCGGCTCGGGTTCTGATGTTCTGCCGCAACAGACTGTTTTTTTTTGGGGGAGGGGGGCGGGGGGTTGGTTGGTTGGTTGGAAAATAAAATTGCATAGAACAACGTACGCACAGGAGGAGGAGGAGGTGGTGGTGGTGGTGGCGGCGGTGCAGCCGACATTGGGTGGGCCTTCACTCAGAAAAGTGCAGTCACGTGAGACCAAGCGAGCCTCAAAGGGACACGGGGTGACACACAGTGGGACAGAGCGGCGGCTGCACCTCTCCCCCGCCACACCCCTCTCCACCCCTGCACCCCAATAGTGAAGGCCACCTGGAACTAATGCAACCGGGTGAATCGCAAGAGAGAAAGGGAGTGCAGCAACGACAGTTGGGCGTTCTTCGAACGCAGAACACCCCCACAATTGCCAATTCAGTGTCGGCCACCGCCCGACGAAAAAAAAATTCCCAGCGGCCCCGCCCTAATTCGAGTGGCTACACGTCAGGGGGTTCGCAGAATGCAACACACAACGCCTCACAGGGGCAGGCAGGAGGGAAGCTTGTAGTCGGGAACCAAACGTTGTAGCGCACCCTGTCACAGTTTCTGAGTTCAGTTCACAAAACGGCACATACATTCGTCAGCTGATTGAGGGTGTGATATGAGGGTCCCGACGAAAATACTATCCTTTCCGTTTGCTTCACTCACTTGCTACAGGAAAACATGAAGGGAAAAAGAACCTTGTTGTTTTGTTGACCGCTTCCACCTTTAAAAAATCTGTGACAGCCCATAGTTGTGTGTGAGTCCTTCGGACGTGTCTACCTGTCTGAAGTACAGAAAGGTGGCGGAGCACAGGAAGGGAGAGAGAGAAGGGCGCTGATCGTATGGCAAACGGTAGGAAGCATTTCCCTCAACACCTATCCCCTGCAGGGATTGTGTTGGTTGCAAAAAAAAATTCCCAGCGGCCCCGCCCTAATTCGAGTGGCCACACGTCAGGGGGTTCGCAGAATGCAACACACAACGCCTCACAGGGGCAGGCAGGAGGGAAGCTTGTAGTCGGGAACCAAACGTTGTAGCGCACCCTGTCACAGTTTCTGAGTTCAGTTCACAAAACGGCACATACATTCGTCAGCTGATTGAGGGTGTGATATGAGGGTCCCGACGAAAATACTATCCTTTCCGTTTGCTTCACTCACTTGCTACAGGAAAACATGAAGGGAAAAAGAACCTTGTTGTTTTGTTGACCGCTTCCACCTTTAAAAAATCTGTGACAGCCCATAGTTGTGTGTGAGTCCTTCGGACGTGTCTACCTGTCTGAAGTACAGAAAGGTGGCGGAGCACAGGAAGGGAGAGAGAGAAGGGCGCTGATCGTATGGCAAACGGTAGGAAGCATTTCCCTCAACACCTATCCCCTGCAGGGATTGTGTTGGTTGCAAAAAAAAATTCCCAGCGGCCCCGCCCTAATTCGAGTGGCCACACGTCAGGGGGTTCGCAGAATGCAACACACAACGCCTCACAGGGGCAGGCAGGAGGGAAGCTTGTAGTCGGGAACCAAACGTTGTAGCGCACCCTGTCACAGTTTCTGAGTTCAGTTCACAAAACGGCACATACATTCGTCAGCTGATTGAGGGTGTGATATGAGGGTCCCGACGAAAATACTATCCTTTCCGTTTGCTTCACTCACTTGCTACAGGAAAACATGAAGGGAAAAAGAACCTTGTTGTTTTGTTGACCGCTTCCACCTTTAAAAAATCTGTGACAGCCCATAGTTGTGTGTGAGTCCTTCGGACGTGTCTACCTGTCTGAAGTACAGAAAGGTGGCGGAGCACAGGAAGGGAGAGAGAGAAGGGCGCTGATCGTATGGCAAACGGTAGGAAGCATTTCCCTCAACACCTATCCCCTGCAGGGATTGTGTTGGTTGCAAAAAAAAATTCCCAGCGGCCCCGCCCTAATTCGAGTGGCCACACGTCAGGGGGTTCGCAGAATGCAACACACAACGCCTCACAGGGGCAGGCAGGAGGGAAGCTTGTAGTCGGGAACCAAACGTTGTAGCGCACCCTGTCACAGTTTCTGAGTTCAGTTCACAAAACGGCACATACATTCAAGGGGCATGCCGGCATGCCTTGTTTTGTTGTTTTTTTTGCTCTATCATATCTTCGCCAGTTGGAGGTTTCTTTTTGATTTTGTCGGTACGGCAGTGCGAATTGATAACAGGGAGGAGGGTGCACGCCTTCCCCTCTACGCCTATTGAATGTGCCAGCTGTGGCAACCCCCCTCCCTCCCCCTCCTCCTCCGCGTTAGGGCTTCTCGCACCTACTAAAACACACACCACGCTGCCCTTTGGAGGAAGGAACGACAGTTTTTTTTGGTGCTGCCTTGAACGCAGAACACCCCAAAATAATACCACACCACGTCTGTGACTCCTACCCCCCCCCCCCCCACCCCCAACCCCCACCAGAGGCCAGATCACATCTTGAGGGCCACCTCGGTACCCTGCCTCACGGCGCGCTTGGCGTCCAGCTCGGCTGCGACGTCAGCACCACCGATGAGGTGCACCTTCTTCCCCAGCTTCTCCAGCGGCGCCTGCAGCTCACGGAGGGGCTCCTGGCCTGCACAGAGCACAACGGTGTCCACCTCGAGGGTGCGCTGCTGCTTCAGCTCCTCGCCCTTAACCTTGGTGGTGGTGGTGATGTGGAAGCCGTCCGCGTCGATCTTGTCGTAGGAGCACCCGGCAACCGTCTCGACGTTCTTCTTCCTCAGGCCGAGGCGGTGGATCCAACCCGTCGTCGTGCCGAGGCCCTTCCCGACCTTCGAGGTCTTCCGCTGCAGCAGGTAGACCTGGCGCGGCGACACCTCGGGCTCCTGCCGCACGCCAGCGACACCGCCACGCGCCTGCATCGTCATGTCCACACCCCACTCCTTGAAGAACAGCTCGGGGTGCAGGGAGGGCTTCTTGCTGTCCTCCAGCTCGCTCGTGAGGTATTCCGACACGTCGAAACCGATCCCGCCAGCACCGACCACAGCGACACGCTTGCCAACCGGCTTGTTGTACTTCAGCACATCGAGGTAGGAGATGACGTTGGGTGCGTTGGGAGACGCGTCGGTCTCGATGGACACCTTGCGGGGGAGCACGCCGGTCGCGATGACAAACTCGTCGAACTCTTCCGAAAGCTTGTTGAGCTGCTCCTGGTTGGTGGGGTCCACCTTGACTCCGAGGCGCGTCTTCACGAAGTGCTTCTCCAGCATCACCCTGAAGTAGCGGATAGTCTCGCGGAACTCCTCCTTCCCCGGAACAGACGCGGCGATGTTGAACTGCCCCCCGATCTTGTCATCCGCGTCGATCAGCGTGACGTGGTGGCCCCTCTGCGCCGCAGTCATCGCCGCGGCGCACCCGGCGGGGCCGGCACCAATCACACACACCCGCTTCTGATCCTGCGCCAAAACGGGCGTCAGCTCCAGCTCATCCTCATAGCAGGCATAGGGGTTGACGAGGCACGTCGCCCTCTCCATCCTGAAGGTGTGGTCGAGGCACGCCTGGTTGCACCCGATGCACGTGTTGATCTCCTCTGCCTTGCCCGCCTCCGCCTTCGACACGAAGTAGGCATCCGCCAGCAGGGGCCGCGCCATCGAAATCATGTCCGCCTCCCCCTTCTTGAGGATCGACTCCGCCACCTCCGGCGTGTTGATACGGTTCACCGCGACGAGCGGAATGTTGAGCCCCTTGCTGGTGAGATGCGACTTGACCCGCTGCGTCACCCATGAGAATGCCGCACGCGGCACCTTCGTCTGGATGGTGGGAACGCGCGCCTCATGCCAGCCGATGCCGGTGTTGATGATATCCGCCATGCCGGGCTTCGCCACCTCCTCCGCCAGGCGCTGCACCTCCTCGAGCGAGCTCCCGCGCTCCACCAGGTCCAGCATCGAGAGGCGGAAGATCACGATGAAGTCATCCCCAACCTTCTTCCGCGTCTCCCGCAGGATCTCCAGGGGAAACCGCATCCGGTTCTCATACTCCCCACCCCAGGAGTCGGTGCGGTGGTTCGTCTGCTGCGTCAGGAACTCGTTGATGAGGTACCCCTCAGAGCCCATGATCTCCACGCCGTCGAACCCGGCGTCCTTCGCGAGCATCGCGGTTGTGGCGAAGTTTTCGATTGTCTTGTGCACGCCCCAGTCGGGGAGAGGCCACGCCTTTGCCCACCACGGGGAGATGGGCGACTTGGTGTCGGAGGGCTGCACGCCGAACGGGCTGTAGGAGTACCGACCAGAGTGCAGGATCTGCAGCGCGATCTTCCCTCCCTCCTGGTGGACTGCGTCCGTCACCTCCCGGTAGGGCCGTGCGTCGCTGGCGCGGGTCATCTTGGCGCCCATGGCGTGCACCTTCCCGAAGTGGTCCGGCGCGACACCCCCGGTGACGATGAGGCCGACGCCGCCCTTGGCGCGCTCGCCGAAGAACTTCGCCATCTTGGTGTAGCCGCCGGGGGTCTCCTCAAGGCTGGTGTGCATGCTGCCCATCAGTACCCTGTTCTTGAGGGTTGTGAACCCGAGGTCCAGCGGCGCCAGCAGGCGCGGGTAGTGTGCTTTCGACATGGTGGGTTCTTTGCCTGTGGGTGGGTGGTGGTGGTGTGATGCGTCTGTTTGTGCAACAAAGCGGGGGGGTTGAAGCGGATGGTGCAGAGACACGCCCACCTGGGGGGTGCTTTGCCACAAGCCCCTGGATTCACTTTTGCCCGGAGGAACAACTGCCGCTCCATATTGTTTCTTGGCAGAACGCGAAAAAGGAAGTTGCAGTGTACGACAGAGAACTGCTGACCGAGTGGAACTTCAGGAATTCAGGGTGGAACCTCAGGGAATGGCCAGTGTTCCACTGCCCAGACTGGTTTGCCTCCTACCTCATACAGTATGTCACTGCACAATTGAAGAGCACATCGCCCCCTCCCACACGGCATCTTGGAAGGACAGGCGAGCGTGCGAAGGAGTCCAAGGGCACCATGGTCCAGTACCTCCTCCACTGCTGGGCTGCGTTCTGTGGGGGTGAAGCATGCCGACATTGGCTTCCTCCTTGAGTCCCCATACGCGTCAGGGAAGACCTCAGCAGGTGGGCCAAAACCTTCAAGGAGGGATCCCTCGCAGGAGAGATGGGAAGGCAATCAAGTTCGTCGGTTGCGCAGGCAAGGTATGTAGTGTGTGTGTCCTCCCGCCACCACAACAACTGTCCCACTTCATACACAGAGTGTGGGCAGATCGGCTTACTTGCAGCAAAAAAGCAACGAAGCAAAGCGTGGGGGGACGGGGGGGGTTGGGTGGAGACGGGGAGAGGGGGAGAGGGGAAGGGGGGGTGGGGCACTCCTGGTGTATACGTAGCAGAGGGGAGGGGGGGGTGGAGGGTGTGTGGGAGGCCACGCCCCCTCTCCCCCTCCCCCCCCCCCCCCCAGTGTGCGTTGCGTCTGTCGCCCCCACATCCGACCACCCCACCCCACCGCCCCCGCCCGCTCCCCCCTCCCTCCCTCGCCCGCTCCAATATAGTCTTCTGGCACACACTGCACGCACGCTAAACTTTTGCTGCTTAGGGGGGGGGGGGGGGGGTAAAGCCACCCCGAGCCCCCAAACCCTTTCACATCGCACGACACCCGGGCTGCAGGTTGGCATTGGTTGTGGAGGGATATTCCACGTGGCGGGAAGGGGCTCCCCGCGGGCTGAGGTCAGGCTGGCGACCCAGGTTTTCAGGGTGACACCAGGATTTTCTCGAAATTTTGGGTGACCCCCACCCTGGTCGGGGGGGGGGGGGGGGGTCCCTCGCAAAGTGCACGGTGGGATCTTGTAAATTTTACATGTATAACTACAAGTATATACATGTATTATACATGTATAATACTTGCATGTCAACTATTATACATGTATAATACATGTATATGCCTGAAATATACATGTAAAATACATGTATATCAAGTAAAAATAAAAGTATAATACTTGCATGTCAACTATTATACTTGTATTTTTACTTGATATACATGTATTTTACATGTATATTTCAGGCATTTACATGTATTTTACATGTATAATACTTGTCATGCAAGTATTATACATGTAAAATACTTGCATGACAAGTAAAATACATGTATAATACTTGCATGACAAGTAAAATACTTGCATGCAAGTAAAATACATGTATTTTACTTGCATGCAAGTATTTTACTTGTCATGCAAGTATTATACATGTATAATACTTGCATGACAAGTATTATACATGTAAAATACATGTAAATGCCTGAAATATACATGTAAAATACATGTATATCAAGTAAAAATACATGTATAATAGTTGACATGCAAGTATTATACATGTATTTTTACTTGATATACATGTATTTTACATGTATATTTCAGGCATATACATGTATTATACATGCATAATAGTTGACATGCAAGTATTATACATGTAAAATACATGTATTATACTTGTAGTTATACATGTAAAATTTACAAGATCCCACCGTGTGGGGGACAGGGGGGGGGTACACTGGCTACCTCCCGCACCTGTAGGAAAGGACCCCCCCCCCTTGTACCTGTACAGGGGGGGGGGGGGGGTACTTTTACCCAATTGGCATTTCCCAGTAAGTGGTGTCAATAGGCACCCCATGGCCAAAATGACCCCACCACGATTCGCACGGATCCCAAATATCCCAAAGAACGGGTTTTTGGAAAATCCGAGGGGGGGGTCCCGCTGGGTGGGTAGGTGGGGTGGGGTGTGGCTGGTGAAGGTGGCTGCCTCCCAGCCACCTTCACCCATGACCAGTCCCTGAACCAGACCCACGTTTCATGGGCGAAACTTGGCTCGTACACCACCAAAGTGACCCCACTGTGATCCGCAAAAATTCCAAACTTTCAGACTTTTTTCAAAAGAAAGGGGGTTTGAATTTTCAAAAGAAAGGGGTTTTGGAACACCCGAGGAGGGGGTCCCACTGGGTGGGTGGGGTGGGGTGTGGGCTGACTGCCTCCCAGCCACGCTGACCAGCCCCTGAACTAGACCCGTGTTTCATGGGTGATGCTTGGCTCGCACACCACCAAAGTGACCCCACTGTGATCCGCACAAATTCCAAACGTTCAAAAGAAAGGGGTTTTGGAACACCCGTGGAGGGGGTCCCGCTGGGTGGGTGGGTGTGTCTGCCTCCCAGTCACATTCCCTTAGGACCAGCCCCTGAACCAGAGGCACATTTCATGGACGGTGTTTGGCTCCTAGACCCACAAAGTGACCCCACTACGATTCGCAAAAGTTCCAAACGTTCAGAAGAACGGGGTTTTGGAATACCCGAGGAGGGGGTCCCGCTGGGTGGGTGGGCTGGTGTGGCTGCCTCCCAGTCACATCCTCCTGGGGCCAGCCTCCTATGACCAGACCCTGAATCAGACCCACATTTCATGGGTGAAGCTTGACACCTCGACCCACAGTGTGACCCCACTACGATCTGCACAGATTCCAAATAGTCAAAAGAAAGGGGTTTCGGAACACCCGAGGAGGGGGTCCCGCTGATTTTGGGTCACTTTCGGGTGATGTCAGGTACCTGGAGTGACCGCAGGTAGCCCATTTTCAGGGTGGGAGCCCTACTCGTACGTCACCCAGATTCAGCCCAAACCGTGCACCTCGGGTGCACGGTCGCCGGCAGCGCGCGGGCACCCGGAAACAGGCCGCATTTGCGCGCGCTGCCTGCACCCTGCACGCCAGCCCCCCCCCCCCCCCCCCGGGGCTGTAAGCGACCCCCCAGAAAATTACCCCAGCCACTGCCCCCCCCCCCCCTTCAAAGAAGGGCCGAAAGTGGCCCTGCTGAAGAGAAGCTTTCAGATCTCGTGTTTCGCTGGCCGGCGGAAAGGGCAGAAAAAGAGCGGGGGGGGGGGGGTAGGGAGCGGGTGAATCTATTTTATCAGGACACTTCAAAGGTGGCTGGGCGGGGGTGGGCCGAATGGGTGGAAGGCTTCATAGCACGTTGGGTACTCCCCCACCCCCCCCCTCGTGCCCCCCTCCCCCCCCACCCCACCCGACCCCCACCCTGTGTGGCTCGGCGTCGGCGCTAAAACAAAAAACAAAACGGAAGTAAAAGTACAGAGCAAGAGCGCAGCGACACTTTGCTTGTGTGGATCTTATTTTCTGTTACTGGATGAGGGCGGGGTGGGGTGGGGGGTGGGGGGTGGGGGGTGGGGTGTATGCACTACCCGACGCTTCCGGACAAAAAAAACGTTCGGCGTTTCCCCCCCCCCCCCCTAGGCATAGGGTGCGGGCGATTCGCCTATCGCCCTATATTCGCCCAACCGGGTTCGAGCCCCGATTATCGCGTATCGAATCGCCTTATCGCCCATTATCGCCCAATTATCGCCAAATTATCGCCCAGTATCGCCCGTTTTCTTTCACACTTTCTGAAGGGGTTTTCAGCTAGTGGTGAGTGGGTTACCGCTCTACTGACCCTGGGTCCCACAGGGCCCTGTGACCTCGTCAACAACTGGGCCAAGACCTAGGACTCTGCATCAGAAATCAGCTTCTGACCACTGACGTCATGCGGGTGGGTCATTTCCTCGGTCAAAACCCACGTGAGGAACTGGGCATTGGCCCAGATCCTGACCTCGCTCAGGACCTGTTCACTCGCCGTTACTAGGAGCACTCGTGAGCATGAAGCGGGTACACCTTAGTGTTGAAGGAGATGCGTGGTTCTAGTGTAGTCGGTCTGAATGGGAGGAGATGCACTCTGTACGTTTGAGATGACTCATTGCATAGCCCACAGGAAGCTTCACGGCTGATGTGAGACCTGTGGCGGTTCTGACCCTGGTCACAGAGTCATCACCCACTGAGAACACTGGAGCAGAGGGCTTGATCTAGGTCAGGAACCGGGTCTTCACTGAGGCAATGACCCACTCACCACCTCAGCAGTGATCTGACGTCCCTGGCCGGGCCATTTTGCCCCCAAAAATACGACGGAAAAATTATCGCCCACTTATCGCCTTGACAGAATGGGCGATAATGAGGGCGATAATTTTTGCGATTTGGGCGATAACCGAATCGCCCGCACCCTATGCCTAGGGGGGGTCAAATGCCACCCTTTTACGTGGACAAACACGATTTTTCAAAAAACCGGCGCAGAGGCCCCAAAGCCCCCGTAAACCCTCCAAACCCCCCCAGATCGGTCCGGAAACCCATCGAACCCCACTTTTCCACCATTCCGGGCACCTCAGGTGCCCGAATTGGGGTACCTAAATTTTGTGCCACCGTTTGGTACCGTACAGTGCCACTGTGTGGGAGGTTGGAAAAGAAAATGCCCCAACACACCACATCTGAGGGTTGCAATGCATGTTGCTTGCCAACCACGTCATCCGGTGGGTGTCAGGCGCTATGTAGGTGGCATTAGCCAGGTCTTCGATGAGTTCTGGCTTGTATATGTACCTCCCTGCCACCATGCACCGGGAGGCTGCCTGTAGGTACGGAACAAGTCCAGATGGTCGTGTGATTCCTGTGCAGCAGTGCTCCACAACCGGGATGTGTTGACAACGACTGTTGCAACACGAGCTGTACATTCCGGGAACACACGAAGTGCGCTGTCGTGGTACCCATTGTGCCAGAATTGGTACTTGCTGCGGTCTACTTTGCCTGGCCCAAGAGCACTGGTACTGAACAGTGCAATATGCGTGGCGAGGTGAATGCAACGGAAGCGCGCAAAGTCAATACAGCTCTCGGATGGCGGGTGGTGGTGTCACTAGTGTGTGACGTTCACTCGAGGATACAACGCATCACAATGAATCAGCAACCGTGGACCGAGTACAATACGCTCTCTGTGGCTGGTGTGGGGGACAAAGGCAGTGCCTGTGCCGCAGGCAGGGAGGTACATATACAAGCCAGAACACATCGAAGACCTGGCTGATGCCACCTACATAGCGCCTGACACCCACCGGATGACGTGGTTGGCAAGCAACATGCATTGCAACCCTCAGATGTGGTGTGTTGGGGCATTTTCTTTTCCAACCTCCCACACAGTGGCACTGTCCGGTACCAAACGGTGGCACAAAATTTAGGTACCCCAATTCGGGCACCTGAGGTGCCCTTATTCAACTTTACGTGGCGAGCGGCAAAGGTGACGACCAGTGGGCCCAGCGCCACGCATGCCCAGACACTGAACCCAAACAGTGGCTACACACGATTCCCACACACGGTTGTCTGCGGTGAGGAAAAGAGACACCCTTAGGTCTCTGCAAAAACCTGCCGCTGGTTAGCAACCTGGGGCGCCACCCCCTAAAGTGTGAGGAGACCCGGTGGCTCAAGAAGGGTTTCCGGATCCCACGTGGAGTGAGGGTAACTAGCTAGTCTTTACCCATGGGAAGACATTGTGTGTAATGCACTCCTACGTTTTTCCAACCTTTTCGGACTTTCATCCCGTCCCCCCACGTAGTGCGAGTCCTATACGCGTCCCGAACGTACTAGGGCCACTCCCACCTGTACGTTACACTGTGTGAAACAGAGACGCAACTGCGGTGGTCTGACCTCCGTCTATGACAGAAGGGAGGCGGGCTACTCCGGCCCGGAAGCCCGCGCAGGGGGTCGCCGTGGAGGACACAGGACGAGGGGCGCCCGGCCCCCATTGGAGGTCTTGGGATCTCGGTTCTTTGGGCTCAGGGTTCCCCCTTCATAGACCAGGTCACCACCCCGGCTATTCCGGCTCCATGCACAAGGCATTTCAGCACCGAGGTAACCACCCCACCGCTGACTCTGTTCACCCCCCGCGCAGTGCAATGCGAGGGGATTAGCAGGGGCGCCACGTGCAGGCGTCAGGCGGCTTTAACCCCCTCGGGCACCTGAGGTGCCCGGAATGGTGGAAAAGTGGGGTTCGATGGGTTTCCGGACCGATCTGGGGGGGTTTGGAGGGTTTACGGGGGCTTTGGGGCCTCTGCGCCGGTTTTTTGAAAAATCGTGTTTGTCACCCACGGTGGGATCTTGTAAATTTTACATGTATAACTACAAGTATATACATGTATTACCGTATACGTAAATATTATGGAACGTAAATATTATGGAACGGGCCCATTTTTGCCCGGTCCGTTCCATAATATTTACGTTCCATAATATTTACAGGGCCAGTTGGGGACTCGGTGGTGAGGGTGGCTTGCCTCAGGAATCGCGCGAAAAGTGCACGAGTAGGTCCCGTCAGGGACTCTGTATGCTGTCCGATCACCTGGCCCAAGTCCCCGAGTCGCAGAAAGCCCTGTAAATATTATGGAACGAAAAAAATCTGGAACGCCAACCCACCAGCGTTCCAAAATATTTACGTTCCATAATATTTACGTTCCATAATATTTACGTTCCAAAATATTTACGTATACGGTATACATGTATAATACTTGCATGTCAACTATTATACATGTATAATACCGTATACGTAAATATTATGGAACGTAAATATTATGGAACGGGCCCATTTTTGGCCGGTCCGTTCCATAATATTTACGTTCCAAAATATTTACAGGGCCAGTTGGGCCACTCGGTGGTGAGGACGGCTTGCGTCAGGAATCGCGCGAAAAGTGCACGAGTAGGTCTCGTCAGGGACTCTGTACGCCGTCCGATCACCTGGTCCAAGTCCCCGAGTCGCAGAAAGCCCTGTAAATATTATGGAACGAAAAAAATCTGGAACGCCAACCCACCAGCGTTCCATAATATTTACGTTCCATAATATTTACGTTCCAAAATACCGTATACGTAAATATTATGGAACGTAAATATTATGGAACGGGCCCATTTTTGGCCGGTCCGTTCCATAATATTTACGTTCCAAAATATTTACAGGGCCAGTTGGGGACTCGGTGGTGAGGACGGCTTGCGTCAGGAATCGCGCGAAAAGTGCACGAGTAGGTCCCGTCAGGGACTCTGCATGCCGTCCGATCACCTGGTCCAAGTCCCCGAGTCGCAGAAAGCCCTGTAAATATTATGGAACGAAAAAAATCTGGAACGCCAACCCACCAGCGTTCCAAAATATTTACGTTCCATAATATTTACGTTCCAAAATATTTACGTATACGGTATTTACGTATACGGTACATGTATATGCCTGAAATATACATGTAAAATACATGTATATCAAGTAAAAATACAAGTACCGTATACGTAAATATTATGGAACGTAAATATTATGGAACGGGCCCATTTTTGCCCGGTCCGTTCCATAATATTTACGTTCCAAAATATTTACAGGGCCAGTTGGGGACTCGGTGGTGAGGATGGTTTGCCTCAGGAATCGCACGAAAAGTGCACGAGTAGGTCCCGTCAGGGACTCTGTATGCCGTCCGATCACCTGGTCCAAGTCCCCGAGTCGCAGAAAGCCCTGTAAATATTATCATGGTTTTCAACAGATCTTTACGAAGATGTTGGCTGGAAAACGGCTTTTTTAAAGATCTTTGTAAAATTTTCAATTTTCCTAAGATCTTGGTATTTTTTACTAAGATCTTAGCTAAGATCTTAGTTTTTCCCCCATATTCCTTGTTGACTGACTGGAGATACACTCCCTGACGAGGCCCAGGACGATTTTTCCTGCCGGCAGCGTACGACACAATGCACGGCGTCAGCAAACATATACTGACTGAGAGCGGTTGCGGCTGAACGGTGTTGTGACTGCATTTCATAGCTTACCTTCTCCCCCACAAATCCCTCCTGATCGCAATCTGTGCCTGTTCCTGAGTGTGTCTTGCTGTCGCCGATGAGCTGCTTGCCGCAAACCCCACCCCAACATGCCTCGCCACAATCATCATCCACAAAGCCAGGGCCATCATGAGTGGGGCAGGTGATCATGACGTGGAAATGGACAGCCTGCCCCCGGCGGACCCCGCGCAGCCGGAGCCTGAACCCCAGCCTGCCCCCGCGGACGAGGAGCAGGAGGAGGAGCCAGCAGGGCCGCCCGCTCAGGCGGAGCCGCCTGCTCAGGTGGACACGCCTCTAACGCAAGCGGTGGACACGCTGTCCAAGCAGCTGGGGAAGAAGCGCAAGCCGGCGCTTGTCGACGAGGCTGTGGAGCTGGGCATCTACACGAGGCTTGCGAATGGGGAAGTGCAAGAAGAGGGCAGAAAGCTGAAGCGGTCAAAGGGGGAGGTGGCGGAGGCTGTGGCGAAGTTCCGGATCCGCAATCGACAGCAGGGGCCTGGGAGTGACACAGTGCCACAGACGCAGGGACGGCAGCCCCTTCCCTCCACAGTTGAGAGGCGTGCGGCATCGGCACGGATCGCTGAGAAGGGGGCTGCCGCCAACATTCCGGAGCAGGCGAAGGTGAAGGCCTACGACCTTGCTGCACCTCTGATAGATGTGATCGACGAGTTCGACACCTGCTCACAGGTGGAGCTCGGCAAGGCACCCGCAGGTTTCATCAACAGAGCGTCCCTTCTGAGGATGTTTGAAGAGGGGCAGATGGTTCCCGCCTGTCAGACGTGCTCCCGCCTGTGGAACCCCGGGTCCCAGGCCCTTGATGTGCGGGGCCACTTCACGGGGGGGAAGCACCTAGACAAGGTGGCGAAGGCGGCTGCCCAGGATGAGGCAGCGCAGAAGACCATCCCTGGGTTGGCTTCACGTCACACGTCTTGCTTCGAACTCAAGGCGACAAAGGCTGCGCTCTACGCAGGCATCACCCCCGCTGCGCTGCACACCGCCCTTGAGGTTCTCAATGGCATCACCATCCCGCGGTACGTTCCACGCCTTGGGCCCGTCGTGACGAGGAATAGTCCCAAGGTGATGGAGGAAAGTCGTGCGGCCATCACAGACCGACTCAAGGGGCGGAGGTGGTCAGTGCTGCACGACTGTGGATCGCTGCTGGGAACGCAGCTGATCTCGATGGTATGTTCAGCACGGAGCTTCAGTGCTGTGCTGGTGGTGCCCCTCACTGATGCGCCTGTAGCAACGGTCCTGAAGGAGGAGTGGGAGAAACTGGGCCTGAGCGCCCCAATGATGGTGCGTTCTGATCGCGGCGGGAGAAACGGGGCAGCAAGCAGGGAGGTCGACGCGGAACTCGGCATCCCGTGGGTGTCGTGCATCCCCCACATCGCCAACAACGCTGCGGATTCCGCTGATAAGTGGCTCAAGAAGCAGAAACTCGAGTTCTTGGCAAGAGTCGAACTTGGGGATTTCACAGACCCCGCCAGTGGCGTGCTGTCATACGTGCTCGTATCCCTGCTGGATGCCCTGTTTTCAGGGGAGGACTGCAAGAACAGGGCGCGTCGCTACGTTGAAGCGCAGCAGAAGGTGTTGGAGCCTGCCGGAGCTGACGTGCTGGCAGAACTGGTGGAGCGGATGAGCGGGATGGCTGCCGTCGCGAAGCCGCGGGAGAAGGAGGCGCTGTTTGCTGTCTACCGCAGCGAGGTCCCCCCGGGGCTGGCGGCCCTCACAGAGGCAGCGGACTTCGACGGGTTGCTCGCCGCCGCACGGGGTAAGCTCGCTGAGCTACAGGAGAAGATCCCCGAGAGCGCACCCCCCTGTGTCAGATGCCCCCTGCTCAGCGACACGCGGTACGAAGCGAGCCTGAAGTGCTACCTGCACTGCCGTGACAGGCTGGCGGCCCTCCACAGCTTCGCGGCTTTGGAGCTCAAGAACACGCAGAAGCCATGCAGCAGCTTAAATGTTCTGCGAAGCCTGCTGGACCGCTACAGCACTGCCACCCTCCACGCCGACCTCAAGATGATGTGTGACAACACGGCACCCCTGCTGCGCGTCTTTCGAAAGTACTCCGACCCCTCTGCCGAGCCGCATGCGCACCAGGTTTGGGGGGACATAGAGGACTGCATCCACGACCTCGACGAGGCCGGCGGGATAGCCAGGGGTGAGGCCGAAGAGGCCTACCTCCAGAGAGTCAACACCCACCCCGACCTCTCCGAGAGTGCTTCACCGGTGGCTGTCCTGCTGAGCGAGTCACTCAAGCGCCTCTGGTGGGGAAATAAAGGAGAGAGCGGGTACTGGTTCTGGCGTGGCGTGCGGCATTTGTGCCCACAGCAGGCCCTGCTGATGCAGACATGCAAAACCCTCCTTCCTTTTGAGCAGCTGCAACTTGCCCTCCCTCAGTTCTCAGCTGTTGTCACCGTGGAGGCATGGAGCACATACCTGGCTGGACTCGGAAAATTCGCGAAAGGCAAACCCACCGGCAAGGACAAGGCCTCAGCTGTCGGCTTCTGGGAGAAGTACACGTCTGCTGGCGAGGGGCTCCGGTGCCTTTCCCTGGACCTGCTGGCGGTGCCTGCAGCTACCACCGGCTGCGACTCGGTGTTCAGCGTAGGGAAAGATGCTCTTCCTGCCAACCGCAGCGCCGCAAAGCCTGACGTGATGGCAAGTATCGTGTTTCATCACTGCAACCAGGACCTGGCGGTCAGATACCCACAGAGCCATCTCAGGCATTCCTTCCCCAAGGTGAGGAACAACGGTGGTTGCCAGGAAGTTGACCTGTCGTGATGATCTCAGAAACGTCCTCAGTCCTGGGGTTTTCAACTCCGGGGATGGGTGTGTGTGTGTGTGTGTGTGGGGGGGGGGGTAAAGAGTAGAAGAGTGTGGGGGGGGGGGCGGTCAGTTGCATGTATCAGAAATGTTCCAAGTCATGGGACGGGGTTTTCAACCCCGGGGTTGGGTGAGGCTGCTTAGCGAATGAAGGGGGGAAATGAGGTTTCTAACCCTGTTGGTGAAACAGGAATGGGGTTTTCAACTCCTCCTGTACTGTTTGACGTGATCTATTTGTGCACCCCAAACGCTCTCCGTTCACGGGACAGCGAAGCCTGCACTCCTGACTGGGATGTGCCGTGTGTCTGTAGTATTCCAGCAAGAATACGAAAGGATATTTGCAAAAAAACTAAGATCTTACCTAAGATCTTCGAAAAAAATACTAAGATCTTAATTTTTGTGCTTTTTTTCACTAAGATCTTAACAGAAAAAAAATTACGACGACGAAGACATGCTCGACGGGTTTCGGGAAAAAAAGGGGGTAAGATCTGTTGATAACCATGTATTATGGAACGAAAAAAATCTGGAACGCCAACCCACCAGCGTTCCATAATATTTACGTTCCATAATAATTACGTTCCATAATATTTACGTTCCAAAATATTTACGTATACGGTATAATACTTGCATGTCAACTATTATACTTGTATTTTTACTTGATATACATGTATTTTACATGTATATTTCAGGCATTTACATGTATTTTACATGTATAATACTTGTCATGCAAGTATTATACATGTAAAATACTTGCATGACAAGTAAAATACATGTATAATACTTGCATGACAAGTAAAATACTTGCATGCAAGTAAAATACATGTATTTTACTTGCATGCAAGTATTTTACTTGTCATGCAAGTATTTTACATGTATAATACTTGCATGACAAGTATTATACATGTAAAATACATGTAAATGCCTGAAATATACATGTAAAATACATGTATATCAAGTAAAAATACAAGTATAATAGTTGACATGCAAGTATTATACTTGTATTTTTACTTGATATACATGTATTTTACATGTATATTTCAGGCATATACATGTATTATACATGTATAATAGTTGACATGCAAGTATTATACATGTATAATACATGCATTATACTTGTAGTTATACATGTAAAATTTACAAGATCCCACCGTGGCCCCCATTTGACCCCCCCTACCCCCCCCCCACCTTTTTCCACCTTGTCTAAGGAGGAAATGTGCCAAAAAAAGCCTGCGTCGGCCTCCCATTCTCTGCTTTTCCTGGCACTTGGAGGGGGGGGTTAGGCCCCTGCACGGTCCTTTAAATCTCTGTTTAGGGCTGTCACAAACACGATTTTTTCGATTTTGGGCCAAAAACTCCACCAAAATGGGCGTACCTGGCCAAAAATCCAGTGGGGGATCACTGAAAAAACCCGAGAAAATAGCGGACACCCTCGAGAAAGTCGATCCATTCGAATTATTTGGCGTTTTTTCCTGAAAAACCCCCGAAAAAGTGTAACGCTTTTGTAACGCTATTGGGCTGATTTGTAACGGTCAAAAAATCGCTTCCAGAAGGCAGAGAAGGCCTCTGAACACCCCAAAACCATACAGATACCCCCTGAGGTAGGTTCTTGAGTGGTTTTTAGTGGTTTGGGGGGCCTTCTGACACCCAGAGGCGGTCTGAAAGAGGTTTCTCGTGGAAAATTTTGATAATTTCCCTAAAAAACCCTTGTTTTTGGGGGCTGAAATCTACACGAAATATCCGAAATATCACCCAAAATCGTCACCAAAATGAAGAATTCCACGCGGAAGTGATTCCGGCAGACCAAAATGGGTGGAATACCCTGTTTTCGGGTCAAAAATGCGGCTTTTCCCCAGAATTTTCGGGAATTTCCGGGACCGTCACAGTAGCGTCACAGTAACCCCCCAATTTTCAGCTGTTTTGGCACGGTTCGAGATATGGTCTCCAGAAGGCAGAGAAGGCCTCCAAACACCCCACAACCACACAGATACCCCCTGAGGTAGGTTACTGGGTGGTTTTTAGTGGTTTTGGTGGCCTTGTGACGCCCAGAGGCGGTCTGAAAGAGGTTTCTCGTGGGAGACCCCCCATAACCCCACAAATCCCTTGCTTTTAGGGGGTGTGACCAGGGTGGGCATGAATCACCCAAACTATCAGCCAAAATCGTCACCAAAGTGAAAAATTCCGGTCGCAATTGATTCCGGGAGCCCAAATTGGGCGGAGTACCCTGTGTTCGGGTCAAAACTACGGAATATTTCAGTGATATCCACATGTGCAAACGGCCAGTCACAGTCGCGTAACAGTAGCCCCCCTAGCATATACAGGCAAAGTGGGCACACACTATGAAATGAACATGGCATCAGGTGCAGTGCCCGCAGAAGAGACCCATGTGTGACACCGGTGTGTCTGTAGGACGAACAGGGGCTGGGAGAAGGCGGCAAACAGCAGGGTGACGATGGCAGGGCAAAACTCTGGAACGAGAAAACGAGCTCGCACAAGCACACTCAGCTGCAGCCGAGATCCGACACCCGGGCAGACAGTCAGGCAGAATTCAATGTTGCCAGACTCAAGAATCACCAAGAAGGGATTCTGAATCTATTCACGAGGAATGAACTCCAGGAATTTGCAGCAGAACTAGGTGCTGAGATCCCATCCATACTCAAACGTGGGTTTGTGAATTTCCTGGGTGATATACAGGAGAAAAGCGACCTAACGGAGGGGCTTTTTCCGGCAAAAATACCCGAAAAACCCCCCAAAAAGCTGGAAAATTGGGGTGGAAAGGTGGGAAACAGGTGGGAGAGACCCACAAAAGTCATTTGGTGGTGTTTTGGGGGGTATTTTGGACCCAAAAATTGAAAAAATGGCCAAAATTTGGTTTTGTGACAGAAAATCGGGGGCTATGCAGGGGCCTAGAGGGGGGGGTGGGGTGGTCCATTTGAACGGTTTTTTGAACATGTATTTCCCCCTCTTTTTCCGTGCTTCTTTTTGGCAGTCCCCCTGGCGGGGAGGCTGTGATCGGCATCTCGCAACACCATGTCAAATTGTTCATCCCTGTGAAGGTGGGTGCGGACTGATGCACCTTCGGCGCTTCGGCCCCCGAATCTGCCAGAATTTCTATCAAATGCTTCTGCCAGACGCTGCAACCACCAGCCCCATATTAATTAGTCTTTCGTCAGTGGTCTAAAGGCGGAACTGTGTAATGTAGGAATGGAACAAAGCAGTGCCTCTGCAACCCCAACACCCCTGTCCCCCCCACCCCTTTTAGGCCTGCCAATTTCCGTGAGATAGACGCACGGCGTACACAACAAGCTTCGGCACACAATCCATCACCCCCCGCTCCCAGCAACAGCAGGACACCCACTACCACCACCACCACCCCGCCCATTTTTTTACACTTTGCGTTTTTGTGAACGGCTTCAACCGAACATCCCCCCTGGCCGCCACCCCCCCCTTTCGCACGCCAACAGCACCTCCTTCTCCTCTTATGCCCGCCGCTGCCTCCACACCTTCCCCCTCGGGACGCTCTATGCAGAAACCTTGCAGGCGCCGAAGGTGCCGAGCTTGGGGAAGTGCTTGTCCAGGTAGGCGTTCCCTTCTGCCTTGATCCGTGACGCGTCGGGCTTGTTGTCGCCGTGGGCGTACCCCGCGAAGGACCGTTCCAGCGCGGAGAGCCCCTTCACGACACGGCCGAAGGGTGTGAAGCCCTGCTCGTCCAGGCCTCTGTTGTCCTGCACGTTGACGAAGATCTGTGTGCTGCGCGTGTCAGGCCCACGCTTGGCAAAGGAGACGGTGCCCTTGTCGTTGTGGACCTTGAAAGGGTCGTCGTCGATCACAACCTGCCACTTCGCCTGCAGCTTCGGGTCTGCCGCAATGCCGAGCTGCACGATGAAGTTCGGCACGACGCGGTGCATCTTGCACCCGTCATAGAGGCCGTCCTTCACCATCGCGAGGAAGCGGTCTGCGCCCAGGGGGCTCCAGTCGCGCGTCACCTCGATGACAACCTCCTCCTCAGGCGCCCCCTGCTCGGGGCTGTACTTCATCTCCACCAACACGCTCATCGTGCAAGGCTGTGTCACCTGCGGGTGGGTGTGTGTGCCACAGTAGAGGGGCCCGAGCATCCGAGTTGTGCTCTGTACGACCCAGTACAGGCGACTCAACAGAGACAGTGGGAGCGTAGCGTGTGCAGTGTGTTTTGAGAGAGCAGCACAAATAAAACCACTTCTTCACACGCAACGCCCTTCACAGGGGCCACAACACGCTGCCGCTCGTGCGCACAGACAAAGGGCTCACATGTGTCTGTGAGGTGGCGGTGAGATTGCCGCCTCTGCCATCAACAGAGTGGAGGTGGGTGGGGTTGGGTTGTGGCATTCAGACCGGTGGGGGGTGGGGGGATGTTTTTAGTGGTGCTTTCGGTTCGGCCGGTGTTCTACATTCTCCACAGGGAGGGGGAGAGGGGTGGGGGTGGGGGGGGAATAGAATTCACGCGGTGCCCCTTTCGCTGCCGGTCACAGACAAGCCATGGCTCGTCAGCCAGTGAGGGGGAGCAAGGCACCCATCACAGGGGAACTTGGGTGCCCCTCGATTTTTCTCAAGTTGTCGCTGGTATTGTGTTAGATTAGCGGATCGGCACCGAACAGAAGTTCACGAGAGACCTGCTGCAGGTAAATCTCCTGACGACACGCTGCAGTGCCCATCGTGCCACACCGGGCACTGGGCAGTGAAGGCGCCCATTGCAATCTCATATTCACACCTGTGTATCAAATCCTGACGAAGTGCTGCACCGTAACACCGATGCCCAACACCGCTCGTAATGTCGAACCGACTCCGCTGTTGCATCCTCTCCCCGCCAGTTCCTCCTCAGGCAGAATTGACAGGGGCAATGGCAACTAAGACTGGCCAAGGTCAGCCGACAGCAACTCCAACGAGGCAAGCCTTAGGCAGAGGTGACGGCACCAGGGTAGCTTCTGTTTGTTTTAGCTGGGTCTAGGCAAAGAGGGCGAAGAGAGAGAGGGGGGGGGGGGAAGGCTGTTCTTCCTTTGCCCCCCCCCCTTTTTTTTGCCGGGGGGTATGTTTGGAGGAGCCATGAACACCAAAAACGGTATAGAGACCGCACTTTCAACAAGGTTCGCCACAATCCACTCCCCCGAGAGGGGGGTCTTTGCGTTCCGACCTGCCGCCGCTGAGGGGCCTGCTGTCGGCAAACCTGCTGTGAAGTGGCATTACGGTGTTACGATTTCCCTCAGCTACCCCGCGACGAAGGCACGGGGCCATGCTTTATTTTCCCCGCCACCACCTAGTGGCACAACTTGTCAGGACCCTCTAAACAAACAGTTTCCTCCGTTGGCTACCTCTGTCCCGGCCTAAACTCTCGAAAAGAAAGAGCTTAGTGAGGCGAGGCGTGGGCTTCTTTGTGTGGACAAACGGTGCCTGCCGGTGCACCGCATGCCCCACGAGGGGACACCGAGCGCTGCCACGAGCCATTTTAATGCAAAACAAAAGAAGGTGTTCGTTCCAAAGATACCAGAGGTCCCCTTCTCTGGCGTTCTCTCTCTCTGGGTCAACAACTGTTGTCAATGTGGCACCTAAATTGTGAGCACAGCAGAGCTCACATTACCTGCACTTGTTGAGCGAACAGTTCAAGGGTGCGTGTATGATTAGTCCCCCACCCCCATCCCCATACACCTTCTGCGGGGCAGAAAGTGACACGCCAACAGTCGGCAACCCAAGCGGAATCTCTATCTGTGCACGGTGGGTGGCTTTTACTGAAAAGGATCAAACGATGTGCAGCCCGTGCATGAGAGACCCAGGTAGTGGCGTAGCCACCGTTGCCAGAAGGCTTTGGGCTCATGGAGGACAGGCGCGGTTCGTCATCAGCCCTCATCGAAAGACACCTCACCGGAAGGGGAGACAGCAGATCAGAGAACACCATCTGCTTCCTCCCACGTTGTTTCGCTTCCGAACACGCAGCTTTTTCGAAGTGGCTCATCACACAATATTCCCCTTTTGCTAACGGCAAAAAGACCCCCCCCTCCTCCCTAACACCCCCACCCACATGCGCCTGGCGCCCCGTTATTCAACCCCACGGGTGCCTCTGCTGCTCTGCTGTGCCACAACTGTGCCAGATGCGACGCACACTTATTGGTTTCGTGCATCTCGCCGCTCTGCACCGTCGTGTGAAATCACTGCCACACAGCATAATATTGTCGCACGCCATACCCTTCCCGATACCTCCACACACACCCCCACAACGTAGGGGTGGGCGGGGAGTGGGCACAAATCCGCGCAGGGTTACCCACTTAAAACCACTATCACTACACACACCCCCACACCTGCACAACACACACGCACGTGAATCTTTCTGGAAAGCGTCGGTGGCACCTGGTAGGGGCAAGCCAGCAATCTGCCCTTCAAGCCCATAAAGCGCACGCCGCTTTGCATACACACGTGAATAGTTTATTTGAGTGTCGAGCACATAGATCGGACGGGTGTTCTCTCCACTGTCACACGACACACACGGTTATCTTCTTGTCCAGTGTAGGTCGCTCCGAGCTGCACAGCTCTGATGCGGCCACCACTGTTTTCACATACACACACACGCGTTCACCTTTTTTCCCGATTCACTTCTTTGACAACGTTGCTGACAGCATGACCAGAACGGAACACCACATCGACTCCCGCTCCCCCACAAATGCCACCTTGTTTTGTTTTGAGTGAACCACCCCCACCACCACCACCCCCACCCCCACCCAACACCCACCACCCATTGTTCTAATCAATCACATTCACATCAGTGTACGCCTTGGGAACTGGCGGGGCAGACGGGGCGGGGGCCTGCCAGCCACCACCCCCTGAACTGGGCGGCGGCACCGCCGTTGGGATGCCGGCAGCACCGCCACCACCCCCACCACCCTCCATGTCGATAACAGTGTCGCCCTGCAGGGGATGCGCCTCGCTTGCGTGCTGCTGCGTTGGGGGAGGGGGTGGCCTGGCTCTGCGGGGGCCGGATGCCGCAAAGGAGTTGCCTTGGCGATTCGCCTGCACGTCGTCGGGGGAGTCCTGCGCCGCCCACACGAGGGAGGCGAGCAGCAGCGGGGTGGAGATTAGGAAAGACACGGCACCCGACATGCAGGAGCCGAGGAACGCGTATGACGCGGCTGATACCGCAAGCCCCTTCCTGTCTGCGAAGTACTCCGTTGCGGAGTAGGTGACGCGCAGCCACACCGGGAAGAGTACCGCCCACCACGAGATGCCGATCATGCCATCCCCTTTTGCCGCAGACAGCAGCACGAAGACCGGCCTGCAGGCCATCACCAGCAGGCTGCGGTCCTCAGCATCATCAGCTGTGAATGGGGGCTGCCCCAGAAGACCCCCGCTCTTGCATACGTCGAAGAGGACTAGAGGCATCAAGGCATTCATCCATGAGTCGGTGTAGCCCGCAAGCTGCAGGTAGAGCGTGATGCTGAGTATGGAGATGACTGCTGCTTCGGCAGCGACGAGCGGGTCGCGTCTGCTGGAGAAGGTGAATGTGGCTGCGGCGGGGATGAAGAGGCATGCATCCAGGAGCCAGACGGGGAGGAAGATGACAAGCCAGGGTGTGTCCACGAGGTCCGTCACCTTGAGGACAATCAGCAGGCCGAAGAAGAGGAGCGTGCAGAGGCAGCAGCAGCAGCAGGCCGCGAGGAGGCGGAAGAGCTGCGTGTCGACGTTCCCTTCATCCGCGAAATCGACACCGAACCAGTCGTAGCTCAGGCGGCGGTGGGGGTCGGAGAGTGTCTCATATGCCTGCTGCACCTCTTTGAAGTCCTCTGTTTTCGACTGCTGCCTCTGCTTGTCGGGGTGCAGCTGCCGAGCGAGGCGGACATATGCTGCGCGGATCTCCTTCGGTGTTGCGGTGCGCCCCACGCCCAGCACGTCGTAGAGTGACCTTTCGGGTTGCATGTCGCCGGCACGCTGGCTGGACCCGTGCCGGGACGGCGCGTGGCACCCACCTCGGCGTGTGGGTGTTGTGTGCCTGGCGGGGGGTGGGTGGGTGGGGTGATGGGGGCAACGGCAAGTCGGGTGGTTCTTCGGGTGCTCGGAGGAGATGGGGGGTGTGGGGTGTCGTGTTGTGCAACAAACCAGTCAAAACCAGAGGGGGCTGGTCGAAGATTGTCTAAACGTGCTGGATCGTCACATGGCAACAAACCAATACCAGACTGCAATCACTCTGTTGGGTGGTTCTGCAGGGGACGCAGACACCGTTGGCACAGGAAAGGGTGCGTGCTGTGGAAACAGCACACCCTGAGAGACAGCACCCAGGTCCGCATCAGACGCACAGCAGCAGGGGTGTGCGCGACCCCAGCTCTGCAAGGCTGTGCCGCACGGCAGCCTCGTGCTGCCCTGCCTCCGACACAGCGTCTGCCACACCCGCCCCCTTGAGGTATTTCCGCACAGCGCCGTTGTACGGCGCCCACTCGGCAGCACCATGCCCGATCTGGTACAGCCACTCGTCGGCAGGCACGTCTGCCTTGTCAGCAGCGTCAGGTATGCGCATCTCGTACACGGGCTGCTCCCCGCCGTCAGGCACAGCGTCCCGCATCTTGTCCCCGCCACACGCACCCAGCTTCACCAGGTGCACAAGGCGTGGCACCAGCAGCAGCACGTGTTCGAACTCCGCCTCCTGCTGCAGGCTGCGGTTGCACACCACCGGCAGCCCGAACGCACGTGCCGCACGTTCCATCCCACACGCCACAAGCGGGACACCGCCCAGCACGCTGAAGCGCCGCATCTCGGCACACCCCACGTCCCCGTGCAGCACCCTGCCTGTCGCAAGCCCGATGCTGACGCTCACGGCCTGCGGCCCACACGCCATGATGCCCACCGCCTGCACAATGTGCTGTGCCGCCTTCGCAGCAGACGTCGGGTGCACGGCACACGGCCTCCACGTGTTGAACGATCCCAGCACCCGGTCCCCCACGAACACGTCGACAAGCCCGCGGTGCAGATGCGTCGCAGTCAGTGCGGCCATCAGCACCGCGTCGAATACGTGTGGGAAGCTCGCAACGTCCCCACCCAGCAGGTCGAGTGACCCACGCACGTTCATCACGAACACGCTGGCCGTACTCGGCTTCAGGGCACGCCGTGGCACCGTCTCTGTACCGGAGCGACACGACGCACCGGCAAGACTCGCTGAGAGATTACTGAGCTTCTCACTGCTGCTCGCACTGCCGTCATCACTCGCACCTTCCAAGGGCAGGCACGACTTTGGGACGTACGGGCGGTACGACCGCAGGTTCTGCTCCAGACGTTGCAACGCAGCGTGCATCGCAGGCGGAAGACGCCCCTCCGCCGCCTCCAGCAGCTCCGCCACGGTGTCGACGTCGTAGCCCGCAAGCAGCTGTGCCGCCGCCTCCACAGTCTCGATGGTGCGTGCCATCGCCGCCTGTTCCTGCTCTGCTGCATCCGCAAACCCGCGCGTCGCAAGGAAGTCGACGACCAGCACAAAGAGGGCGACGGCGCTATCCGTCACTGCAGTGAACATCCCCAGCTGGCAAGGGGGGTGCTCGCAGGCACATAGCGAGTTGGCTTCTTCCCGACGCAGCTGCATGTCTGCAGTGCCCGGCACGTCCACCAGCCCAAACCGGATGCCTAGCTCTGTCTGCAACAGAGCGACCCACAGGGACACCGCCACGACAAGGCATGTGCTGAATGTTCTCCCGAGTCGCAGCACCAGTGACAGGTCCAGCACCATTACGAATACACCCCACGATGGCGGGCCATTGCGGGCAGCACTCTGCACATGCAGGAGTACAATGCAAACCGTCCACGCCACGACGTATGCCTTTGTCAGGCGCTTCGTAATGTGCACACGGCAGAGGCACAGCACAATGATGCTGCCGCATGTCGCCAACAGGATGCAGCACATCGCGATGTAGATCCCACCACCGTAGCCTTGGTGGACAACAGCAAGCGTCAACGTGAAGAAGATGCACGCAATGCGGAAGAGCAACGCTCTGCCGCTGCGTTCTTTCCCCTTCAGCCGCCCATCCATCGACACCAAGTTGTTGTACCACCCCATTGTGTCTGTATTGTGTCTGTGGAGCTGTGTGCTGTGCGGGGCAGCGCGGTGCTGCTGCTTACGATGGGAACAGACACAACAGATGCGTTGCGTTTGCTACGGTACAAACCAGGGGATGAGGGGCAGGGGTCTCCTCGAAAACAAATGACGAGCCAAATGACCATCCACACAGACGGGCAGACTGCCCTTCCTGCACCGAAGTGGCAGCAAACCCTGACAACAAACCAATACCGGACTGCAGTGGTTCTGCTGGGGACGTAGACACCGTTGGCACAGGAAAGGGTGCGTGCTGTGGAAACAGCACACCCTGAGAGACAGCACCCAGGTCCGCATCAGACGCACAGCAGCAGGGGTGTGCGCGACCCCAGCTCTGCAAGGCTGTGCCGCACGGCAGCCTTGCAGCGCTCGCTAGAGTGCCTCCAACATCTCCACCAGGGTGTCGAGGTCATAGCCCGCAAGCAGCTGTGCCGCCTCCACAGACGATGGTGCTACGTCCGAACACCCGCGCGTCGCGAGGAAGTCGAATCCCCAACCATCGAAGAGAGAGGATGCATGGCAGAAGAGCGGGGCCACTTCTTGGGAACAGCAATGCAGTTGTTGTTCGTCTGGAACAGTGCCCCTGGGGCGGCCGGATGCCACAGGTCGGGCGTCTCCGTGATATTGGGCGCTGAAACTTGTCCCGCATCTGGCGATGAAGTCGGGAGCATCGCCAGACAGGTCACCCCTGTCGATGTTGTGTCTCGACGTGTGCACCATCCTGGAGACACGCGCTGTCCGCCAGCTCATAGACAACGCCGCCAGGGCCGTCGTGTTGTGGCACACGTGCTGTGGTGGCACGCAGCATCTCGCGCACAGCACCCGGTGGTGCCTCCGCCGTGTACAGGCACCGCATGTGTATCGACAGCGCCAGACGGGATAGCGCAAGGCTCGCCTCCACAGCACCGCCTGACGCAGTCACGAAGCGCTGGCGCACCGTCCCCACGTCACCGTGCTGAACAGTCCCGCTCGCGATCCCAAGTGTCGCCACCGTCTGTCCTTCACCGTGCTGCAGCACGCGCTGTGCAAACCGTAGTGCGTTCTCCGCGTGTGCCGGTACCGTCTTCCCGAAGTTCCACCCGATGAAGAAGTTGTTGCCGACCAGCGACAGCAGCACACCGTCGCTCTGTTCCAGCAGTGGCACTATACCTGCCAGCGCGTTGTCGATATCGTCCAGAGAAATGCTGTTGAGTGTGGTTGCGGCGAGCGTTGCATCGTGTCGTGAGGTGCTGCGCACCATCGCCACAGCGTCGCTTCTCTGCGACGCAGACAACCCTCGTGGGGTCATTGGAAGGCACGGTGCAGGTGCGTGCAGAGGACGGCCCTCACGGCCCTGCAGGCAGGCAGGCCACACGCTGCAGACAGGCACAGGCTCGCTCACACCCTTCAGGTCGGTGGGCACTGCATTGCCTGCATAGGCACCGACACACCCGGACACCCCACGCACACTCACCCACAGCTCGGCAGGCACCGCAACTGCACCAGGGACGCACGTCGACTCCAGGCGTGCAGCCACATTCACCGTGTGCCCGAAGTAGTCCACACGCCCGGTGAGCCTGTTCGTTTCCAGCGTCACAGGACCCTCGTTCACACCGACACGCACCGTCAGGCCGCCCCACAGCTCTGTCGGTCTGCAGATCTCGACCTGCAACAGCGCAGCAGGCCACTCCGCGGCAATCAGATTCTCCTGCACAGTCAGCCCGAAGCACACACCCGCGTGTGCATCCTCAAATGCAACCATGAATGCGTCCCCGATTGTCTTGACCTCGTACCCGCCCCACGCAGACAGTGCAGATCGCATCACCGTGTTGTGAACTAGCAGCGCCTTCTTCATCGCCTCGGGTGCCGCCTCCCATATCGATGTGGACGCACGGATGTCGGTGAACACGATAGCTGCACGATCGCTCTTCGCACCGGGTGCGGCGGCAGGTGGGACACAGGGCTGCCCAGCGCCGTCAGGCGAGGACTGCTGCTCCTCCAGCAGCACGGCAGGCAGGTAGGGACGGTACGCACGCAGGTTCTGCTCCAGTCTGCGAAGCGCCTGGTGCATCGCTGCAGGCAGCCACCCCTCCGCCTCCGCCTCCTGCAGCATCTCCGCCACGGCGTCGACGTCGTAGCCCGCCAGAAGTTTTGCAATTACCTCCACAGTCTCGATGGTGCGTGCCATCGCCGCCTGTTCCTGCTCTGCTGCATCCGCAAACCCGCGCGTCGCAAGGAAGTCGACGACCAGCACAAAGAGGGCGACGGCACAATCCGTCACTGCAGTGAACATCCCCAGCTGGCAAGGGGGGTGCTCGCAGGCACATAGCGAGTTGGCTTCTTCCCGCCGCAGCTGCATGTCTGCAGTGCCCGGCACGTCCAGCAGCCCAAACCGGATGCCTAGCTCTGTCTGCAACAGAGCGACCCACAGGGACACCGCCACGACAAGGCATGTGCTGAATGTTCTCCCGAGTCGCAGCACCAGTGACAGGTCCAGCACCATTACGAACGCACCCCACGATGGCCGTCCATTGCGGGCAGCACTCTGCACATGCAGGAGTACAATGCAAACCGTCCACGCCATGACGTATGCCTTTGCCAGGCGCTTCGTAATGTGCACACGGCAGAGGCACAGCACAATGATGCTGCCGCATGTCGCCAACACGATGCAGCACATCGTGATGTAGAGCTCACCACCGTTGCCGATATTGACAACAGCAATCACCAATGTGAAGAAGATGACCGCAATGCGGAAGAGCAACGCTCTGCCGCTGCGTTCTTTCCCCTTCAGCCGCCCATCCATCGACACCAAGTTGTTGTACCACCCCATTGTGTCTGTGGAGCTGTGTGCTGTGCGGGGCATGTGTGTACGGATTGTGGACACCACCCCACCACCACACCCCCAGTAAAGCAAGCTGGGGGCCTTCTGCTCTGTGCCAAACTGTCGGGAACAAACTCCCGCAGAGGCTGAGTGCAACACCACAACCCTGCAAGTGGCACTGAGTTGGCCCCACACTCTAACCCGAGTGGGGCATCCGCTGTGACGTAGGGGTGGGCGGGGAGTGGGCACAGATCCGTGCAGGGTTACCCACTTAAGACCACTACACCACACACCATCACACACGTGAGTCCTGAGAGAGCAAGGCCCGCTATATCTGTATACACAGGGGGCATTCGCGGCAAGCACACAAGGCAGGGAACAGGGTGACGAGACACTGCACTCAGGGTGAAACGGAAGACACAGCACACACAGAGACTGAAGTTTTGTTCGTTGGTGTGAAGACCCACCTCCCGCAGAGGCTGAGTGCAGCACCATTGCCCTCTGAGTCCACCTTCCCCAGATACTCTCCTGTGCTGAGGCGGTACAGTCTGGTGGCGGCGCCCTTCACTGCAACAACGTCACCTGGCTGTGACACAGCAACTGAGTAGGGATAGCGGTCCAGTTGCACAGTACGCAGGCAGGTGAGGGAGGTTGTGCACCACACCTTGAGCGACTTGTCGTCAGAGCACGACACCAGGTGCTGCTCGTCCTGAGTCAGGGCGATGCCCCTCACCCAATCAGTGTGCCCATCCAGGGTGTGCCCATCCAGGGTGTGTGTGTGTGTGAGGGTGCTGATGTCCCACACACGCATGGTCATGTCTTCTGACCCGCTGAAGATCCTCGTGCCCGACACAGCAATGCTACGAACAGCCTTGCTGTGACCCTCCAGCACTGTGGCGCTCGGTGTGCCCTTCAAGTCCCACACACGCACTTTGCCTTCGTCGTCTCCTGACACCAGACGTCCGCAGCGTGTCCACCTTGCACTGTACACTCTGAGGATGTTGCGGCACATGCACACCTTCTCCCAAGTTGAAGTCAGCCACACGCAGATGGTGCCTTCAGAAGAGCACGCCAACCACGTCCCACAGACAGAGAATGCTGTGTCATGTATACAATCGTGGCCGTGTGTTAAGTCCGCCAGCACTGCTGTTGTGGTGGTGTCAAACACAGTGATGTGTCCTTTGGAGTAACCCACAGCACACAGCGTCCCACACCTCGACAGTGTGATGCGGCGTATCTCGTCGCGATGGGTCGATGAGTAGACGGCGGGAGCCCTGAGGTTGGGCCAGCGTGGGACGAGCTGGACAGCACCCCCGTCCTCCAGACCCGTGTCGGCAACACGCTGTGCATCGTCCAGCTCCTCCTCACACCCTTCGATGTGTGCTGCGACGTTTTCAGCCTCACGGACTGTGTTGATGAAACCCGGAAACATCTCGTCCAGCGCATCCGCCTTCAGCTCGACCACGGTCCCGCCTTCCGGAACACCGACGATAATGCTGTCACCGGTCCCGCTGTGACGCACAGTCACATCCATGGTATTTGCTTATTCTTCCCCGTTCAACTTGCACGCAGAAACAAACTGCAAAGCCTCCCTGGAGGGTGTGACGGTGTGGATGGGGATCAAAGACAGAGTCCCTCAAAGTGGTGCTCAGGAAGTCGCTCCTTCATGGATGGGGTTCTGGCGGGGTTGGGGGAACAGCCTCGTGTTCTGTTCTCTCTGCTCGGAACGACTTTGCGAGTGGGTGAGGGGTCTGAGGGAGATGCTGGGCTGTTGTGACGGGCACAACACGCAACCCACCCTACCCACACCCGACCCCCTCACTGCTTTTGGAACGGAACACTCAGGTCGAATCACGGCACGGGCTCAGGCCATGCCGTGTTGCAAGGCTCGAAAGGAAGATAATGCAGAACACAAGAGATGTGCGGATCAGTCCGCAAGGAGAGAGCACTGTGTCAATCATTGCCCTCTTCGCGTCTCAGATGCAAACGCATCAGCTGCCTCCAAACAGAGCAGGGGTCAGGGAGTGCTGTGTTGCGAGGCAGATGGGGAGAACAAACGGCAACACACAAGTAGGGGATAGCAAGTTTCCGATTTGGCTGAAAAATCACTTGTAAAAAAAGGGTTGCTTACGATTTACGAGCCCTGTTTTTTTTGAAAGTTTCGCTATATTGCCACTTTTCAAAAAGTGGCATTATCCCCCCACCGGTCTCAAAAGGAATGTACGTAGGAGAAAATATTTCAAGTGTGCTTTAGTTTCCCGCCACGTCGCCAGCCGAAAAAAAATACCCCCCCACGAATTTTCCAAAAACCCATTCTTCTGAATATTTGGGGTCTGTGCGGATCGTGGTGGGGTCATTTTGGCCATGGGGTGTCTGTTTTGACCCATTCCTGGTGGTCACCATCAAGGACTCCCACAGGAACCCAGGCCAAAAACGGCAACATGCACCCAGTACATTCACCCCCCGAAAGCCCTGGTGGGGGGAAGTGTGATGCGGTCATTGTATGGACAAACGGTGCCTCCTGGGTGCGTTCCTCCCGTGGTTGTGACGACGGGACAAGTCCACTGAAGATTGTCGAAACGTGCTGGATCGTCACATGGCAACA
This sequence comes from Rhynchopus euleeides, assembly GCA_963210315.1. Lineage (NCBI taxonomy): Eukaryota > Euglenozoa > Diplonemea > Diplonemida > Diplonemidae > Rhynchopus > Rhynchopus euleeides. The sequence continues at coordinate 132,121 of OY723270.1, forward strand.
AACCAATACCAGACTGCAATCACTCTGTTGGGTGGTTCTGCAGGGGACGCAGACACCGTTGGCACAGGAAAGGGTGCGTGCTGTGGAAACAGCACACCCTGAGAGACAGCACCCAGGTCCGCATCAGACGCACAGCAGCAGGGGTGTGCGCGACCCCAGCTCTGCAAGGCTGTGCCGCACGGCAGCCTCGTGCTGCCCTGCCTCCGACACAGCGTCTGCCACACCCGCCCCCTTGAGGTACTTCCGCACAGCGCCGTTGTACGGCGCCCACTCGGCAGCACCATGCCCGATCTGGTACAGCCACTCGTCGGCAGGCACGTCTGCCTTGTCAGCAGCGTCAGGTATGCGCATCTCGTACACGGGCTGCTCCCCGCCGTCAGGCACAGCGTCCCGCATCTTGTCCCCGCCACACGCACCCAGCTTCACCAGGTGCACAAGGCGTGGCACCAGCAGCAGCACGTGTTCGAACTCCGCCTCCTGCTGCAGGCTGCGGTTGCACACCACCGGCAGCCCGAACGCACGTGCCGCACGTTCCATCCCACACGCCACAAGCGGGACACCGCCCAGCACGCTGAAGCGCCGCATCTCGGCACACCCCACGTCCCCGTGCAGCACCCTGCCTGTCGCAAGCCCGATGCTGACGCTCACGGCCTGCGGCCCACACGCCATGATGCCCACCGCCTGCACAATGTGCTGTGCCGCCTTCGCAGCAGACGTCGGGTGCACGGCACACGGCCTCCACGTGTTGAACGATCCCAGCACCCGGTCCCCCACGAACACGTCGACAAGCCCGCGGTGCAGATGCGTCGCAGTCAGTGCGGCCATCAGCACCGCGTCGAATACGTGTGGGAAGCTCGCAACGTCCCCACCCAGCAGGTCGAGTGACCCACGCACGTTCATCACGAACACGCTGGCCGTACTCGGCTTCAGGGCACGCCGTGGCACCGTCTCTGGAGCGCTGGGAGCACTCGCTGAGGGACGACTGAGCTTCTCACTGCTGCTCGCACTGCCGTCATCACTCGCACCTTCCAAGGGCAGGCACGACTTTGGGAGGTACGGGCGGTACGACCGCAGGTTCTGCTCCAGACGTTGCAACGCAGCGTGCATCGCAGGTGGAAGACGCCCCTCCGCCGCCTCCAGCAGCTCCGCCACGGTGTCGACGTCGTAGCCCGCAAGCAGCTGTGCCGCCGCCTCCACAGTCTCGATGGTGCGTGCCATCGCCGCCTGTTCCTGCTCTGCTGCATCCGCAAACCCGCGCGTCGCAAGGAAGTCGACGACCAGCACAAATACGGCGATGGCGCAATCCGTCAGCGCAGTGACTACCCCCAGCTGGCACGGCGGGTGCTCGCAGACACACGCCAAGTTGATTTCTTCCCGCCGCACCTCCGTGCCTGCAGTGCCCGGCACGTCCAGCAGCCCAAAGCGGATGCCTACCTCTGTTTGCAACAGAGCGACCCACAGGGATACCGCCACGACAAGGCATGTGCTGAATGTTCTCCCGAGTCGCAGCACCAGTGACAGGTCCAGCACCATTACGAACGCACCCCACGATGGCCGCCCAAAGCGGGCAGCACTCTGCACATCTAGGAGCACGATGCAAACCGTCCACGCCATGACGTATGCCTTTGTCAGGCGCTTCGTAATGTGCACACGGCAGAGGCACAGCACAATGATGCTGCCGCATGTCGCCAACACGGTGCAGCACATCGTGATGTAGATCCCACCACCGTTGCCGTGGTTGAAAGCAACAAGCGTCAACGTGAAGAAGATACACGCAATGTGGAAGAGCAACGCTCTGCCGCTGCGTTCTTTGCCCTTCAGCCGCCCATCAATCGACACCAAGTTGCTGTACCATCCCATTGTGTCTGTGGAGCTGTGTGCTGTGCGGGGCTGTGGAAGCATGCTGGTATGATTAACTAGGGGCAGGCGGCACCCAGGCACAGCTCGGCGTCCTGAGTTGCTGAGCGAAAGGTATCCCACTGCGACAAGGCGCCTGGCTGGTGAAAGTGGCACAGCTTGACTGCTGTGATGTGCTAGGTGCATGGACCTGCCCGTGCAGCCTGCACGGCTTGGGGTGTGGTGCCTCAGTCTCGACCTATTCTTTAAAGTATGCTCACCTCCCCTTGCGGGAATACACAGAGATTCCTAATGTGTAATGTCATCACAGGCTTGTGCCAAGGCGCTGCCCAGCCGGTGGAGGTGTGCTGGTGTTGCCATGTCAGTAAGACCCATCGAAAGAAGATTATCCGCACACAAGCAGTCGGTTCTAGTAGCTGGTAATGATGTGTTGGCAGCATGCCCACAACACGTTTCCCCTTCCGACAGCATCAGTCAGTTGGTTGTGCCGCTGAGGCACGGTATCGGTCACATCGGAGATCAGGTCACCATTCAGCAGCAACCGCTCTTAGCCTGTATTTTGTTTGTTGATGCGTTGACGCTTCGACGCACAAACCCTGAAATGATAATCACACCCTGAGCCTGATGAAGGGTGGGGTTAGTGTATAGAGCACGTTTGGATGATTGCTGTGGTGGGTGACTTTCTGCGCAGCAACACCATGCGGGATACCATCTGTGTGGTGTTGGGGTGGTGGGTCTGGCTCAGCAAAGCATCGTCACTGATTCATGGAGGAGGTGGGGGGCAGGGTCCTGCGGCGAGCCACCTTCTTGCTGCTTCATCTCGAGACAACAGCGGCGCACCCACCACCCTGCGTTTGACAAAGGGTTGCCGGGTTTCTTGAGTTCTGTTTTGTGCAACCTGCAAACATGCCACTCCAGTGCAGGCCATCTGTGCTCGCTATTGTTTGAGATGCGTTGTCGCTTCTACATACAAAACCTCAACTCATCACATGAAACAAAATGTCAGGGCGCAAACAATCACACACACTCAAACGACGACCCCATTCGGCAGGCCCTCTTGGGAACTGAGCTGGGCACGTCACACGGTGATGCCGTACCGCAGGGCAGCAACCTGCCAATAAAAATATCATGCTGGGCGGGAACGGCCAGTGCCCGGAGTGCTGTCATCGGACTATTATCATCGGTAGGGTCTAATTTCGCATGAACAGGGGGTGTGTGGCAACAGGGGCCACAAACAAGCGAAGCCACCGCAACAGAGTCTGCATGGCCAGCAAGTGGCCTCACAAGGAAGGGTGGCTGTCGCGTATCTGTCTGTGGTGCGACAGGGAAGGGAAGAGAGGGAGGGATCACGTGTTGAAGATGTTCAACGGGGGGGTTCTGAGGGCAACGTGAGAGACGGCCGAGAGTGGCCGCCTCGCATGCCAAACCAACACTTTCAGGAGACTCCCTGGGCCTGCGGTGCCACGGACGCCCGGAAACGCCAATTGGGGCAACGATGGGGGGGAAAACGGGGCAAAACGGAAGGGCACCTCGGGGAGGACGTTGAGGGGGGTGGGGTGTCGGAGGGAACAGGAACGTCGGTCGACACAGAGAGAGCATGGCAGGGGAGCGCAGCGCACCGGGGCACTCCAGACACTCAGTGGAGGGCAGCAAGGAATCCGGGGCGTTGCTGTGAATCGGTATTCGTGTTACAGTACTGTACTGTAACAAGTTAGTGTTTGTGTGAACATGACACCGCGCGCTCCCACTGAAAAAATGTCGCACTGCAGAGTAGTGAACGTAACTTCCATCCAAAGGGTGAGGTGGGGGAGGAGGGGAGGTGCCTGTGGGGGGCAGGTTCGCATTGGGAACAGCGGCGCTGCTGGCAGGTGTGATGTTTGTCTTGTGGAGGGACAAGGCACCAGGTGCCACACGAAGGAAGCAGTGCACGCATTCTGCCCACCCAGACGAGAGCTCACAGCCCGGTCATGCCCCACACAAACAGCTGGCCATCATGGCCTGCCGTGGCCACACGTGTGCCGTCGGGGGAGAAGACGAAGTGGGAGATGGTGGGGACCACACTCCTTCTGCGGGTATGTGTCGGGCACACCTGTGTGTGTGTAGTGATAGTGGTTTTAAGTGGGTAACCCTGCGCGGATCTGTGCCCACTCCCCGCCCACCCCTACGTCACAGCGGATGCCCCACTCGGGTTAGAGTGTGGGGCCAACTCAGTGCCACTCCGAGGAGGGCGTGAGGCATAGCCAGCGTGGTGCGTGCCGCAACAGTGTGTGAGTGATTTCGCACTGCTGTGGCAGTCCCCGCACCGGCCCATGCGATGCGTCTTGCAAAATTCCATGGTGACTTGCAAGCCGTCGTTCTTCCCGTGGTGGTCCCGGCAGCAGTCCTCTTCCGAGAGGCGCCGGCGCCGGCAGTCCACGCAGCGGGGTTTCCAGTGCAGAGCGCAGGTAAGCATCTTCGCGTTCCGTCTGGCTCCAGGGGGGGCAGTCCGGGGAGCAGCGCCCCGTCGTTCCCATGACCGTCCTGTCCGGGCGTTGGCTTGCCGGCTGCTGGCAGTCCATTGCTGGGCCGCTTGCTGCCACCCCTCTGGGTAGTGGGGCTGCGGTGCGAAGGTTGCGGCCCACGCCATGCCGCGGGAGTGGAAGGCTGTGTCCCGCTGGTTCAAGCCCGGGCCTGCCGTGTGCGCTTGGAGGCTGCGCATCACCGACTCGGTGGCTGGGCTGAGCTGGGCTCTCCTGGACAGGCCCCCTGCCACGGTTCCCCCGATCGCGGTGAGGACAGTGGAGCTCGCAGTGTGGCCACAGTGCCATGGTTGCTTGGAAGTCTTGCGCACCACCTCGCAGAGCTGCCTCAACGAGTGAGCCTTGCCCAGGATGCTCTTCTGGAAGGCTGCGAAGTCCTGCCGCAGCTGCTCCTGCGAGGTCTCCCCCTGCCTCTCAGCCTCGTCCATGGCGGCGTTGCTGAGGGCGTCCGCATCGACGTTGAGCTCCCTTTTCACGTGCTCATACGTAAGGGTGATCCGGGGCCCGAGGTCGGCAGCCAGCCGTGCCGTGCTGAGGAAGAGGGGGCGGAGGGATTTATCGCGGCAAACCGCTTCCCCTTTTAGGTGTCGCAGCACCACCTGCGAGTCACCCCGCACCGTAACGTTCCCCTCAGGGGGCGGGTCGCCCCTTCTGAGCAGCCGTAGGCCCGCCCGAACCCCTTCGTACTCAGCGATGTTGTTGCTGCGTACGTTCAGCAGAGGGAGGATCTCTTCCGACACCTTGAGGCCGTCTCGGTAGAGCACCGCACCTGCACCCGCCAGGGCGAAGGGGGTGCCGTTGTCCCTTGCTCCGCCGCCTGTGTGTGTGTGTGGTGCTCTCTGTCATCTTCTCTCTCTGCGGTCAATCCACTTTCTGTAATTCGGACACGCAAGGAAGGCTCCTGAAGTGTGTCAGGAGTGTTGATGCAGAAGGGTGTGATGTGGTGATGAAGAAGATTCAACAGGAAGACCCCTTCGTGCATCACCACGCCACCCCACTCCACCCAACACACAACACACAGCAGCAGTGCAGAAGACACCAACAGCAAGCACTTTGTGCGCTTGACGCGATGCGATACAATCTCCTGCTGCTCGTTCACACAACCACACAGAAGGGCAAGAAGGACGAGAGCTCACAGCCCGGTCATGTCCCACACAAACAGCTGGCCATCATGGCCTGCCGTGGCCACACGTGTGCCGTCGGGGGAGAAGCTGAGGTGCCGCACAACTCCCGCGTGCCCCACAAGCACGGCCACTGCCGCCCCGCCGCTGGTGCCCCACACCACCACCGGGCCCGACCCGGCAGCGGCGACGAGGCGCCCGTCGGGCGAGTGCTGCACGTCGAACACGAGGCCCGACCCGTGCTGCAGCCGCAGCCGCTCGCTTGTGCTTGCATCGCTGCCGCCAGTGCCAGCACCAGCCCACAGCCCCACACGCACCGTCCCGTCGTCCATCCCCCGCGCAAGCTCGCCCCCGTCAGGCGAGAAGGACAGCGCCGTCACACGCGCCCCCACAGACACCACCGCCGCCTCCTGCTGCCCGTTGTCCACGGCGAACACACGCACCGCCTCTCCCGCCTCCGCGTGCGCCGTCACTGCTGCCACGCGTGCCGCTGCCCCAGATCCAGATGCAGCTGGTACAAACGCAACCTCGCGCGAGTGCCTGTGCAGCACCAGCTCCGGACGCATCCCCGCAACGGCGTCGTGGATACGCGTCACCTCCTCCTCCACCCCGCCAACCACGAGGTGAAGCCCGTCCGGCGAGAACCGCACACGCCGCACAGGCCCCGCCGCCGCGTCCCCGTGCTCCAGCTCCAGCAGCACCGCCCCGGTCGTGGCGTCGCACACCACAGCACGCCCACCGGCCCCGCCCACCGCGACACGCGCCCCGTCCGGCGAGAAGGCCACGTCGTGCCCGGCAAACCCACCGCACACGAGCGACCGCAGCTGCGCCCCGGTCGCTGCGCTGAAGACACGCACCTTCCCGTCGCTCCCGCCTGCCGCGATCTCCGACCCGTCCGCTGAGTGTGCCACGCTCAGCACGCTGCCGGTGTGCTGGATCCGCAGCACGCACCGCAGAGACGCTCCCGCTGCGCACACACCCGCAAACGTGTCGGGGATGTCGCAGCTTTGTGACACAGACGTCTCGGGTGCGGGTGTGTCAGGTGTGGGCGTTGGAGGAAAGGGTGTTGCAGGCGCAGGCGTTGCAGGTGCGGGTGTTGCTGGTGCAGGTGTCGCAGGGGCAGGTGTTGCAGGTGCTGGGGTTGCAGGTGCAGGTGTGGCAGGCGCAGGTGTTGCAGGTGCAGGTGTCGCAGGGGCAGGTGTTGCAGGTGGGGGTGTTGCAGGCGCAGGGGTGAGCGAGGAATCGAACTCGTACACACCAGACCCACTCCCTGAAAAGTCACCCGCCACAAACAAATTGTTCGTGTTGTAGAATGTCCCAGCGAAGTTGAGCGAGCCGGAATTCATTGCGTCGATCACCGCCAGCTGTGTTCCGGTGCTGACCTTGTAAATCTTTGATTCGCCAGCTCCGAGGACGAGAATCGCTGACGAGTCAAAGTTGAACGAGAGAGAGTAGACACTTGAACCATGGCTAATGGTCAGGTGTGTGGAGTAGTCGCTCAGTTTGATGATACTCACATCAGTATTTCCAGACTTTAACGCAGCATACACCCCGTCTGGTGACACAGCGACGTCGACCACAGTGGATGTCAATGGTATGGTGTGGAATGTCTTCCCATGGCTTACAGCCGACACAATGAGACCCTGTGCACCGCTGATGAGCTTCGTACCGTCAGTACTGTATTGGAGACCATAAACACGAGAAGAGTGACCCCCAGTCACAGCCCGCACCTCTCGCACCTCTGACCCATCTGCAGCGTTCCAGATGTAGATCCTCCCGTCGACATGCCCAGAAGCAACATATGCCCCGTCTGGCGAGTAGGCAACACTCCAGCAGCTGCCTTTCGTTGCATCAATCCAGAGCTGGGCCCCGGTGCTCACAGTGACGACAGCAACCCCTTCGTCCCTCGCAGCCACTGCCAACCTTGATGAGTCAGGGGAGAAGACAGCTTCCTCTGCCTCGTTGTAGGAGGGTACTGTGTGTGCAGCCCCTGTGCTGATGGTGTACACAGATAGGCCCGCAGTAGAAGCGGAAACCGCGACCATCGTGTCGTCATGTGAAACTGCGAGGTCTCTGACGTAGGACGACAGCCCACTGACAAGGGTCGCAGTACACTCGGAGCCCACATTGCTGGGGCATGATGAACGTGCAGCGAAGCACAGCGACAGCAGCACTGCTGAAGCTGCCATGGCCTTGGTGTGCAGGTGTGTGTTGTATCTGCTGGGTGGTGGTGAGCACTGAACAAGGCCCCTCAGCTCAACATGCAGGCTGACGTCTGGTGGGGGCAGAGGCTGTCTGAAAGCACTGTGTCATCCTGAGCAGTCGCACCTCAGATGCAGTGCACGCTGCCTCCAACCAGCAGGGTCAGGAGGTGCTGTGCTGGGAGGCAACGAGCAAGGCAGTGCACCGCAAGCACACAAGCAGAAGAGGTTGCCTAAGTGCTGCCCTCACCCGGAACGTCACACACAGCGCACACATTCACAGAAGAGTTGATTGATGTGAAGACCCACCTCCCACACGGGCTGAGTGCAACACCTTCACCCTTTGACTCCACTTGTCCCAAGCACTCCAAGGTGCTGAGGTTGTACAACTTGGTGTGATAGTCAAAGGACACTGCCACAACATCACCTGGCTGTGACACGGCGAGCAGGGACGGAGTATGAGACAGGACCACAGAACGGATGCAGGTGAGGGTGGTTGTGCACCACAGCTTCAGAGAGTCGTCATTGGAGCACGACACCAGGTGCTGCTCGTCGTTCGTCAGGGCGATGTCGTACACACCATACGTGTGCTCAGACAGTGTGTCGGTGTGGGTGAGGGTGCTGATGTCATACACACGGATGGTCGCGTCCTCTGACCCGGTGAAGATCCTCGTAGTTGACACTGCAATCCCATAAACAGCCTCGCTGTGCCCCTCCAGCACTGTGGCACTTGGTGTGCCCTCCAAGTCCCACACACACACCTTCCCATCTCCGTCACCCGACACGAAACGTCCACAGCGTGTCCACCCTGCACTCAACACCGGTGTGTCGTGTTCCTCCAGACACCACACCTGTTCCCACGTTGCTGTCAGCCACACGCAGATGGTGCTGTCATATGAGCACGTTGCCAGCCACGTCCCACAGACTGAGAACGATGTAGTGTTAATCGCCTCGTCCCCGTGTATGAGGTCCGCCACCTCATCAGCAGTCGTGGTGTCAAACACAGTGATGTGTCCTGACCTGGACCCCACTGAACACAGGGTGCCACATCTCGACAGTGTGATATCCCCATGCTTGTCGTAGACAGCCGGAGCCTTGACGTGTGGCCACCTGCGGACGAGCTGGACAGGATCCCCAACCTCGAGACCCGTGTTGGCAACGCGCTCTGCATCGTCCAGGTCCTCGTCACACCCTTCGATGCGTGCCGCCAGCCCTGCAGCCTCCCGGTCTGCGTTGATGGAACCCGCGAACATCTCCTTGACCGCATCCGCCTTCAGGCTGAGCACGGTCCCGCCATCCGCAACACCGACGACACAGCTCCGCCCGCTCTCCACATGACGCACTGACACCTCCATCCTTCCCCTCTCTTCCCCTCAACGACAACCCCACGGTCCTCACCCACAGACGTGCTCTTCTGACGTGGGTGAATGTGCGGTGGTGGTGGGCACAGTGGGGAACAGCAAACACAGGGACGTGATGTAGCGCACAGAAAGGATCAAGGGGCAGTGTGGTTGGAGGGGCTTGGGAGGGTGGGGGCAGAGGCTGTCTGGAAGCACTGTGTCATCCTGAGCAGTCGCACCTCAGATGCAGTGCACGCTGCCTCCAACCAGCAGGGTCAGGATGTGCTGTGCTGGGAGGCAACGAGCAAGGCCGCACTGCCATCAGAGCGCCTGGAACACCCGCGACAACCCTGGGCTGATAGGCGCCACAGCGCTGGTTGAATCCCGCGCCCCCTCGTGCCCCTCTCTACTTGGCCGCACATCCGCACCTGCCACACGCAGCAGCGATGCAAGCGCGGTGTACACCGGGTGCCACGGCCCTGCCACCCCGGCAGGCCTTATCCTCTGCGGCGCTGCAGTGTAGAACCTCGAGAGGTGCGAGTCGAACACAGGCTCCTCCACAAGCGCCTGCAGCAGGGGCCTCACCGCGTCGACAAGGCACGCCAGCTGCGCGGCTGCGACACCACCGCCATGGGGCACCCCCATGCCGCCCCCCCGAGGCGGCGTGCCCAGCGCCGCGCGCAGCAGCACCTCCAGTGCGGCGAGGGAGACCCCCAGGGCACCGTCCAGCGCACCCCTGCCCATGCGCATGTGGTAGACGCATTCACCCACGAGGCTTCGGGCTCGCCACTCCACCCCACTGCACCTGCCGCCCCCGCGTGTCCCCTGCAGCACCGTCACAGGGAGGGGGGTGGCGCCGTCGCCGCGCCATGCGACCCAGCTCTCTCGGCGGGCCACCAGCGCACGCAGGGGCGACTTCCCAGGGGGGGGCGCACCGCTCCGGCGTGGGGTGGCGGCTACGACATCAGGTTTGGCAGAAGCTTGGCCCCCGGCATCAGCTGCAGTGATGCCCGCAGCCGGCACACCGCATGGGGGTCGGAAGGGCGCGCAGGGCAGCGGGTAGGCGTAGCGCAGCTGCGCGGCGGGGTAGGCCCGGAGCAGCTCGGGCGGGATGCCGCGCGGGCTGCACCGGGTGCTGCCCGGCACCGCGGCCTCCAGCCCCAGCGCCACGCACACCACATGGGGGGCGGGGGCAGAGTCGAGCGCCACGGCAACGGTGCTGCCGCTCCCCCTCCCCCACACGGCGAGGGCTTGCGTCGCTGACAGGATGAACCGCTCTGGCTCCTGCCCGGTGCCGCCCCCTTCCGCCGCCTCCGGCGGCGGGAACAGCGACGCCATGTCGTGGCGCGTCGCGTCGGGGGCACTGCCGGGCGATGCTGATGCTGAGGCGTGCGGCGCACCGCCGCTGGAGACTGTCACCACGGCGGAGAAGGATGTGTCGGGGGCGTCGGGGCGGCTGCCACCGCCCTCGGCACCACCGGCGGGAAGCACGAAGAGGAAGAAGGGTGGCGGCGGGGTGCGCAGGGGGGTGGTGCGGCGCGCCGGCAGCAGGGCCCCAGCCCCACCGTGCGGTGCCACGTCGTGCCACTCTGCAAACTGCGTCACGACGCGGAGGCGCCGGAGCTCGGCATCCCAGGCTGTGGTCTTGAGGTGGCGTGCTGCCTCCAGAAACCCGGGGTGGACGGCCAGGTTGCTGGCGCGCACAACAGCCCCAGGGGCGCCTTCCCCACCGGGGGATTTCACAGAGGCGAATTGAAGCGCGGCGGCCGACACCGCAGGCCGCAGCACTACCTCTGCAAAGGGCTCGCAGAGAGCAGTCGAGGTGCGGATCATGGAACGTCCCGTTGTCGATGCGATCTGCGCTGTAGTCTGCAGCGGCCTGATTCAGGTCCCACCCGCCCGGGGGGAGGGGGTGGGGTTGTCAGTGCATGGGGGTGGGTGCAGCCGGGCCTGTGGGAGTTGGGTGGAGAGCCTGGGTGACGAGCAACTGTCAAGGGGGTCAAGGGAGAGCGTCGTTGGAGGGGCCTGGGAGGGTGGGGGGCAGAGGCTGTCTGGAAGCACCGTGTCATCCTGAGCAGCCGCACCTCAGATGCAGTGCACGCTGCCTCCAACCAGCAGGGTCAGGAGGTGCTGTGCTGGGAGGCAACGAGCAAGGCAGTGCACCGCAAGCACACAAGCAGAAGAGGTTGCCTAAGTGCTGCCCTCACCCGGAACGTCACACACAGCGCACGCATTCACAGAAGAGTTGCTTGATGTGAAGACCCACCTCCCACACGGGCTGAGTGCAACACCGTGACCCTCTGACTCCACTTGTCCCAAGCACTCGAAGGTGCTGAGGTTGCACAACTTGGTGTGATAGTCAAGGGACACTGCCACAACATCACCTGGCTGCGACACGGCGAGCAGGCACGGGCGATCAGTACGGACCACAGAACGGATGCAGGTGAGGGTGGTTGTGCACCACACCTTCAGTGACTTGTCATCAGAGCACGACACCAGGTGCTGCTCGTCGTTCGTCAGGGCGATGTGGTGCACACCACCTGTGTGCTCAGACAGGGTGTCGGTGTGGGTGAGGGTGCTGATGTCATACACACGGATGGTCTTGTCAGCTGACCCGGTGAAGATCCTCGTAGTTGACACTGCAATCCCATAAACAGGATCGCTGTGCCCCTCCAGCACTGTGGCACTTGGTGTGCCCTCCAAGTCCCACACACACACCTTCCCACGCCTGTCACCCGACACGAGACGTCCACAGTGTGTCCACCCTGCACTCCACACCCCAGCGTCGTGTTCCTCCAGACACCACACCTGTTCCCACGTTGCTGTCAGCCACACGCAGATGGTGCTGTCATCTGAGCACGTTGCCAGCCACGTCCCACAGACTGAGAACGCAGTGGAGTACATGCCGCGGTCCCCATGTGTGAGGTGCGCCACCACATCAGCAGTCGTGGTGTCAAACACAGTGACGTGTCCTCCGGTCTGCCCCACTGAGCACAGGGTGCCACACCTCGACAGTGTGATGTTCTCTGCATCCTCCCCATGCCCAGGGTTGTAGACAGCAGGAGCCTTGACGTGTGGCCACCTCCAGACGAGCTGGACAGGATCCCCAACCTCGAGACCCGTGTTGGCAACGCGCTCTGCATCGTCCAGGTCCTCGTCACACCCCTCGATGCGTGCCGCCAGCCCTGCAGCCTCCCGGTCTGCGTTGATGGAACCCGTGAACATCTCCTTGACCGCATCCGACTTCAGGCTGAGCACGGTCCCGCCATCCGCAACACCGACGACACAGCTCCGCCCGCTCTCCACATGACGCACTGACACCTCCATCCTTCCCCTCTCTTCCCCTCAACGACAACCCCACGGTCCTCACGCACAGACGTGCTCTTCTGACATGGGTGAATGTGGCGTGTTGGTGGGCACAGTGGGGAACAGCAAACACAGGGACGTGATGAAACGTACAGAAAGGATCAAGGGGCAGTGTGGTGGGAGGGGCTTGGGAGGGTGGGCAGAGGCTGTCTGGAAGCACCGTGTCATCCTGAGCAGTCGCACCTCAGATGCAGTGCACGCTGCCTCCAACCAGCAGGGTCAGGATGTGCTGTGCTGGGAGGCAACGAGCAAGGCAGTGCACCGCAAGCACACAAGCAGAAGAGGTTGCCGACGTGCTGCCCTCACCCGGAACGTCACACACAGCACACACACGAACGGAAGAGTTGATTGGCGTGAAGACCCACCTCCCACACGGGCTGAGTGCAACTCCATCACCCTTTGACTTCACTTGTCTCAAGCACTCCAAGGTGCTGAGGTTGCACAACTTGGTGTGACCTCCAAAGGACATTGCCACAACATCACCTGGCTGTGACACGGCGAGCAGGGGCGGAGTATGAGACAGGACCACAGAACGGATGCAGGTGAGGGTGGTTGTGCACCACACCTTCAGTGACTTGTCATCAGAGCACGACACCAGGTGCTGCTCGTCCTTCGTCAGGGCGATGTGGTTCGCAGAGCCTGTGTGCTCAGACAGTGTGTCGGTGTGGGTGAGGGTGCTGATGTCATACACACGGATGGTCTTGTCGTCTGACCCGGTGAAGATCCTCGTAGTTGACACTGCAATCTCATAAACAAGATCGCTGTGCCCCTCCAGCACTGTGGCACTTGGTGTGCCCTCCAAGTCCCACACACACACCTTCCCATCAAAGTCACCCGACACGAAACGTCCACAGTGTCCACCCTGCACTCAACACCGCTGCGTCGTGTTCCTCCAGACACCACACCTGTTCCCACGTTGCTGTCAGCCACACGCAGATGGTGCTGTCATCTGAGCACGTTGCCAGCCACGTCCCACAGACTGAGAACGATGTACTCCCGTCCCCATGTGTGAGGTGCGCCACCACATCAGCAGTCGTGGTGCCAAACACAGTGACGTGTCCTGACTTGTACGCCACTGAACACAGGGTGCCACACCTCGACAGTGTGATGCAATGGATGTCGTCCTGATGCTCAGAGTTGTAGACAGCAGGAGCCTTGACGTGTGGCCACCTCCGGACGAGCTGGACAGGATCCCCAACCTCGAGACCCGTGTTGGCAACGCGCTCTGCATCGTCCAGGTCCTCGTCACACCCTTCGATGCGTGCCGCCAGCCCTGCAGCCTCCCGGTCTGCGTTGGCGAACATCTCCTTGACCGCATCCGCCTTCAGGCTGAGCACGGTATCTCCGTATGTGCAGGAGGAATGCATAATATCGTGGATAGAAGCGCAGAGCACACCGGTGCCATCTGCCGCACAGGCTGGGGGCAAAAATTTCCGGACAGATTCGGTCAGCAGAGTGTTAGGTGTGGAGAGAGAGAGAGACACAGAGAGAGATGGGTCACTTTAGGAGGCGGTATGAATCAGAGGGCAACCCCGGATGGGGTGAGGAGGGAAGTTGTCTGCAGTAGAACGGGGGCTCCGCCCCCCAGACCCCCCCTGTAGCGTGTGCCTGTCTCGCAAGTCCTTGAGCGTATGCGAGTGGCCATCTCCGCGTAGTCTCGGGCGCGCTTCGCGCGCCCGAGAAATTTGCACCTGGGGTGAAAAAAATTCTGGGGCCACAAAAGTGCGAGACCCCCCCCGAGTCCCAAAATCCTGAATCCTAGATTAAACCCTGTTCGTGAGCCAAAAAAAAAGCCAAAAAGTGCGGCTCTGAGGTTGGGATTCTTATCAAAATGAAACCCCGTTCCCCAAAGCTGCCGAACATCTCTGGGCACACCGCTCCACGGGATCCCAAGGTGCCCGCTGTGCGTGAGTGGGAGTCTGCGCATGCGACAACGGAGATCACACAAGGCGTACCTCCCGATCTGCGTGATTGGGTGGTGCGGGATCAGTTGCTTTTCAGTTGCCTTCGAAAAAGTCCTGCCCACCGCGCTCTGAGCGGTGTGCAGCTTCTTCATGTCGGTTCCCACCTCCTTCAGCACCTCGTACTCGGACGAGTTCTTGTCGGCGCTCGTGAGGCGCTTCATGCCGACTCCGATGAACACGGTGTCGGAGTTACCAGAGACACGCATGGAGTAGACTGCGGGCAGTGTCTTGCCTTCTTCTTGCCGGCCTCTTCGCGTCCGTGTCAGCTTCCTGCCCCACTCCTTGCCAAAGTGGGTGGCGATGGCTTTGGTGAGGTTGCCACCCGCACACTCCACCCGTGTCCCCTCGGCTGGGACAACCTTCTCAAACAGCGCCGCGAGGCTGCTGTGAAACAGCTCGCCGCCCTTCCGCTTTACAATGTAAAGCTTGACGAAGGAGAGCAGGGTGTTGGGCCCTGCGTCCTTCTCCTCCACACCACCCTTGGGCCGCCTTCTGCGTGGCTGGGATGATGCAGACCTCTTTGACATTTTTTTTGGGATTCTGAGGGGCTGGTGGTGACGTGACACACAAGAAGTTTGCAAAAGAAACACCCGGTAATATTTGCATGTCCATCGGTGGACCACCAGGGGGAGGGACCGAGGGACCCGGTGTGAGGCACTTGAGTGCGTCCAGGTGGGCAAGGAACCTGGGGGCGGGGACCTCATTCCTTTTTGGTAATTTTGGGCCAATTTTGACCATTTCTCCCTTGTGTCCAACATGATTCAAGCTTCGGTTTCTTTCTCGACTCGGGGTATGGTTGAACCCTTTTGACTCATACTTTCCACAACGGCCGGAGAGAGTCCGGAATATGCGAATTGTTCCCCCTGCTTGGCCACTCAACATGTTCCCCCTAATAAAATGGGTGAAAATGACCTGGTCATGACCAGGTCGTACCTGGTCAATCACCAGGTATGACCTGGTCAAGATTTGACCAGGTTTTGACCTGGTCAGGGTCTGACCAGGCCACCGTGGAATTCGCCGCCCGCGCCCCCACATGCCTCGTTGACGGTGGTCGCAATACGCTTTCGCCGGGAAGATGCTCTGCCGCTCGCAGGCTGCGGCAGGCACCACTTCGCGGCTTCCCGTCTCCGGCGGTCTGTGCATGGGAAAATCATGGAACTGGGCAAACTCCACGAACCAGCACCAAGCGCGCACCCTCTGACGACAGTTACGACACTCTCTCAGGATGAGAGACCTCCGCGTGACTCACTCGCATTGCGACACTCTCATAGGGTGATACACATCCGCGTGGCACACTCACACCCATTGCTACTCACACAAGAGACACATGCGACACATCCGCGCACTGCGCCACTCTGATAGGCTGCGACACATCCGCGTGACTAGTACATACCATACATCCCGTACGGCCTGAGTCAGGCAAGATTTCGGGGCCCCGCTGGCCGCCTGAGTTTCCCCTGAGTTTCCCCCGAGTTTCCCCTGACTTTTGACCTAGTCAGGCGAAGTCAGGGGAAACTCAGGCTGAGTCAAGCAAACGCAAAAGTCAGGGGAAACTCAGGCGAAAAAAAATGTAGTCAGGGGAAACTCAGGGGAAACTCAGGCCAGTCAGGCAAAAATTTTGGCCTGACTCTTTCTTGACTTTCCCCTGATATTCCTTGGAGTGTTCCCAACCCTGTGATGTGAGAACCTGACGGGGTGGTGGCATGGTGAGTGCTGTGTGGTGTGAGTTGCGGCTGGCGAAGCAAGTACTTACAGAAATGAGGTGCTTGGGGTTCAGGGGGTGAGGCAGCAGGAATTTTCAATGGGGTTTTTTTTTCAAAAGAATCCACCCCCACACCCACCACCCTTCCCACTCCTTTCAAAAAGTGTGCACGCCACGGCCTGGTCGTCCTGTACACCAAGCTGGAGGTCGCTATTCCCAAAACATCCCATTTGGTCAAGTCTGCTGGGCTGTTGTGATGATCGAGGCACTCGATGAGTTCAGCAGCAGGGATGCCTGCTTTGCACGGCTTCGATGCGTCGAATGTATTGACCGTCGGAGTAAACGTGCAACCAGAAGCTTCACAAACCCGGCGCTGCGGCATATTTTTCGCACGCAAGAGGGGTGTACGGCTTCTTCTCGATTGCCTTTTTCTTTGTTTGCTGTTGCTGTTTGGATAATCTCCATGTCCAATTCTCCACCGGTGACCACTTGTTAAGATCATCCGGTGAGGTGTTCAGGTACTCCTCCAGCTCCTTCGCCACAGTCGCGTTGCAGAGCCCCTTCTTCCACAGCTCACTCAACGAGGCAACACTGGGGATGGGGAGCTTGGCCGATTTCCTGGCCGCCAGGACATTCGGGGACGTCACCCACACGGACTCGAACACCTGGCGGCAGGCGTACGTCTCCCACGCCTCCCGAAGAACCGCAGCTGGCACCACCGTGCTGGCCTTCGTGCACTCCCGGACCATCTTGGCGAGTTGGCAGGAGAGGTTGCGGGTGTGGTCTGAACAAGCATGGAGCAAGTCAAACGCAGCCTTCCAGGTTGTCAACGCCGTGTCCAGGGCAGTGCGCAGCTGGAGGCAATGCCCATATACGTATGGGTACAAAGTTTTTATGCCCATATACGTATGGTTACAGGATTACGTATGGTTACAAAAAACTTTACTTTCCCATATGTGTATGGTTACCAACACCATACGTATATGGGCAAAAATGTTTCCCGACAAGAGTTTGGCCATTTTTTCAGGAATTTTCTGACTTCCACTGGATTTCCACCCAGAAGCCAAAATTTCCAGATTTTCAGTGGATTTCCAGCCAAAACTCAGAATTTCAGGCTTCACAGGACTTTTCAGCCCAAAGCCAAAAATTCCAAATTTCTGCTGGATCTTCACTCAATCCTGGACTTTTCAGTCAGTACCAAAATTCTGGCCTCAGGCAGTGTTCTGATGGATTTTCAATCAAACTGAGATTTCTCAAGTTCTGGTGGACTTTCAGTCAATGAAAAAGTTCTGAAAAGTTCCAGAGTTTTGGTGGACTGGCCAACACTTGGTTGAAATCCACCAGAACTTGGAACCTCCAGCTGAGACCGAAAGGTGTCACAGAACTTGGAAAACTGGCTTGGTTGACAATTCAGGAGAAGTTTCCCTGGACTTGGAATTTGGTTCTCTGGCCTGTGCAAGATCAGTGGAGTCAGTGGGTTTGTGTGGAAGTGGGGTCCAGGTGCCAGTCAGGAGATTTCCAATTGGGGTGAAAGTGGGGTCCAGGTGAGTAGGGACTGGACCTGGCTGAAAAATCCAGTTTTCCAACCAAAAATGGCATTACGTTACTACGTATGGTTACAAAAAACTTTTTTGCCCATATACGTATGGTGTCGGTAACCATACACATATGGGCAAATGAAAGTTGTACCATACGCTTATGGGATTTCACTCGCGCAGCTGCTCCGGGTCCTTCCGCAGCAGACCGTCCAGCTCCATCACCGAGGCACAGGTGGGCACATGGGTCGGGGCAATACACTCCTCATAGGTTCTTTTTCTCTCGATGCATCAGCACTTGCCTTCGTGTGGGGGTGAATCCATGAAGAATTGCCGTCAGTGAGTCGTGAATCCACCGCAAAAAATCCCTGGATTTTCCCCTGAGTTTCCCCTGACTCAGGCGAAATTTCTGAAAATTGGCCTGACTTTTAAAGTCAGGGGAAACTCAAGGGGAAGTCAGGCCCTCCACGCCTGAGTCAGGCCGTACTCCATGTATGACATACCCACCGCGACACTCTCATCGGGTGAGACACATGCGCGTGACTCCCGGACACCCAATTCAGCACTCTCGTGGGGTCGGACACTGCCTCAAACCCGTGAGACTGCCGCGTGACTCCCGGATACCCATTTTCAGCACTCTCGTGGGGTCGGACACTGCCGCCCAGGTCCCGGACACTGCCTCAAACCCGGACACCCTTTTCAGCACTTCCCTGGGGTCGGACACTGCCGCGCAGGTCCCGGACACCCATTTCAGACACTCATCTCAAACCCTGTGCACCGCTGATGAGCTTCGTACCGTCAGTACTGTATTGGAGACCATAAACACGAGAAGAGTGATCCCCAGTCACAGCCCGCACCTCTGACCCATCTGCAGCGTTCCAGATGTAGACACTCCCGCCGTAATGCCCAGAAGCAACATATGCCCCGTCTGGCGAGTAGGCAACACTGTAGCAGGTGCCTTTCGTTGCATCAATCCAGAGCTGGGCCCCGGTGCTCACAGTGACGACAGCAACCCCTTCGCCCCTCGCAACCACTGCCAACCTTGATGAGTCAGGGGAGAAGACAGCTTCCTCTGCCTCGTTGTAGGAGGGTACTGTGTGTGTAGCCCCTGTGTTGATGGTGTACACAGATAGGCCCGCAGTAGATGCGGAAACCGCGACCATCGTGTCGTCATGTGAAACTGCGAGGTAGTGGACGTGGGATGATAGCCCACTGACAATGGTCGCAGTACACTCGGAGCCCACATTGCTGGGGCATGATGAACGTGCAGCGAAGCACAGCGACAGCAGCACCGCTGAAGCTGCCATGGCCTTGGTGTGTGCAGGTGTGTGTTGTATCTGCTGGGTGGTGGTGAGCACTGAACAAGGCTCCTCAGCTCAACATGCAGGCTGACGTCTGGCAGACTGCCAGAAAAAGGATTGCTGGGATTATTTTGTTTTGTTTGTGCAACCTTCTGGTCACCGGCACGTTGGGGCGTGGAGTGTAGGTGAACAAAACATTGCTCCCACTGCAACCTTTTTAGTTCTGAACGCCTTCCGTGAGCACGGTGCGTTTGACACAAAAAATGACACTCCAGTACAGCCGCTCTTCTTCTGTGGGGTCGTGGAGGGCACACTGTGCAGTCGTTGTATCCCAGATGCTGACGCCTCCAGATAGGAGGCCTGCGCCACAGAGTCGCCGTGACCCATAGCTGCCTGAAGGTGGCCACCACTCCTTCAACACAACCTGGAAACACTGGAAGGGGGGTACGATCGGGTGAAGTTGCGGGCCTCTGTGGAAGCGCAGAGATTGACCCATTGGAGGTACTCCAAGAGCACTTCGCTGTGTCCAATGTTTTTAGAAATTCGCAGCATGCCCCTCACTGAGGGGCATGCTGCGAACGTGGCAGACCGAAGGGATGCTGTCAGCAGAAGATGGAATACTTCACTGGTCTCCTTCGCGAGCCGCTGTCTGAAGGAAAATACAGCAGCAGTCTCTCGAGTCTTCCTTTCAGATGATTTTTGCATTGATCGCTTCCACCTTTTTTTTTCTCGCTGGCGCTAGTGATGTCGGCTGGCAGAAAAAACACACAACAAAACCCCCCCCCCCCCCGCGTGTCGAGTGACCTTACCTGTCTGAAGTACAGAAAATGTGTCGGGTTGGGTGGAGCATACACACACACATACACATATGTTCACACAACACAGGGCAAACCGCACAAACGTGTTCACACATCCGGCATCCTATGCGAAATACCCGCCGCTCCCCGGGAGCTGTTGCGGGAACCATCTGCTCTTCCGACCCACCGAGACTCTTGCCGTATTTTCTCTACCACACGGGGTGTGTTTTACCAAACAAAGTACATGTGCGACTGAGATCAACCCAGTGAGGAAACGCCCCCCTGTTTCCAGAAGGGAGACGAAGGGAGAGGTTGTGGTGAAACGCACACCCCGACCTGTGATGAGGTAAGATGTGGCTCTGCAATTACGGCACTACCGCGTGCCGTAAACTCAAATCGGACCTGCGTTCTCTGTGTTCCATTTCCTCCTTCATTGCATGACGTTACAAAAAAAATACGAAAGGTAAACGAGAAAAAGTTCATCGTTGATCGCACGACACACTAGGCCAACTGAGGTCAGGTGACTGTCCCATTTTTCCCGCTTTTTTGGCGTCACGTGCTGTCGCTTACGGTCACCTAGCTTCACTTACAGTCACCGCGCTGCCACGTACAGTCTTGGCGTCACTTAGCGGTCACCTTCCGTCACTTACGGTCACTTACAGTCACTTAGCTTCACTTACCGTCACTCAGTGTCACTTACAGTCACTCAGGTAGTGGTTGGTTTTCTCATGTTCTGAGCTGCTCAAGCCCCGTAATGGCAGAAAACCGATGATCATGGTCAATGACCTAAAACAAGCCGCCTTTTTGGCTTCGCCCAGCACTCGCACCACCCTCGACCACCTTCGCCCAGCCTCGCCCAAGTTGGCTTGTTTTCTGATGGGGTTTGTCCTGGACTTGGGCATTACGCCCTCTTCTGTCCCACCACTTCCTCCTGGACCAGCCACAGCCAATCCAACCAATCGAAGTATACCCATCGAGCCCACCAAACCGCGGCAGCACTGGGTCTGGGAGGCAGACGTCGCAACGTTGACGCAACGCAACCCTGCAGGGTAGCGGTTTACTGCAGGATTTGGCCCCATCCGGTGACCCCCAGTCAATGGTGGAGACAGGCACCCCCATGGTCAAAATGACCCCACCACGACCCGCACAGATCCCAAACGTTCAAAAGAACGGGGTTTTGGAAAATCTGCTGAGGGGGGTCCCGGCTGGGTGGGCTGGTGTGTCCGTGAGGGGGGTCCCACTGGGTGGGTGGGGTGAGTCGGCGAGCTGCCTCCTCGTCACTTTTTACCTGCAAAAGTGCCTACCAGACCCATACTTCATGGGTGAAGTTTGACACCTACACCACCAAGATGACCCCACTACGATCCACACGGATTCCGAGAAGTGCAATGGAAGGGGAAAATGATGAGCGAGCGGCGAGCCTACCGCGGGAACCCATTGGGACAACAGCCCACCACCCGCCCGCCCACCCTCGTGCGCCCTCGCCCACGTCCCTGCCCAGCCTCGCCCAGAGGCGGCTTGTTCTAGGTCAGTCAATGGGAATTTCCAGGGCTGATCGTGAATGCATCGAGAGAGCTGAGAAGAGGGCAGAACTGTGACTGAAATCAAGTCGCCTCGATCTTCTTGCCCACCCCCGACACTCCCATAGAACTCCCATCACAACGGGACATGGTATTTGGTGGAATCAAACGGCGTGCAAGGTGGCCCTCGCTGCCAGGTGTGACTGAGTGAGAAGAAGTGAGCCACGGCCCATTTCCCCTCGCACACTGACGAGCTGGTATAGGAAACATTGCTTGGAGTGTTGATAACGGATGGGATGTGGCTGAGCATATCAAAACAATTCACTGACGAGCTGTGACTGGGCTGGGGTTTACAGTCCACGTGGGTGCACCCACACTGACTACCTGG
This sequence comes from Rhynchopus euleeides, assembly GCA_963210315.1. NCBI lineage: Eukaryota > Euglenozoa > Diplonemea > Diplonemida > Diplonemidae > Rhynchopus > Rhynchopus euleeides. The sequence continues at coordinate 153,732 of OY723270.1, forward strand.
CGACACCGCAGTCCCTGGAAGGGCAAGAGTGGGCTGTGTGGGCTCGATCGTCGTGTAGGTGTCGCACACCTATTCCGGTCGTCTGACCGGTCAGTACCCCGACCATCGCGTCGTGTGCGGTCACCGGTCAGGTGGCCGGTGGGGCACGAGACGTGGGGACCGCCTGCAAGCCGCCTCCAGGCGTGTGCACTCCCTGCCGTGTTGCAGGTGCAGGTGTGTCAGGTCAGTGGCTCGCTAGTCGTGTCGTCACTCAAGAAGGGTCACATCATCATCCATCCCAGGGGGGTTCCCCTGTTCCTCCGGTGCCTGATCCGCGCCACCCATCTCCATGAGAGCAGCGTCAAAGAGATCGCCTTGGCCAAAGGTCTCCAACTCCAGCCGGTGCCTCGGCTTCTGCTTGCGGCAGAAGAGCAAGAAGACTGCTGCACACAGCAGCAGCAGGGCTGCTCCGCACACAGGCAAGACCCAGCACAGCGTGCAGGTGCTGCTGCTGCTGCTGCCGTGTCGCGGCGCAGCGGCTCCGCAGACAGCAGCATCGGCGTCCCACACACAACCTTCTGTCTGTGCACACAGGGTATCGGCGACGAGCGTGCAGTCGAACGAAGCCTTGCACTGCGGAGCTGCCGTGTCCCACGCGCACAGCGGGAGGGCCTCGCAGTCTGCCTGGGACTCAGCAAGGCACGTGTCGTTCAGGGGCACGGCAGCAGGCTCCGGGGTAGCGGTCACGGGTGGCGGGGCAGAGGACGCCTTGGGCAGCGGGGTGTCGGGAGGCAGTGTCGCTGGTGTCCCACTTGCAGCTGGTGTGGTTGCAGCAGCAGGTGCTGCCGTACCAGCAGGTCCCGTCGTGGCAGGGGCTGTCGTCAGAGCAGCCAGCGGTGCAGGTGCAGGTGATTGTTGAGCAGGCGTCGGAGGCGCAGGTGTCAGAGGTGTCCCACTTGCAGCTGGTGTGGTTGAAGCAGCAGGTGCTGCCGTGCCAGCTGGTCCCGTCGTGGCAGGGGCTGTCGTCAGAGCAGCCAGTGTTGCAGGTGCAGGTGTTGCAGGTGCAGGGGTGAACGAGGAATCGAACTCGTACGCACCAGACCCAGGACACCATGTACAGTCAGCCGCGACAAACAAATTGTTCGTATTGTAGAATGTCCCAGCGTAGTTGAACGATCTGGAATCCATTGCGTCGATCACCGCCAGCTGTGTTCCGGTGCTTACCTCGTAAATCTTTGGTTTGCCAACTCCGAGGACGAGAATCGCCGACGAGTCAAAGTTGAACGAGAGAGAGTACACAAATGAACCATGGCTAATGTTCAGGTGTGTGGAGTAGTCGCTCAGTTTGATGATCCTCACATCATTATGTGCAGACCTTGCGGCATACACCCCATCTGGTGACACAGCGACGTGGGCCCCAGTGGCTGTAGGTGGTGTGGTGTGGAGTGTGTTCCCCTTGCTTACATCCCACACAATGAACTCATCTGCCCCGCTGATGAGCTTCGTACCGTCAGTACTGTATTGGAGACTGTAAACAACAGAAGAGTGACCCCCAGTCAGAGCCCGCACCTTTGACCCATCTGCAGCGTTCCAGATGTAGATGCTCCCGTAGAGATGCCCAGAAGCAACATATGCCCCGTCTGGCGAGTAGGCAACACTCCAGCACCTGCTTTTCGTTGCATCAATCCAGAGCTGGGCCCCGGTGCTCACAGTGACGACAGCAACCCCTTCGTTCAACGCAGCCACTGCCAACCTTGATAAGTCAGGGGAGAAGACAGCTTGCGCTACCTCTTTGTAGGAGGGTACTGTGTGTGCAGCCCCTGTGCTGATGGTGTACACAGATAGGCCCGCAGTATAAGCGGAAACCGCGAGCATCGTGTCATCATGTGAAACTGCGAGGTATCTGACGGTGGTTGATAGCTCACTGACGAAGGTCGCAGTACACTCGGAGCCCACATTGCTGGGGCATGATGAACGTGCAGCGAAGCACAGCGACAGCAGCACCGCTGAAGCTGCCATGGCCTTGGTGTGTGCAGGTGTGTATTGTATCTGTTGGGTGGCTGTTGCAGGCATGGTACAGGCGGGCGTGCTCCAGATTAAATCACACAACGCGTGCATAATCACCTACGGCGATTCGACTGCCGTGTGTACAGCAAAAAAGGTTGCGGTACAAGGGATGCGCACCCTGGTGTGTGGACCACACAGCATTTGTCGCTGTGGGAACAACTCCCAGTCGAAGGGTGTGGAAACGCCAAACGAGTCCCAGCCATCGCCTCTCGCAAAGCCCGAAAGCGCGTGCTGCCTGTGCTCACGAGGTGAGGACTACCATGTCTGACACGTTCCCTGTTAATTGCTGACGACGCCAGGGCAGCCTTGCTCCTTCTCAATGAGAACTGGAAGCAGTTGCACGCACTCCGTCCCTTCCTGAAGGCAGCACTGCTGGCTGTCAACCTGCTTCAGAGCTCCGAAAGTCGTGCAAGTTGCAGAAGACACAGTCACAGGCCCACAATGAACAGATGTTCACTACCGTGCGCATGTGACGCTTACACAAGACAGAAGGGTGCACTGCCTGCGCACGCTGCAGTGGCGCGCTGTACGCCGGATGCGGAGAGCAGCTGGATCGCTGGACTCAGTTCACGGGTGCGAAATCCCGCTTCATCTGCTCCCGTGTTGTCTGGCCGTGGCCAAAGGAGCTCCCCTGGGAGGCACCGTCCCGCCTCCTGAGGTCGACGATGATGAGGAAACGAATTCTGACCGTGAGCCTCTTGCACGACAGGTGCACGCTGCAGTCCTGACTGCTAGCGACCCCTACGCTGGGGGACATGCGCGTGACAAATGCCCAGGCAATGCACGCCCTGGCTGATCTTCCGGAAGGTCCCCAGAAGATGCTAAACGCATACCTGATCCAACAGACTCTTCATTTCCAGGAGTTCGTCGCCAGGGCCCCCGCTCCGGCTCCCACTCCCTCCCCCCGTCCCCGCACCTGAGCAGTGCGTGGGCGCTCAGGACGATAGCGACTTCAGCGTTCCTATCGTGGGTTCTTGTCAGCTCGACGAGCGCTCCAAGAAGGGGAAGCGGGACGTCATGGCCGGGGTGAAAGACCACTACGCCGCTGTGCTGCCACGTGTAGCACAACGGCGGGGTTGCAGCCATTGTTGTTGGCGAAAATTAGCGACAACACCACGCACCCCCCACCCTCGCAATCACCCTCAAGGTGTGAAATCAGCTTCTGGGGCACTTGGGGCGGGGTTCTGCAATGGGTTGAGTGCGGGGGTGGGTGGGACGGTTCGCTGCGGTGGGTTTTTGTGTCATACAAACAACCTGTGTCCCTTATACGCAGTGTGGGAGCCGTGCAGGGCAGGCCACATGCAGCAGGGAAATGGCAAAGCAAGCCTGCAGAGAGCGCTGGGTTTACCGCAGATGCAGCGGGCGTGCGCGCAGAGCAGGAGGGGAAAATATCGATGATCGAAGGAACAAACGAGAGGCAACAGGCAACCGAGTCAACCGCATGAGGTCAGCAGTCCGTCTGTCGTATGCTGGCATGACGTGCACGGGGCACTGCATGATGCATAAGCAAGAGCAAGCACGCCCTCAGCACCTTGGATGGATGCATTGGGGGAGAGCGGGGCTTGTTGCTGGTCTGCGGGTCGTCAGCTGCTCGCCAGTTGTGTCTGAACACAAGGTGCCGAAATGTGGAGCAGCAGGGCAGGGGCGACCGCCCTGCTGCAGTCAAGTTCTGGTGTTGCTTGGTGACAAGTGATGTCACAGCGTCAGTTCAAGATTCGTATATTACGACCTGCCGGTCGCGTCTATTGGCAAAGTATAAGAAACAGAAGGGGCCCTCGCTACCAGGTGTGACTGGGTGAGAAGAAGTGAGCCATGGCCCACTTCCCCTCACCGACTGACGAGCTGTGACTGGCAGCGAGGGCCCCCAAAGACAAAAGAACAAAGGCGGGGTCACTCATCCAAATGTATGGAATGACCTCGCTGTCCAAAACTGGGTAGTGCGGCATGCACCAAACGGTGAATAGGGGGTGGAAATAATGCGGCAGTAGAAATAGAAAAGAAGCCAAGGAAGGTTAGCGGCAAACAAACAGCCTAGACTAGTGGTGCGGAAAAGATGTGTCGATCGTGTCGATCGTGCTGTGAGTGTGGAGCTGTGCAGCAAGCAACATGAAGGGGGGGGGACTCCCAACTGAGAATCCTAGAACCCGTTCTCCTGGATCTGGCGCCACGCCGCCACGAAGTGGGTCTCGAAGGAGGCGCGGTCACGCGAGAACTGGCGTACGAGGTTGCGCAGGCGGTTATCCGCACGCAGCGCCATGTCGATGGGCAGCATCACGGAGCGGCGGCCAGGCCCGCCGCGGTACTGCAGGTCAGTGCCAGCCGTCTCGGCGGTGTTCCTGTTGGTTGGTGTCGGAGGTGCGTGGTGGTTGTGGCGATGGCGATGGCGGGGCAGCACACACACACACACAAAACAGACCTTCCCCACGGACCTTGTCCAGCATCAGTAGAGTGTCCAGTCTGGCGGACGACTGCTACTGTCCGCCCGGGCCCTCACACCGGTGATTCCGGCTCTCCTCGCGAGTGCCGAGTGACCCCCACCTCCAGCTTGTCGACTGCCGCGTTGGCGGCGGCGTCCGCGTCCGCATTCCACTTTCGGCCCACGTGCACGAGAGTGATTCGTGTGCCGGCCGCCCGCAGGGCGGCGATGCGTTCTCTGGCCTTGACGTACAGCGGGCGGAGCTTCTTGCTCCGGCACATGGTGTCGGTGTTGACCTGGTCCGCAACCAGCTGACTATCGCCATACACCACCACCTCGCCCACCGGCGGGTGGTCAATCAGTTCATCTAGGCAGAGCAGTAGACCCGCGTACTCCGCCTCGTTCACAGTGCACCCCTGCGCCAGTCTGCTCTGCGCGGTCCACACCACCACACCACTCGCGGTTTTGCGCACTGCACCCGCACCCGTGCCCGCCCGCTTCTTGGCAGTGCCCTTCCCCCGTCTGAGGGACCCGTCGAAGAAAAGGGTTTCCACCCCACTCCGCGGTTGGGGCTCAGCTCGTGCCACCACATGACCAGCCGCCGCGGCCTCGTACACGGCTCTCCTCTCGTCGCGGCCCGCCTCTTGGACCAGAACCTCCATCGTGGTCCAGCTCGGGCGCGGTGTCAGCGACGCGGCCTCTCGCACTTGCTCCTTCAGCCTAGTGAGCATCGCTTCGACCGCCTGCGTGCACAGCAAGCGAGGACGCCGGTTCAGCCCGCCGCACTGCAGCTGTCCGATGAAGGGCTCCAGAGACTTGCACTTGGACTCCCCGCCCTTCTTCCCCGGGTGGATGTACTCACCGGGTCCCGCAATGGCTTCACATGTGCGCATCCAGGCAGCCATCAGCGTACCCTTGTCCCTCGCAGTCAGGGCCCGCTGCCCCTTCTTCTTGCTCCCCGGCGAGAACACGACGTCGACGCCGGTGAACACCTCGAAGTCCACCGCGAGTTCCAACCAGGATACGTGGTACTTGCGGTTGTTTTCGTCGTCCGGCCACTTCAGCTGCCTCCACCAGTCGCGGACCGCGAAATAGGCCGGCACCCCAGCCACCTTAGACCAGGCTTGCGGCGGCAGGGCATCAGGGAGCTTGTCGTAGGTCTCAAGGGGTTCCTCAGGGTCCCAACCCCAAGGAAAGGGCTCGCGTACCGACACCCCTGTGGCCGGTTCAGCCTCGCGCTGCTTGAGGAGTCGCTCCCTCTGGAGGATAATCTCCGTGTACAGTCCAAGCAGCTGCCGCAGGCACTTCGCATTGCCGTGTCCCTGCCGCATCACAAACCCCAGCGGCAGAATCCCGTTCCGAGCCAAGCAGGGGGGCCAGTTGGTCCTGTCCGCCGCCACCACATCCCGATACGCCGGTAGCCGGCGGTAGTCCGCCGTCGCCTCGCAGCGCCACCACATGTGTTCGTGGTCCTCCTTCTCGAGCCCACACAACTTACACATGCCATTCCCCTGCTTGTAATGGCGGAGGCGGCGGTCTTCGGTGACCTGGTCTCCAGCGATGATCGCCCGCATGATTCCCGCACGGTATGGTTCCGGTTCCCCCGACCACACTCGGGTGACAGCCATGTAGTCGACCCCGTCGCGCATGCCCGTCGTGTCTTCCCGTTTCTTTGCAGCAATCTCCCGCCACCTGGCCGCACGAACCATCTCACGCAGGTCGTGCAACACCGCAGGTCGATCCTCGCACCCGAGATCGATCGCCTTGTCGGAGTCACGTGCCTTGAGGCGCCCCGCATCGGGCCACTTCCAGCGCAGGTCCGAGAGCGCCGTCTGTACCAGGGCCACCGGCCCGGGAGTCGCCGCCTTGATCTCCGCAGCCGTCAGCGCACCGGCCCTGCTCGGCCCCCGTGGACCCCTCGCGGGGGTGCGTAGGCTTCTGATCTCAGTCACCAGCTGCCAGAGATCCGGGCATCTGTGGCGCACGGTGTGCATCGCCACCAGTCGTTGGTACTGGATGTAGGACGTCGGGTCCACGCGGTGAGCCGGGCACAGCAAGTTGCGCACGATCATCGGGCATCGCCGTGCCTTCTGAAACTTCCACAGCACACGCATGACAGCCATGTCAAGGGAGCTCAAGGTGCCCCACAGCGGGTTGGCTGTGTGGATCGCGGCGAAGGCCATCGGCATCACCATCGTCGCGAGAATCTTCGCCTTGGCCGGGAACCCCAGGTTGAGGTATTTCGCTTCCAGGCGGCGGCACACCTCAATTGCCTGTTTGACACGCTTGTCACAGATCCCCGAGATCTTCTCCCGCGACACCAGACAGATCTGCGCCCCAAGGTCCTTTATCTCTCCTCTGGCTTGCACGATGGGCTCCCCTTGGAGAACTAGAGTCAGCGTCTCCCCCGGGTCGGTGGAGAAGCATCTCCCCTTTGTCCCGTACCGCAGGTCCGTCAGCTCCGAGAACTCCTCGGTGAGCCGTAGCCCCCTCCGGATCTTGGCGAGGTCTGTGTCCAGCAACTTCTTGTCGTCAGCGTAGAGGCCGGTTCCACACTGTGCCTCTGCTCGGACCACCCTGTCCCACACCGCCATCACGGGGTTCAGCCACAGTACGGACAGGGGGCACCCCTGGAGGATCCCGTTGAAGGCGGCGAAGGGTTGACCCACCGAACCCTGCACTTTAAACCGCCTCCTGAGGCCATGGTACATCGCCCGGGAGGGCCGCCGCACTCTGTCGTCGAGACCCATCATTTCCAGGAGGCCGAAGATGATATCCCATGGCACCGAGTCAAAGCACTTTTTGACGTCGAGGAGAACCCCACGCAGAGGCACGCCCGTCAGGGATGCTTTCTCAGCTAGCAGCGCAGTCTTCATGTACGCCCCGAAAGCACCCTTGCCCGTACGGAAGCCGTACATGCTGTCAGTCGCCCACTCCTCCTGCCAGACCATCAGTTGGCTTACCCTGGCTTTCGCCCACACCCTGTATATCACCGACATGACCGTAATAGGGCGATGGTCCAGCGGGTCGGGGTCCTCCTCCTTCGGGATCATCGATACAGTCGCCGACAGCAGAGCTTCGGGCCACTCACCCGACAGCTCCACGCCATTCAGAACTTCTGCCAGGGCTGCGTAGAACGCCCGCGGCAACAGCTTCAGCTCCTCAGCGTACCAGCCGTCCGTGCCTGGCGCCTTCCCCGAGCCCATGTCCGCAGCCGCCATGTGCAGTTGCTCCCCACTCAGAGGCTGGAGGGGCAGCGGAACCTCAGGGATGTAGGCGGCGTAACGCTCCTTGAACAGCTCCCACGAGGGGCCTCCATCGCGGTGGCGTTGCATGATGGGGAGCCATGCGTCCAGGAGCCAGCTGTCCATCACCGACCGATCGGTCGTTTCCTCATCCTGGCGACGCATCAGCACCGACGTGCGTGGCGGGCCCCGGAGCCTCCGGTAGATCTTCCCGGGGTTCCGATGCCAGGAGGTGTGGGTCTCCCGCATGTACAGGCGGCGCCGCCGCACCGTCATCAGCTTCCGCTCCTTCTCGAGGGCGCGGTCGCACGCGGCCCGCACCAGCTCCAGCTCCCCCCGCGTCGGGGTCACCGGCTCCACGCGGCCTAGGAGCTCGGACGCCGCAGTGCGCACCTTCTCCCATGCCCCCCTGACGGAGACTGGCATCGCACCTCCCACAGCACGGCGCTCCACCTCCCGGATCCTGCCCATCATGTCGAGGAGGCAGATCATCTTGCGGGTCAGGGCCCCGTCGTGACCCCAGCGTTGCCTGCCACATAGCCACTCCTGGCGGACCACCGCGGCGACACCCTTTTTGCGAGCCAGCGCTGCGGTCTTCGCCGACCCCTCGGCGTCCCGCGGCTCGCACGCGTGCACGGCCAGAAAGCTCGACGCAGCGGAGCACCATGTCTGCCAACGCTCTTCGACGTTCCCAGCTGGATCCCATTGGCGGGTCAGGGTGTCACACACCTTTGCCGCCGCCTCCCGTAACGCGGGCTTCTCGTCCCTGCCGACCCGCCTGAGCGGCAGGATGGCCGGTACTGCGAGGCGGTCCACCCTTTGCCGGTACGCGAGCGTCCCGAAGCTCGCGTCCACCTGTCTGTGGGTCGGGATGTTCTTATCGTCCGATACACAGAGCGTCTCCAGGCCGCTGATCGCCACGTGGTTGGCGAGCACCAGGTCAATCCTAGACGCCGAGCGTCCCTCCGGTCCATCAGGGCTCCCGGTGTAGCAGGTAGGGTCCGGAGTTGTACCCTGAGCATCAGCCGCGACTTGTGCACAGTCGAACCATCGGCCCGACGCCAGGTGCGTACTCAGCACTGTACTGGCCGAAGGGTCAGGCGGACAGTTAAAATCACCAGTGATAATCACCGGCACGTCGCCCAGCAACACCGCCTCATCGAACACATCAGCGAAGAAGTCCTCCCGCTCTTCCGCAAGGTCCGGAGTAGCCCCTGTTTTCGCATAGACGACGAAGACGTGCAGGAACAGCTTCCCCGTGCCGTATGCCACTTTGGCGTGGAGGAACCTGCAGGATTCCCGCAACTGCAGGGCCCCGGCAGTGTTCACCCGGACGCACGGAATCCCACGTCGCACCAGGAGTCCGACCCCGAGGACCTGGCCTGACTCACCCCGAGCATCGCCGCGGTATGGCACGTCGTCTCCCCAGAGAGCCTTGTACCCGGCCTTCCATGCCTGAGCCGTCATGGAGTCCCGCGCCCCTTCAGTCAGCCTTGTCTCTTGCAGCGCAACCATATCCACATCCCACCGGAAGACACTCGGACAGTGTTTCTGCAGAGAGGTCACGTTGGCCGACCGGAGGAGTAACCCCCCTCCCCCTCCGGAGGTCGGAGAGAGCACTTCAGTCGTAGTCGCGGCAGGAGCCGGGGTCGCACGCGGAGGTACAGCATCCGCCCGCCGCACCTGGGCAGCAGCCCCAGCACCCAACGGGGAGACCGGCCGCTGCAGCACGCGTACACGGCGCCCACCTCTGGTGCGCCGGGGACCAGGCGTGTCCGTCTGCCCACGAAGCTCGGGCAGCGGCACCGCGGCCAGTTCGGGATCCTGTCCACGCTGTTCCAGGACCTGGAGGGTCGACAGAGGGAGCCGAAGTTGGTCGTAGTGATGCGGCCTGAACGTTACCACCAGACGCCTGGTCGCGCCCGGACATCTCCCCAGGCGAATCAGCCCCTCCGGGTTCCCCACGTTCAGCGCCCAGATGTCTGCGTTCAGGACCTGCGCCGCCGCCTGCAGGGTCAACTCGTCGCCGTAAGCGCCCGGTACGCGCATACCTTCCACATAGGCGGCGGGGTCCTCATGCGCATCAAGGAGGAGTTGAAGGCCCTCGATGCTCTCCAGCCAGTCGCACACCGCCGTCCGCAACCCGGCATGCTCCCAGTCACCAACTTGCCCCGACAGCGCGTGGAACTGGCAGTTCCCATCTCCTGGCACACGCACGACCTGCCCCAGCAGGCGGGAGCTCTCTTCCGCCAGCCACGCGTCCTGGAGCTCTATACGCTCCAGGGGGTCCACCTCATCGTCATCACCGCCACCAAGGAAAAGGCGGCGCACACGCACACCACGCAAAATCGGGTCCTTATGGCCCCAGTGTCGCATTGCCGGGCGCGTCTGCGCGCTGCCCAGCCCCATTTCGCCGCACGACTGGCGACTCACGCACGACTTACACCACTCCACAAATCCGCACACAGTGTCAGCAGACCCGCTCATCTGCCGCCGTGCCTGCCCGAGGCCCGGCCCCGGCGGTCCTTGTCCTTCCGGGCCGGCGACTCCGACCGCCCCGACCTCGGCCGCTGCGCTTCCAGCAGGTCGAGGATGCGGTCCTGTGATGCCTGCATCCGCTTGCCCTGCTCGATCATCTGACCCTCGAGACGTGATGATTGTGCCGCAAGGTCCTGTTCCAGCTTGGCGCTGCGCGCATCCAACCGTTCCCACCGCACTTGCACTTCTTGCCGGAGGCTCCCCGCATCGCGGCATGCTTCTTCCACAGTCGAGAGGCGTGACAGGGCCACCTCGACCTGGCCAGCGAGAATGGCCAGGGTTTCCGACTGGGAGTCCAGCTTCGCTCTCGCCTGCAGGTCCTGTAGCGGCGGCGGCTGAGGCCGAGCCTGTTGCTGTTGTTGTTGTTGCTGCTGCGGTGGCTGTTGTTGACGCGGCCGCTGCCCCGTTTGCGGCGAGGGTTGCGGCTGTGCCATACTCGCTGCCCCCAGCCAGGCTCCCGAGCGCTGCACCGCAACTGCCGGACCAGTGTGCCCAGCAGACGCTGTGCGTCGCTGCTTCGCCGGAGGTGCAGAGGCTGCGCGCCTTGCGCCCTTCCTCAGACGCTTGGCGCTGGGCGGGGCGACCTGCATCACTGCCAGGTCGCCGGTCGCCCACTGCTGCGGGTCCTGCGCGGCCTCCACCGTCCAGACCCCCCGGAAGAGGTGACACGGGGTCACCTTCCACCCCATCGCGTCGGACAGCTGCTGCTCGAGCTCGGCGCCCCGCATCCCCCGCGCACCCGACACCGCGTAGCGGCGGCCTCGCGCTGCTATCCCAAGGGCCTGCCTGGCAAGCTGGCCCTTTCCCGCCACGACGCGCACACCCTTCTTGTGGCCGACGTGCCACGCAGCCCCCAGCCACCAGTCTGCCCCCCGGTGCGCTTCCAGGGAGGCCTCCTGCTCCTCCGACACCAGCCACACCACCTCAGCGCCCTTGTCCCGGGAGGGGTGGCGGCGGACGTACACCTTCTCAATGCCACTCTGGCGGAGGATATCGTCGACCAGGTTGGGCGGGGCCAGACCCGTCGCCCGGCGCACATCGCCATCCGTGGCGACCCGAACCCGCACCAGCTGCCTCGCTGAGGCCCAGCCCCGAAGCGCATCCTCCGAGCCGTCCTTGGCGGCCATCGCCAGGACCAGCTCTTCCCGTGGCGCCTGGACGGGCGCATTGCCCGCCTGCGACGTGGGCGTCGCGTCCCCGGCGATCCACAGCTCGCGCAGGGTCACACCCTGGGCGCGGCCCTGCCCCAGCAGGCGCACCCGCGCACGCGAAGCCACACTGCCCGGCAGGGGGTCGAGGGAGCAGTAGGTCCTGCCCCTCCGGAGACCCTGCGCTGCCACCGCCTCCTTCCCGTGCGGCACGAGGCACACCCCGCCTTCCGCCTCAGCGTCCCACGCCACCAGCTCCACGTCCCAGTCCTCCTGGCGGAGTGCCCACGGTCCCCATTGCCCAGTCGGGCGGGCCCCGGAGGCAGTACGGGGGAGGGGCACCTTCATCGTGGCCCCCGCATCCGGATCCTGCGGGATGTCCTTCGCATCCTCCTCAGCCACCGAGGACCCGGCACCCGACGCGGACGGTAGCACCGTTGCGTAGTGCGACCCGCAGACGTACGCGATGCGGATGCACGGCCTGCCCTGCGACTCCCCACGGGACTGGACGGTCAGTTTCCCGTCCCGAAGCCGGAAAACTTCGGCATGCCTGCCGATCCGCCTCAGCAGTGCGTCCAGCTGCACCGCGTCCCCCCACGTGCCCGAGCGAGCGACCCGGGCGACGTACTCCTGGTAGTCTCCCTCAACCAGGGGGGCGTACCTGTCCTGCCCGGACCGCAGCTCCAGCACCGTCGCCGCCCGATACGCTGCATGCCCGTGCGGCGTCCCGTGCAACGCTTTGCAAATTGCCCTGTACAGGCAGTTGCCATCGCCCTGCACGTCCCGGACCGTCAACCCAGCCGGATGCAGTGCACGCCTCATCGATGACAGGACGAAGCCCGCCGACTCACCGCCCCCTCCAGTCATGGCGTCCCCCAGCCGTGTCTTGCTTACTCCACAGGCCCCCTTCAGGGTCTGGAGAACCAACGCGCCAAATCGCCACAGCGACGGGGGGGACTGCACCGTCAGGAACTTCCCACGGTGGCCCAAGGCACGGCGGGCGGCCCGTGCTGACGGGAGCCGCCAGCGGTGTGGGGGGTAAAAACGTGCAGATCCCTCCTGCCCGCTGCCCTCCACGCGCCAACCGAGGAGTGCCGCATCCAACCACTGGATACGCATCCCCCTCACATCCTTCGGATCCGCTTTAGTCGCGCCGCCCATTTGAGCGAACACGTCCGGGTGCACCGCGTGGAGGCGCGGATCCTCACACACCCCAGACCTTCCCCACGGACCGTTATCCAAATTGAAAAAAAATACTACGAGAAACACTTGGCCTCTATGCTGTGAGTGTTGCATTGGACGCTTCCACCGTCGGACACAACATATCATCGTTGTCCCAAACCCCGTAACCCACGTGAAGTGGATCATCTGAAGTGCAGAATGAGGTGGAGCAGGTGGAGCACGAAACATAAGTAAACCATAGCAAGAGAGGCCAGCAGCAGTCCCGAGTCCATCGCGTTCCTCGTAGCATTTCCCGTACCACACAGGTGTGTTATGTGCAAAAAAATATTCCGTCCCGAACACGAGGTTGTCCGTCGTCCACTGGCCCCGGTTGCCACTGATGCCGATGTGCATCTCCCCCATGTTGTGGCCTCCGAACAGGGCCACAATTTTCTCAAGTGCCTGGGGGTCGTTGTTCAGCGAGATCCCCAGCTCACCGAACTTGTCGAAGATGTAGTCGAGCGTCTCCGGGTGCGGGAAGTTGTCATTGTTGAAGCGCTTCGTGGGCAGCCGCTCGTTGTCGTCCACGCACTGCTGGTTCGTCTCCGCCGGGGCGACAAAGTCCCTGCGCCCGGCCCGAAAGAACAGCGACGGGCTCCCCATCATCTCCAGCGCCGTGTTCCCCGCAAGCAGGTACAGGTCCGCGTACGACACGAACGGGTGTGCCGTCTTCACCGCCTCGAGTGCCCGCGTCGCCACGTCCAGCCCGCGGTTGTCCGCAAGCCCTGCCTCCGGGTTCACGCGCACGCACCCACCCACGCTCCCTCCGATGGGGCGCGCAGACGCGTCGAAGGTCGACACCGTGTGCCACGCCAGCCGCACCAGCAGGGGGCGGAACGAACCCGGGCGCGACTCGATCACACCTGCGATGGTCTGCACCACAGGCTGGTACTGCGCACGGTCCGCTGCCGTGATGCCCTGCCCGAGGTTCCCAGCACCGCCACCGCCGCCGCCGCCACCAGTCGGCGGCGGCACTGGGACAGGGGCAGGCGGGCGCCCACCGCCGCCGCCCGTCGGAGGCACAACCGGAGGCGGCACCGGGGCAGGGGCAGGCGGGGGCTGCGGCCTCCCACCACCACCACCACCACCACCGCGGCCGCCGCCGCCACCACCACCACCGCCACGCCCGCCACCACCGCCGCGCCCACCGCGCTGTGCCTCAGCCACACCCAGCGCCATGGCCAGCAGCACAACAGCACATTTGACCGACTGCATTATTGCGTCGCCTTCCCTTCCGAAGTAAGTGTTTGTGAAGCTGGGAACAACCTGTGGGTGTGGTGGGTGGCAAGTGCGTGAGTGCATGCATGGAGACACACATCTGGCGACAAGCGGAGCCAAGGGGAGAGCCTGAAGGGGTTGGGCATATGCAGCGGACAGGGCGCCGATGGCAACCAGTGGAGGGAGCTGCACGGGGATGGGTGTGTTTCGAAGTAGGAACGCTGCAGCACGGAGGATGCAGGCACAGACACACACGGCCAGAGGCAGACACAGGGTCGCACCGGTGTGCTGCACGCAGAGGCTCTGCCGTCCCAGCGCGCCCCTGGGCAGTCCAGGGGGCTCCGGTCGGCGCTACCTCTCGGCAGAAACAGCACACCGTGATGGGTGCCACCGCACACAGCTGCACACCTGCCGTTCGGGGCACACGTCAATCGCACACCACTGTGCAACCACATGCGCACCCGATCCCGAATGGGTCGGGACCCAGACACTGCTGGGCAGGCGGCGCGCATCAGCTGTGGCAAGAGGCAGCAGAACAAGACGGAGGAGGCTTTGTGATGTATGCCGCATCGGGGCAGAACATGCAGCAACTCACCACAGCCCAGTTGTGGCTGTGGGGCTGCGTCTCTGTTGCCCTCCATGCGGCACTGGCGTGGGCGCTGCTCTGCAGCGAGATAGAAACACGCCTTTGAGGGAAGCAAAGGATAAGCGGTGAAATGCGATACGCGCAAGAGAACTGACGGTGGAGAGATGTCGGTCTCAACCACCCCACAAGTTGTGCTGGCAACGGCCCTGCCCCGAATGCTGATCCAGGTCGAGAGGCTGAGGCCAACAGTCAAATCCTCGTGATGTGCACCACGCATGGGGAGGGGGGACGAAGCGGACTGGGCAGAGACCCAGGACAAGGCAAGGTCAACGACATTGCCTGAAGGTTCCGTTCGAAGAAACAAGCTTGTGTGCCGGGGTGGGGAAGGAGGGAAGCGATGATGACAGGTGATGCTGCCGAGCGAAGGGCCAGAGGCATTGAGCCCAAGGAATCTCTTCACTCCGCAGCAGGGTGGTGTCGCGAGGCCTGGCGAGTGGTGCTCGGCCTCGTGTCCGCCAGTGTGGTGGGAGAAGAAGGAGGGACGGAAAGGCAAAAGACACAACGTCGGTGAGAGAGTGTTGGGCACACATCGAAGACTGGATGTTGCAGGTAGTCCGTAGACCCCCCGCTCCCAGGCACGCCTTGTGCACAAAATGCGATTGTTTTTTAAAGTTCGTATCGTTGGTGGTTTTGGGCGAAGGGGCTGTGCCAAGGGTCTTGAGGCACACAATGATCGGATCCTGAAGCATGAAAAAATACGGGGGGAGAAGGGGAGAGACGGTTTTCACTCTGTGCCAAGCGTGTGTCAATTGGGGCAACGATAGGGGGGGGAAACGGGGCAAAACGGAAGGTCAACTCGGGGAGGAGGTTGAGGGGGGTGGGGTGTCGGAGGGAACAGGAACGTCGGTCGACACAGAGAGAGCATGGCAGGGGAGCGCAGCGCACCGGGGCACTCCAGATACTGAGTGGAGGGCGGCAAGGAATCCAGGACGTTGCTGTGAATCGGTATTCGTGTTACAGTACTGGTGTTGCTGAAAGTGCTTCTGCATGATGTGCGCACGAACTACGCAATATGGCCTCGTGGGGGCCCTCGCTACGAGTCACTGTGAGTCACGAGTCGTCAGTTTTCAGCCAAACATGGCTGACTTCTCACTTTTTCTCACTCAGTCACACTTGGTAGCGAGGGCCCCCCGTAATGCCACTTTTTATTTTGTACTGAGGCGTGACCCAGTGATCTCGCTGGGCTCGTGCCCAAACTTTAATAGGTAGGGCAGCTGCCCTACCTGGCAAAGGGGGCGCTTCGCGCGCGAACGTGAGCGCTCGGCGAGTGGATCATCCGTGTCGTACCACAGGCGGTTCATGACATCCAGGAGCCAGCAGACCGTCTTCAGGGGGTCTGGGGGGCGGAGCCCCCCCCCAGCCGCCGGAGGCCACGGTAGTGAACATATGTTCTCAGGCTGCCATATCGTCCCTGCCATGTCAAGCACCCGACCACATTCGGTGGGTCATTGGGTCGATAGTCCGGAGTAGCCCTGCTCCCTGGGCCCCAGTGGGCCCAGGAGGGCGGGGGCAGATCAGAAATAATATTCTTGGTAGGGCAGGCTGGTCAGGCCTGCCCTACCAAGGTTTCGGACAGAAATTAAATCGGTAGGCCCTACCTGCCTGACCAGGCACGAGCTCGCTGGCGGGACCAGTAATTAGCTCAAAATGGCTGAAAAAATGCCGAAAATTGTCAAATCCCAGTCAGAAACCACTCTGAATCACCTGGACTGTGCAAAGAAAGGGGTTTGGAACACCAAGGAGGGAGTCCCGCTGGGTGGGCTGGTGTGGTTGCCTCTCAGTCACATCCTCCTATGGCCAGCCCTGGACCAGACCCACATTTCACGGACGGAGCTTGACAGCTCGACCACAGAAATGACCCCACTACGATCCGCACAGATTCCAAATAGTAAAAAGAACGGGGTTTTGCAACACCCGAGTCGGGGACCCCACTGGGTGGGTACGTGGTGTGCCTTACGCAGCAGTCAGAAGGCTGACTTTCTGCAAACCAAAGGCCCCCCGACCCTAAGTGGCAACAGAAGGTCTGGGACGAGGCCGGTGGTCATTTTGGTACAGTCTCGGCTGTGTAGTGATAAGGGGCTTCACAGGCAGTGTCCTTAGCCTTCAGCCACTGTCAAGTGAGCCCACTCTATGGCTTGTCTTGAGGGTGTGTCGTCATCTGTTGGTCCCAGGTACAGACAAACAAACGCTGCAGCTTGGCAAGGGCTGACTGATGTGTCTTCCGAGGTTCGCGACTTAGGACAATCTAGTTTGGTGAGTCTCGAGCCAGGCTCCGAAGGCCTCCAGAGACAGGTCCTTACGCAGCAGTCAGAAGAGTGACTTCCTGCAAACCAGAGGGCCTGGGTGGATATTTGGGATGCATGGAGGGCCCCTACATCAGGAAATGGGCACCACAAGGTCTGGGACGAGGCCGATGGTAGTGTTGGTGCAGCCTGGGCTCTGTATTGGAGGTAGCGTTTTTCCCACTGGAGAGAATAAAAAGCGGCATTACTGATTATGCACAATGTACGCACGAACTACGCAATTTGGGCTTTTCAGCAAAACCAAGTACTGTAACAAGTTAGTGCTTGTGTGAACACGACACCGTGCGCTCCCACTGAAATGTCGCACTGCAGAGTAGTGAACGTAACTTCCATCCAAAGGGTGAGGTGGGGGAGGAGGGGAGGTGCCTGTGGGCGGCAGTTCGCATTGGGAACAGTGGCGCTGCTGGCAGGTGTGATGTTTGTCTTGTGGAGGGACCAGGCACCAGCTGCCACACGAAGGAAGCAGTGCACGCATTCTGCCCACCCAGACGAGAGCTCACAGCCCGGTCATGTCCCACACAAACAGCTGGCCATCATGGCCTGCCGTGGCCACACGTGTGCCGTCGGGGGAGAAGCTGAGACGCCGCACAGCTCCCGCGTGCCCCACAAGCATGGCCACTGCCGCCCCGCCGCTGGTGCCCCACACCACCACCGGTCCCACCCCGGCAGCGGCGACGAGGCGCCCGTCGGGCGAGTGCTGCACGTCGAACACGAGGCCCGACCCGTGCTGCAGCCGCAGCCGCTCGCTTGTGCTTGCATCACTGCCGCCAGTGCCAGCACCAGCCCACAGCCCCACACGCACCGTCCCGTCGTCCATCCCCCGCGCAAGCTCGTCCCCGTCAGGCGAGAAGGACAGCGCCGTCACGCGCGCCCCCACAGACACCACCGCCGCCTCCTGCTGCCCGTTGTCCACGGCGAACACACGCACCGCCTCTCCCGCCTCCGCGTGCGCCGTCACTGCTGCCACGCGTGCCGCTGCCCCAGATCCAGATGCAGCTGGTACAAACGCAACCTCGCGCGAGTGCCTGTGCAGCACCAGCTCCGGACGCATCCCCACAACGGCGTCGTGGATACGCGTCACCTCCTCCTCCACCCCGCCAACCACGAGGTGAAGCCCGTCCGGCGAGAACCGCACACGCCGCACAGGCCCCGCCGCCGCGTCCCCTTGCTCCAGCTCCAGCAGCACCGCCCCGGTCGTGGCGTCGCACACCACAGCACGCCCACCGGCCCCGCCCACCGCGACACGCGCCCCGTCCGGCGAGAAGGCCACGTCGTGCCCGGCAAACCCACCGCACACGAGCGACCGCAGCTGCGCCCCGGTCGCTGCGCTGAAGACACGCACCTTCCCGTCGCTCCCGCCTGCCGCGATCTCCGACCCGTCCGCTGAGTGTGCCACGCTCAGCACGCTGCCGGTGTGCTGGATCCGCAGCACGCACCGCAGAGACGCTCCCGCTGCGCACGCACTCGCAAACGTGTCGGGGATGTCGCAGCTTTGTGGCACAGACGTCTCGGGTGTGGGTGTGTCAGGTGTGGGCGTTGGAGGAAAGGGTGTTGCAGGTGCACGTGTGTCAGGTGCAGGTGTTGCAGGCGCAGGTGTGTCAGGCGCGGGCGTTGCAGGTGCAGGTGTTGGAGGCGCGGGCGTTGCAGGCGCAGGTGTGTCAGGTGCAGGTGTTGCAGGTGCAGGTGTGGCAGGCGCAGGTGTGTCAGGTGCAGGTGTTGCAGGCGCGGTCGTTGCAGGCGCGGGTGTGTCAGGTGCAGGTGTGGCAGGCGCGGGTGTTGCAGGTGCAGGTGTGTCAGGTGCAGGTGTTGCAGGCGCGGGCGTTGCAGGTGCAGGTGTGTCAGGTGCAGGTGTGGCAGGCGCGGGTGTTGCAGGTGCAGGTGTTGCAGGCGCGGGTGTTATCGAGGATTCGAACTCGTATACACCAGACTCACTTCTCGCATGATCACCTGCGATAAACAAATTGTTCGTGTTGTAGAATGTCCCAGCGAAGTTGAGCGAGCCAGATCCCAGTGCGTCGATTGCCGTCAGCTGTGTTCCGGTGATTTACCTTGTAAATCATTGCGTTGCCATTTCCTAGGACAAGAATCGCCGACGAGTCAAAGTTGAACGAGAGAGAGTTCACATATGAACCATAGCTAATGGTCAGGTGTGTGGAGTAGTCGCTCAGTTTGATGATACTCACAACAGTAGTTCCTGACCTGTACGCAGCATACACCCCGTCTGGTGACACTGCGACGTCGTACACATTGGATGTCGATGATGTGGTGTGGAGTGCATTCCCACTGCTTACATCCCACACAATGGAACCCTGTGCACCGCTGATGAGCTTCGTACCGTCAGTGCTGTATTGGAGACTGTAAACAAGAGAAGAGTGACCCCCAGTCAGAGCCCGCACCTCTGACCCATCTGCGGCGTTCCAGATGTAGATCCTCCCGTCGTAATGCCCAGAAGCAACATATGCCCCGTCTGGCGAGTAGGCAACACTGTAGCAATCGCCTTTCGTTGCATCAATCCAGAGGTGGGCCCCGGTGCTCACAGTGACGACAGCAACCCCTTCGCCCCTCGCAGCCACTGCCAACCTTGATGAGTCAGGGGAGAAGACAGCTTCCTCTGCCTCGTTGTAGGAGGGTACTGTGTGTGCAGCCCCTGTGCTGATGGTGTACACAGATAGGCCCGCAGTAAAAGCGGAAACCGCGACCATCGTGTCGTCATGTGAAACTGCGATGCCTCTGACGTAGGACGACAGCCCACTGACAATGGTCGCAGTACACTCGGAGCCCACATTGCTGGGGCATGATGAACGTGCAGCGAAGCACAGCGACAGCAGCACCGCTGAAGCTGCCATGGCCTTGGTGTGCAGGTGTGTGTTGTATCTGCTGGGTGGTGGTGAGCACTGAACAAGGCTCCTCAGCTCAACATCTGGCAGACTGCCAGACGTCAGCCGGAGACGTAAACCGGTTCGCCCGAACCAAAATTTGCCAAAAAAATTTGGACCGAAAATTTTATTATCGATGGTCAACTCCAACAATATTTATGTTTCGGATCCTTGATCAACATCGTTTCTCGCACATGGTATATGACCTCGTCCTAAAAAAGCCCCCCCCCCCCCCACTTTGCCCTTTTTCAGGGGTTTTCAGGCTTTTGGGGGCCCTCGCTACCAAGTGTGACTGAGTGAGAAAAAGTGAGAAGTCAGCCATGTTTGGCTGACAACTGACGACTCGTGACTCACAGTGACTCGTAGCGAGGGCCCCCTTTGGGGGATTTTCGAATTTTTCACTTGTTACACGACGCCCATGGACCAAAAACAGGTCCTGGGGCACATGCGCACATATAAAAATAGCCCTTCTGGGCCAAAAATATGGCCCCGAAGCCCCCGAAGATCATGACAGAGTCTCTCCAGAGGCTTGCCCACAAAAGGAGCTTTATGGCCGGAAGTGGGGTGATGCAGGTCACGACATCATCAAGACCACAAGAGATACCCGCGTCTTTGGTGGAAGCACAGAAGGAAGTGCTGATCTTGTTGCAACTGCTCTGGGAAAGGTGCCCTCCCTGGCACCTCTCACGCCGCCCTTGTTGTAAGTGTCAATGAGGACATACGGACACACGCCGAAGCGTGATTCACCCACTTCGGGACGACAACTTTTCCTAGACAGACATGAAGCACAGGGTTCGTCTGCGGCGATGATCTGTTCCGGCAATGGGGAAGGAATTCCGAGCATGTTGAGTATGCAGACAATATCTCTGAAGCAGGCACCCATACTTTCTGGGAGTGCGTGTTGCGGGACGTGTGGATAGCTGTCCAATCTGAGAGAGGACAAGGGCCTTGCGGAGGCCATTGTCCCTTCCACCTCACACAAGGAAGGGCGGGTTTGGTGGGACAAGCGGAGCAATGCCCCAGCAGCATCTTTGGTCCTGTGCTGCATGCCTCCCGGACGCAACCTCCCTCGCCGCCCAGCACGTGATGTGCAAGCTTGCGTATGTGCTTCAGGGGCGCAGCCGCCGTGCCTCACAATCGACAGCCTGCAGCAACCCTGTGACCCTCTGCGCAGATATGGCTCCTGGAAGCCCGCAGCATCAGAGTGCTAACCCAATGTACCGAACATTACCCCATGTAGACCTCAGAGAAGCGGATGAGCCACTGTCACGGATAAATAACACGATAAAGCGAAGGGCCGAGGAAAAGGAGAAAATCACCCAATCACAGCAAAAAAGTGCGAGAAAACGGTCGAAGCACCCCCAGAACACACCCCCCAAACCCCTCATGGATGTGTTTGTGGGTCTGTGACAGGTGCATGGGGTCTGTTAGGCAATTTTTCTGACAAAAACCTGAAAAACCCCCGAAAAAGGGCAAAGTGGGGGGGGGGGGGGGGTTTAGGACGAGCCCAATATTCAAGATCGGTACATACGACTTTGGCATGCACCTGAAACCTCATCTGCGACGGGACATATCGATAAGCCAGGCGGTTCTCAGTTTGTCGCTAGTTCCCGCCTGACTCGATCGATAGTGAGGACATGCAGGTGGCCCATTGAGAAGACTTGTCATCCCCTCGCAGTTCTCTATGGGCGACCTCATCCCATCGCAGCTCGCTCATATTGAACCAGATCCTCCGTTGGGCCTTAGTCGCAACCCCCGAACCCCGACAGTCTGATGAAGTGGTGTGAGTGGGGACGCACGATCCAGCTAAAGGCACAGAAAGTTTCCCCAGTTGGCAACGCCGAACTCAGGGGTTTTGCCAGGGGGGTCGGGGGGGGGGGTCAATGACCCCCCCCGAGATTTTCCCCCCGTGTGTGGAAAGCTGCCAACGCTTGCCAAAAAAGGGCACGCAAACCCACTACACACTTCACCTTCATCCACACAATGGGGGCCCTCGCTACCAGTCACTGCTCGTCACAGCTCGTCAGCCAGTGAGGGGAAGTGGGCCGTGGCTCACTTTTTCTCACTCAGTCACACTCGGTAGCGAAGGCCCCCAATGGCCTAGCCAGGGTTTTGACCAGGCCTGCCCCTGGTCAAAATAAAAGGCATGGTCAGTAACAACCTGGTCACGACCACGTTGTTAACGGGGAGAGGGTGTTGCAGGAGAGAGCTTCCAATCTCACTCTGTGCACCAAAAAAGATAAGGCTGTTGTTTGTGCGCCAAATCCGGGCAAAACAAAAGCAACTCCGCAGCCTGATGAGGATGTTGAATTTGTTGCCCAAGCGCTGCCTACTATCTTTTTGACACTGACAGGTTCCCTGTTGTGGTAAAAAAGGACTGCCGAGTTTCTTTTCTTTTGTTTTGTGCAACCTTCTGGTCACCTGCACGTTGGGGCGTGGAGTGTAGGTGGACAAAACTTGCTCCCCACTGCAACCTTTGTTAGTTCTGAACGCCTTCCGTGAGCACGGTGCGTTTGACACAAAACTGTGTTTTAGTGCAAATCTGAAAGGGAAACAATAGAAGAGCCGAAGGGTATTCGTCGATCGCGAGAACACCCCACACGCCTGTCATCAATCAAGGCGGGGGGGGGGGGGGGGGGGGGGGGGGGGGGGGGGGGGGGGGGGGGGGCTCCCCGCGGGCTGAGGTCAGGCTGGCGACCCAGGTTTTCAGGTGACACCAGGATTTCCTCGAAATTTTGGGTGACCCCCACCCTGGTCGGGGGGGGGGGGGGGGGGTCCCTCGCAAAGTGGGGGACAGGGGGGGGGGGGGGGGTACACTGGCTACCTCCCGCACCTGTAGGAAAGGACCCCCCCCCCCCCCCCTTGTACCTGTACAGGGGGGGTACTTTTACCCAATTGGCATTTCCCAGTAAGTGGTGTCAATAGGCACCTCATGGCCAAAATGACCCCACCACAATCCGCACGGATCCCAAATATCCCAAAGAACGGGTTTTTGGAAAATCCGAGGGGGGGGTCCCGCTGGATGGGTAGGTGGGGTGGGGTGTGGGCTGGTGAAGGTGGCTGCCTCCCAGCCACCTTCACCCATGACCAGTCCCTGAACCAGACCCACGTTTCATGGGCGAAACTTGGCTCGTACACCACCAAAGTGACCCCACTGTGATCCGCAAAAATTCCAAACGTTCAAAAGAAAGGGGTTTTGGAACACCCGAGGAGGGGGTCCCACTGGGTGGGTGGGGTGTGGGCTGACTGCCTCCCAGCCACGCTGACCAGCCCCTGAACTAGACCCGTGTTTCATGGGTGATGCTTGGCTCGCACACCACCAAAGTGACCCCACTGTGATCCGCACAAATTCCAAACGTTCAAAAGAAAGGGGTTTTGGAACACCCGTGGAGGGGGTCCCGCTGGGTGGGTGGGTGTGGCTGCCTCCCAGTCACATTCCCTTAGGACCAGCCCTGAACCAGAGGCACATTTCATGGACGGTGTTTGGCTCCGAGACCCACAAAGTGACCCCACTACGATTCGCAAAAGTTCCAAACGTTCAGAAGAACGGGGTTTTGGAATACCCGAGGAGGGGGTCCCGCTGGGTGGGTGGGCTGGTGTGGCTGCCTCCCAGTCACGTCCTCCTGGGGCCAGCCTCCTATGACCAGACCCTGAATCAGACCCACATTTCATGGGTGAAGCTTGACACCTCGACCCACAGTGTGACCCCACTACGATCCGCACAGATTCCAAATAGTCAAAAGAAAGGGGTTTCGGAACACCCGAGGAGGGGGTCCCGCTGATTTTGGGTCACTTTCGGGTGATGTCAGGTACCTGGAGTGACCGCAGGTAGCCCATTTTCAGGGTGGGAGCCCTACTCGTACGTCACCCAGATTCAGCCCAAACCGTGCACCTCGGGTGCACGGTCGCCGGCAGCGCGCGGGCACCCGGAAACAGGCCGCATTTGCGCGCGCTGCCTGCACCCTGCACGCCAGCCCCCCCCCCCCCCCCGGGGCTGTAAGCGACCCCCCAGAAAATTACCCCAGCCACTGCCCACCCCCCCCCCCCAAACCTCAATTTGAGACCACCGCGCGCGGGGACAGAACGGTGGTGGATGACATCAGTTCTCACCACCCCCACAGACACACACACACACACCCCGCTTTGTTAGGAAATGCCAGGATTCTCTTCTTTGGAAAGAGTCGGCGGGAGGGAGAGAGAGAGAGAGAGGGAGAGGGGGGGGGGGGGGGACGGTGGGTGGGTGGGTGGGTTGCCACCTTTTTCGACACCACCCCCCACCCCCCCACCCCCCTCCCCCTTTCGGCGAGTTAGAAAACGCATCCCCTCCCCCCCCCAACAAAACGGAAAAAGAGTCACGCCACTCAAGTATGCCTGGGACTTTGGCCTTTTTGGGCCCAAAAAGGGGTCGGGATTCCACTTTTTCTCCAAGGGTTTTTTAGGGGGGGAAATGGCGCGCAATCCCTCGCGGGAAATGGAACACTATCCACACATGTCACTCAACACGGGGGAATGGGGAGGGGAGAGGTTGTGGTGAAACGCACACACCTCGACCTGTGATGAGGTGAGATGTGGCTCTGCAATTACGGCACTACGCGTGCCGTAAACTCAAATCGGACCTGCGGTCTCTGTGTTCCATTTCCTCCTTCATTGCATGAGGCTACACAAGAAAATCCCCCCATCCCCGCCACACAACCAGTGTGAGTGTGGTGTGTGGGTATTGGACGCCCTGTGTGATGAGAGATAGTGGCAACACAACAGCAACATGCCAGGCAAGGGGAGCCAAAAATGGGTTTTCGGGGTGTTATTGCAACGACCCCTTCCTATGCCCCAGCGGCACAAGCTCGAGGATTTGGTTGCTCGACATACGGGGGGTCTGGGGGGCGGAGCCCCCCAGCCGCCGGAGGCCACGGTAGTGAGTATCTGTTCCTTGCGCCGTAGTGGGAGCGCGTGGGAGTTGCGGGCGTACAGATTCTGTGTGAGTTGGCTGCGTCCTCCTGAGGCTACTGAGAGTGGTCTGGGTCCCATTCGCTGATGTGAACCCAAAGTATGCCACAGCTGAAACAGCCCAAGGACTTGGCTACAAGACAGGCACACGCTCCAGCCTATGATACAGGGGGGTCTGGGGGGCGGAGCCCCCCAGCCGGAGGCCACGGTAGTGAACGCCTGATCCTGACCGGGGAACAACGCCGGGTTTTGGCTGGAAAAACCGAAAAAGGGGCGGGTGTCCGGAGGATTCATCCTCATCCCCCACTAGAATACCACCTGCCCCCGAAAAACTTCACCCAGAAAAACCTGTGGGGAAAAAATCCCACCTAAGAAACCCAAGGAGAAAAATAAAATTCCCTCCCTGCAAAAACCCTAAGAGAAAAAAACTGCAATCCTGAATCGGGACTTGGACTCCACATTTAGCTTCATACTTGACGCCACTCTTGGTGCCCCTGACGACCCCATATTGCGTAGTTTGTGCGTAGTGAAAAGGGGGGGGGGGGTCTCATTTTTTGATTTACTCAGCCATTCTCTGTCTCTATGCCGGGACCCCAAACTCAAGGAGTTCTTGCTGTTCCGGGGTCAGTGAGGGTGCAGGCGCTTCAGGTGCTGCAGGTGCTGCAGGTTCTTCAGGTGCTGCAGCGCTGGCAGCCTTCGGTGCGGGTTTCGACGCAGTCTTTGCAGGTCTCTTTGGGGGTGCCCTTTGGCGCGGTGCCTGCTTCAGCTCGTCGGGTGGAAGCATCAACGCATCATTAAGCGGTGCCTGCTTCAGCTCCTCCGGGTGGAAGCGTCAACGCATCATTAAGGAAGAAGGAAGCACAGTTGCTACGCTTTTTTGCAGCTGCAGGAAACGACACCATACCCAACAACAATCCCCAGACCGTCGAGGGAGAGTGGGCGCCTGGATCCCGTGACACAGATCTCTAGTGCCGTTGTGATCCCCTCGGATAACGTCTCCTGGACGTTGTCAGCGGAGGTTGCCTGTGTGGCGGTGACCTCCGTATACCCCGCGGGATCCAGTGCCAGTAGCGCCTTCTTCAGCTTTTCGTCGACCCCTCGGCCGACGCTCTCCTTGATGTCAAGGGCCACCTTCAGGGTGGCACCTCGCAGCGCCCTGAAGGCTGTGATCGTATCATCATTCACAATCTCGAGGGTGTTCTACGCGGCTCCTGGAACTCACTTCCTTCTCAGGTGTTTCTGGGCATGGGGCAACCTTGCCCAGGTGTTTCTGGAGTCCCGCCCCACATGTCGTGCGTTCTTTCGTACGGTGTATAGTGAGTTCTGGCAATAATTTTTTGCTCGGTCAGCGCAGTGCCTCCAGTCCTGTCTCAGTAGCCACACAGAAAGGGGGACCAAAAAAAACTGGGGGGGGACCAAAAAGCGAGACCCCCCCCCCAGATTGCGTAGTTTGTGCGTAGTGAAAAAGGGGTAAATCAGGGGCACCAAGTGACTCTGCTTTTTTTTTGTGTTTTGCGGGGGCGAAAGAAATAGAGACGGCGTTTGTTTGTGCGCCAGACCCGGAAGAAAATGCAGGGCCGCTTCGGCCACCCTCCCACAACACACCAGCCGTGCAGAACACCCGCTCAGCGCTGGGTACCCAAGCCAACCCTCAGGCGTATGGCTGGTTGCGGGCACACCGACGTGGGACCTCTCCCCCAGAGAAAGTAGAGGCTGGTGAAGGGATGCCGCGTTCAACCCTCGGATGTGTGCTCCGGCTGGGCGCGGTACACCGACATGAGATACTCGTGCCCGAGGAAGTACAGGCTTGTGAAGGGCACCGCCTTCAGGAGGTGGGGCGCGATGCCGCTGTACAGCGCGCGGTGCGCCAGCATCTCGCGTGCCACCGCAACCGACGACCGGAGACCCCCCCACGACGCAGGCTCCCGCACACGCGTCGTCACCACCTGCACCGGATATGCTGCCAGCGTGGCCACCAGGCGAGCCGCCCCGGCACTCCCCACCACATGCGCTATGGCACCACACCCAAAGCTCGCTGGCTGCGCCAGCCCCTGCTGCGCCCAGTCCGCTGCAACGGCCTTCAGTGCCTCATACACGACGAAAAATACGCAGAACTCAATGCTCTTGGTGATGCACGAAGGGGCCAGGCCTGTATAGAAGCCTCGGAAACCCTCTGCGCGCAACGTGTCTGACACGATGTCCTGCAGTCTCGCGTTGGGGGTCAGCATGGTGCGGGTCTTGAGAACCCAAATGGGCGATGCGATTACCGACGTGGCAACCCCGCTCAGCGCGCCTTTCACGGGGGTGCTCTCGATCCCTACGGAGGCAAACGCCTGGTAGGCACACATCTTGATGCAGGGGGAGATGCTATAGGCGGTGACGGACACCGCTGAGCCCAGCTGTATCCCGCGGAGACCCTCCTTCGCCGCCAGTTCCACAGCGCTGGTGGCCAGCGGGATGCGCTGGCGGCTCTGCTGGCGTGTCTTCAGCACGTCCAGAGGGTTGGTGATCAGCACCGGGATGATGCTCGACAGCAGCGAGACCGCCGCATACACACCCCAGTCCACCCCATCTGGCATTGCCGGACGAGGGTGGGGTGGGGGCCGGGCGGGATGGGGGGGGCTGCGGGCCTGCCGCCCTGTGGTGGTGGTGGTGGTGGGTGGGGTGGGGTGGAAAGTTGCGCTGCCGTCTTATCTATCTTGGCACGCACTGACAAGAGGGAGTTGGGGGGTGGGGTTGTGCCGGGGTGCCGGAGGGGGGTGTGGGGGGGGTTGGGGAAGGCAAGGGAGGGAGGGAGGGAGGGGGGTTTTTTTTTTTCATCATCTGCTCTTCACACAAGCACACCCTACACCGCTGCCAACCAAGCTCCCGGTGTTCCCACCCGCCGATGCGTACTGTACTTATTTTTTTTCCCTTCGCTCGAGCGAGTGCTTGGCAAGGGGAAGGGCGGGGCCCGGGGGTGACTTGACACGGAAAAGTTCCAAAAGCCCATATTTTTTTGTTGATTTGGTGTCGACAATCACACACAAGCAAGCGATACTTTTTTTTTGTATCGTGGCAGGAAGGCGTGGCCCGAGCATCACGCCATCACACCACCACCCCCCGCCCGCCCCTCGCTCGACGCAGCTCGCCGTTTCATCTGCAGGGCAATGCGGGCGCCAGAACATAAAACTTTTTCCACAAAAAAAACCCCCCCCGCCCCGGGTATGTTATCTCGGCAGGCTTCAGTGGAAAATAAAAACGGTCACCACCGCACCCCGCCGCCCACGCACACACGCAGTGGTTGAGCCGAGTTTGCTGCGGCTTGCACAAAAAAAAACATTTCTGAGCCACACACAACAAAAAAAAAAGAGAGCGTTGAATTTCGTATACTTATTTGGGGGACTAAAAATAAATGCAGGTCCAGCCACCACCACAGCTTGCCTTCTGTTTTTATGCGCCTGGGGAGGAGATGGGTGCGTGTGTGTTGGGGGGAGGGGGTCACAGCGAAGGCCCCTCCTCCTCCTCTTCAGACTCTTCTTCTTGTTTTTGTTTTGCAGCTTTTTTATTCTTGTTTTCAGATGCGGGTGCTGTCCGCCTTCCGAGCAGGTTGGGCCGAGGAGCAACCTCAGGAGCCCCCTCAATAAGACCTTCGGGGTCAAAATGATGTTCCCCCCCCTGTGTGCTTCAGGGGGGGGAGACATTATTTCCCCCGCTGTATCCGGCGAGCGTTCGGCAATAGTTCCACGTGTATTTTTTGTCGTCTGTTCCTCATTGACTACACTACACTGCACCAGCTGATTTGACCTGAGTGTGGCGGAGTTGGGCGGTGAGAACTGTACAAGTTTCAATTGAAAACTTTGTGCTTGCAAATCGGAAAGGGGAGAGAAGAACCAGTGGGTATTCGTCGATCGCGAGAACACCCAAAAAAGAAGATTAACGTGTGTGTGTGTGTGTGGTGGGGGACAAATAACCCTTGCAAGTTTCTTCGCCACCGAGGGGACGGGTTGGGTAGGAGGACGACGGTCGAAGAGGGAAAACGGGGCAGAAATGGTCTTCGCGACAGTGCCACAACAATAGACGGCGCGGTTTCGTTTTTTGCCACAATGTCATCAGCAGCGCCAGGCTTCAGGGAGAAGAGTTGTCTGTATTTTCGACTTATTGCCAGCAGCAGTAGATATTGGGGTGGGGGGGGTGGGGGGTGGGTGGGGGGTAGTCTTGTGAAGAGGAGGGAGGGATGCTGTGGTGGGTTTGGCGGGACCTGGGATGTAAAATATCCAACAACAAATCTATTCTAGTGAAGAAAAAGAAAAAGAGAGAAAAAAACATGGGGGGGGGGGGGGAGGCGGGGGGGGAAGACAGAGATCGACACAGGGGCAGAAGGGCCTCCATCCCAGAGGGGCTAACAGATTCAAAAGACATCTCCTGGTCACCTTGCGTGGCGGGCGAAGGCGACGAGAAGACCCTGCCCTGCAGCCGCCACACCCACAGCAGTGATGCGCTTGCCTCACTGCGGCAGGCCCTGCCCCGATGCACCACCGTTCGCTGTGTGTCGAAAATGTGCCACTTCCTGCCAGTCTCGTGACACACACACACACACATACGCACACGCGTGAATCTTTTGATAGTAGCGTAAAGCACACCGAGCAGGCTGGCCCCTTGGTGTCATCCTCACTGCCACTGTCCAACCCACACACACACACATGAATGTTATTGGAAATCATCGGCGGCATCCCTTTGGTAGGGGGCAGGCCTACTCTTCAGCAGCCCCTCCCCCTTCGAACTGTAGGCAAGCACGCCGCTCTGCTCACACACTGCCGCTGCCACAGCTCGCCAGGTGTCACTTTTCTGCAGGAGTAAAAGGCCCGCATGCGTGGTGCCCCTGATAGTCTTCTCGGAACGACTACGTGAGTACTACGTCAAAAAGGGGGTCTCTAAAGAGAAACCCCGCGATGTAAAATCGGCCTTTTCAGGGGCACTAGGCACGTGCATTTTTCTGATTGGAACAAACTTTTGCAGGCCGCCTCCCTTGCCGGATTTTGTTTGTGTGCCGCCAAAACCCCGAGGCAGCGTCGTTGCTCCTCCGGGGATGACCTCATCTGGCATTGGAGCTCATCGCACCCACTCCCTTCCCAGACTCACAAATCCCGGGAAAACCCCCCTCCTGTCGGTGCACCACCAGGAGATGAAAGGCCCAAAACCTCACACAGCACTTTTTCGGTCTGACAGACGGGTGGGGGCGGGGGGGATGGGGGACGGGGGACGGGTTCGAGAGAGAGGAGGGAGAGGGAGGGGGTAGGGGGGCAAAGGCTTAGGACTTAAAACCACTCTCTCTCGCCCTCAAGTGCTTGGACACTGTGCCGCTGGCGAGCTGACCCCCCTGAAGCCACAGGCAAGGAAAACATCACAGGAGAAGCTTTGTCCTGCCAATACGACTCTCGCCTGTGCCCCGCACTCCTCCCCTTTTGCGCCGTTTGTTTTACATTTTGTTGGGAAGCCGGAGATTTGGGAAAATCCGACTATATTTTTTTTGTTTGGACTCAAAAAATGGGCCCACACACACATACACATTACCCCCCTTCCCAACCCCACCGCAGCCCCTGCCAAAACCCGATGCGTCGGTTCCAACGCTTCCAGAAAGCCCGAAAGGGCGAAGCGCTATATGCACAACACCAACTGACACGCAGGTCACACATACAAAAGTATCGGGAACAGGGGCCAAGCGGTTTTGAGGGGGGGCGTGTGGTTTGTGCAGCACTCCAACGATGCCATCGCCCCTGATGATACCTCACGCCACTGTCTGTGGATACATACACACTCGAATATTTTACCCTTTCTTTTGCACGAGAGTGGAGAAAACGTGCCGGGGAAACCTTCCCTTTGGTACGATCTACCTTCCCCCCCCCCCCCCCCACCGGACAAATCTTTTTGTGTTTTGCGGTGAATGTGGAACGCGCTGTGCGAACACCACCCCCTCCTCCCCCCGCTTCTGGACTCCTGAGGGCCATCCCCACCGGATGGCACGCACGCATCAACCGACATGTCCCACCGTTGCCTGTTGCCCCGCATTGCCACTTCCGGGGTCGGGAGGGGCTGCATCCGTTTGCCCAGCAAACCCGCAAACCCGTTTACAGATTGCCTGGCCCCTGTGGTGCCCTTGTCGACAGAATCGGGGTTGCCAGGCACAGCGCATCTCTAAGAGCGCCTCCCTCGTTCGGAGCAGCTCGTGTGGTTTGGGGGAGTGAGGGCGGAAGGGGCAGGGGCTGGGAGCAACATCATCACCTCATCTAGAACAAGATCCCTGCCTTGAATATAAGGGGCAGGGAGTGGAGGGGGACAAACAATAAAGAGAAGAGAACAGCGAGTTCGGCTCTAACCGCGGTGCACGCGTGGCTCGCCTCGTGCAAGCCCGACGTCGCTCACTGTGGTGAGGGAGGGGTGGGTGGTGTCTAGAACATCCAAAACAGCCAGGGAAAGCTCTTTCATCATGGGCAGCAGCGCGGCGCCCCCCCCTCCCCCCTGTGTGGTGTGACCGCCTCACATACCTGGGTGGTGGGGCGGGATCAGTTGCTTGTTTGTCGGGTGCTTCGCAAGCGTCGACAGCGAGAAGGTGGCGACCTGTGGCAGCGGCGGTGGGTGTGCGAAACAGGAGTGGGGAGGTCAACCCCCCTTGCTGATTTGCAGACGCAAAAAAGAGGTTCCCTAGCAAACGGTTTGTGATGATGGGCGTACCTTGCGGATGCTGTCTGATGGGCTGTTCTCAGCCAGCTGGACCAGCTCGTTCACCCCACCGCACCGTCCGATGAGCTCGTTGTTCTCGTCGTTCTGTGCAAGGTTCTTCAGGCAGAGCGCGGCCTCGCGCACGACGTTCTCGTTGCTGCACTTCAGCAGCGCGACCACACGCGGGATGGCATCAAGGTCTCGCAGCAGGCGCTGGTTGCGCTCGTTATTCGAAGCGCAGTTCTGTCAGGGTGAGGGGAGTGGGTGGTGGGGGGGCTGGTGTGGGAAAGTCATTGTGCCTGCGCTGCGATGTCTGTTTGCATGAACCTCCGCACCCACTGTGTGTGTGGGCACAGTAAATCCAAGGTACACCTTCCGTCCAAGAAGGGACGAAATGAGTGCTCGTCTGGTTTCTTGCACCACATGTACATGGTAGACAAGCGCATAACCCCACACCATCCCGCTAACCAGAGCGATCTGCTAGATACCTTGAGCGCGCCTGTCACATTTTCGAGGATGAACTCGTTCTTTGCCCCAAGGCACCTTGCGAGTGCGTGGAGGCCGCCGATCTCACGCACGTGGTCGCGGTTTTCGGTGTTGAGGGTCAGCGACAGCAGCGACCCTGCAGCGTTCTCGACGACAGAGTCCGTCTTGTCGGAAAGCAGGTTCGCCAGCACCTGGATGGCCCCTTCTGTGCGTGCCGTGACCTTGTCGTCGCGCGCAACGTTCCACAGCGTGGCTGCAGCGTACTCCCGCATGGCTGGCGTCAGCTTGTCGGGCGGACCATTCAGGATCTCCACAAGCTTCGCGATCGCCCTGCACTGTATGAGAGCCGTGCGGTTCTCTGCGAGCGTGGAGCAGTTCCGCAGTATGCCCAGGGCCTTCTCCTTGATGCTGAAGTTCTCGTGGTCCAACACCTTCAGCAGCTTCGGGAACCCGTTGCACTCACGGATGACGTGTTTGTTGTCGTTGTTTATGCTGCAGATCCACAGCGTCGACGTCAGCTTCTCCAACACGGAGTACTTCGTCTTGTCCAGGAGGTCGACAAACAGGTGCAGCCCACCCAGCTCCTTCAGCGACACCTTGTTCTGGTCGTTTATGGCGCAGTTCCGTATCGCGCCCGCCGCATTCTCCTGGATATTCTCGTTGTGCGCCAGCAGCAGCTTCAGCAGCGGGTCCAGGCCCCCCAGCTTGCGGATCGCGACACGGTTCTCCCCGACTGCAGCACAGTTCCACAGCGTGCCCGATGCGTTCTCCACGACGCTCTCCACAGGCGACGAGAGGAGCTGGATCAAAGGCTGCAGCCCGCCCAGCTCGCGCACCAGGCGCTTGTTGTCGGTGTCGACTGCGCAGTTCCACAGCCCGCCCGCTGCATTCTCCTGCACGCTCTCATTCTTCGAGCCGAGAAGGTCGATCAGCGCAGCGATGCTCCCCAGCTGCCTGATGACCATCTTGTTGTCGGTGTTCGACGCGCAGTTCCACAGCGCACCCGCTGCCTTCGACTGGATGCTCTCCGACGGGTAGTACAGCGTGGCGATCAGCTTCTCCAGCCCGTTGCACTTCCGGATCGCAATCTTATTCGCGTCGTCACGCGTGAGGTACCCCAGGGCGATCGTCGCGTTCTCCAGGATCACGTCGTTGTCGGTGTGCAGCAGGTCGACAATCGCAGTCAGCCCGCCTGCCTCGCGGATAACAGTCTTGTTGGTATCGCTCATGGCGAGATGCCACACGCAGGTCAGGGCCTTCTCCAGCGCAAACTCGTTAGAGAGGCGCTTCAGGATTGCAACCAGGGCGTGGATGCCGCCCGCCTGCCCGAAAGCATCCTTCAGTGGGATGTCCGTGGTGAGCGTGGTGACGAGCATCGCGACATCCGCCTTCACCTCGCCGTTAACAGAGTGGAGCAGCTTGACGAAGGTGTCGAACGCCTTGTTCTGCATGAACACGTCGGTCAGCAGCGGCTCCCCGTCGGGCCTGGCACGCCCCGACTGCATCGAGGTGTTCCAACGCTTCACAATCTCCAGCAGGCAGCGCAGGATAGACGCCTGCAGGACGGGCAGGGCACCCATCAGATGCTGCAGCATCCCATGCACACACCGCACCCAGTGGGTGTATGTCCCAGGCTCCCAAGGTGCCTCGTCCATGCTGGCACAGTAGCCCTCGAAGTCGCTCAGGCTGCGCTGCACCTCCTGCTCTTTCACCTGCTTGTTCTGCAGGTGCCAGAGGACGTTGTCGATGCGCCGCGAATCGCTGAGCGGCGTGTCACCCACGCTGGTGCTGCTACCCCCGCTGCTGCTCGCAGCCCGGGTAGGGAGCGGCTCGGGGTTGGAAGGCGGCATCACGGCGTTGGGGGCGTTGATCTGCGCAGGGCTGAGCCCCGGGGGCGGCTGCTGTTGCTGTTGCTGCTGCTGCTGCATCTGCTGCTGCGCAACGACAGCTTCATAACCCCCCGCCTGCACGGTGCCCGTGCTCTGGATGATGTCCTGCTTCAGCACCGATTCCCGCGTGGAGAGGTCCCGCAGGCAGCTGTCGGTGTACCGCTGGTGCTGCCTGATGGCCTTCTTCTTCTCGTCCAGCTGCTTCAGCGTGTTGTCGAACTTCTTCATCTCCATCGCGAGCTTCTCCTTCGCGTTCAGCTTCACCTCGATCTGGCTCAGCACGTTGCGCTCCTGCTGCTTCAAAGAGTCGAGCTTCGTCAGGAGGTGTTCCTTGAGCCCCTCTTGGGGCTTGCCAGCCATCTCATTCTTCAGGTCGAGCGAGAACTGCAGTTGTGTTGTGTGTGGGTGTTGGTGCCGCTGTGTGGGGCCTGGGCTCGGGCCGGAGCGTATTTCGAACCCTCAATCGGGGGGTGGCACATTCAAGGGCCTCTCCGCTGAGAAGCTGTAAAACCTGAAACAAAACTCACTTCGGTTGCTTCTTCTTCTTCCTCTCTCAAGGCCCGGAAGGCTGGCACCACCACGAATGTTCCAACAACCGTACCAAATTATCGGGCGCATCCACAGCGAATGATGCACCCACCCCTGCAGTCACACACCCCCCACCCCCCACCCCCCCCCACCCCTCTACAGTCACACCGATGTGCGTGACATGAACCCTGCTGCATACCTTCACCATCGGGTCCATCTCCTCGTTCGATCTGTGCAGGATGTTCCATAGCTGGTACGCTATGTCGGGGTGCGGCTCTGGCCCATCCATGATGCCTCCCTGCCACGCCCTGCCCGCCTAGCAACCGGTGCTGCCAGGCACCCCCGGCGACCCCTCCCCCCCCCTGCCGTCTGCGAACAGCGGCTCCAACACACCCTGCACCCCCCGCACGGGGACCGGCCTTCCGTCCCACGCCCCCCCACCCCTGGTCTTTCCGCGCTTCAGCGCCGACAGGGCCAGCCGCACAGTAGGTATTGCTGCTGCCGCCCGCCTTGCAATAAAATACGCACCCTCCTGTGCGTGTGGGGGGATGGGGGCCAAAGATGTGTGCCCCTGCCTGTGTGGGTGTGGGTGTGGGTGGGTTTGCGTGATCGGTTCGCCCCTTCTGCTTTGCAGGATCTTGGCTGCGGTGTGCCGAGTGCGCTGCTGAACATCGTTGTGGAGAATAATATAATCTGAAAAAGGGGTTGATTGATGGGGGGGGGGGGGGGGGACCAGGGGGCGGGCTGGGCTGGGGCGATATCCATTTGTTTGCATTTCGTTTCCCCCCACCCCCCCCCCCCCCACACGTGTGTCAAATTTGTTGTTAAATTTACGTTTTTTTTTTGTCGTTGGCGTTTTTTCCGGCGCTGCCCCTCCCCCACACCGCCAGACCCTCCCCGCAAGACGCACACCCTTTCACAACAAAACACCGGAGGGTCACTGGAGGGGGTTTGAGGACCGACCCCTCCCCACCCCCCCCTCCTGCTGTTGGCGTCCCAGCTGCCTTGCCCTGTTGCAAAGCCCTTGCAAGCAAGATGGTCCCCCCAGGCGACGGCACCCGTTCGCGTTGAGGAGAGGAGAAAGAAAATCACATAACTCAGGGAGGGGGCTTCGCTCTGTGTCACTCTGCAGCCAGTTGTGTGTGCGGCGCACACAGGTCACCTTTCTGCGCTGTTTGGCTATATTTGATTAGCGGGCCTGCACCGTACAGAAAGTCCACGAAAGACTAACGCACGAGAACTGATACGCTATCACTCCTTCTCACCTTTCTGCGGTTGCTGTGTTGGATTAGCGGACCCGCATCGTACAGAACATCCACGAAAGATGACGCACGGCAACTGATACGCTATCACTCCTTCTCACTTTTCTGCACTTCTGAGCAAAGCACCCCCCCCCCTCTGTGTTCCACACGGGGGTGTTTATATTGTTTTCTTAATTGTATCAGTGTAGAACGCACCGAGTACCCGATCACCCCCCCCCCCCTACCTTTGTTTTGCTGGTGTGAAAAAGGAAAGGGGTGAACGAGGCAGGGGGGGGGGGCGGAGGGGATGAGGGGGGGATTTGAAGAAGATACCACATACACGTTATGGATGGTTATGCACTCTAAGCACTCAGGAAGGGGGGGGGGGGCGTGGGGAAAGACAAGGGATAAATGGAGAAGGAGAGAGAGAGAGGAGGGGGCGGCGGGGGGCGGCAATCAGCATCAGAATATAAGCAGCGAGGATGCGTGTGTGCGGAATGGGAGGGGGTGGGGGGGATGGGGAATGCGTGGTGGTGGTGGGGAGGGGGGGGGGGGACAAAACGAGCTGGGGCATGCGCCCCGTTCACTGTGAAGCCCTGGGGGGGGGGGTTTGGGGCAACCGGAATGCAACCCTGACGGCGAGCGCAAGGTATGCATGTGTGTGTGGGTGCGGGTGTGTTGAGAGTGTTGATGCCTGAGCTTGGATCAGAATTCAACACAAAACTCTGTTGTTCTCTGTGGCTGCACCCCCGCCTGTGCCGTGCATGGGTGTGTGTGTGCCCATCGCGCACTTTTCTGACAGGATTATTAAACAAGGCCCCTGCCCCAGGGGCAGATCATGCACGAAGGCAAACTGGTGTTTTCCGCAGGATCATTCACACGGTGGGATCTTGTAAATTTTACATGTATAACTACAAGTATAATACATGTATTATACATGTACCGTAAACGGAAATATTGTGGACCGTAATAAAGGTGAACCGTACTATAGGTGGACCGTAAAAAAGATGGAACAAA
This sequence comes from Rhynchopus euleeides, assembly GCA_963210315.1. Lineage (NCBI taxonomy): Eukaryota > Euglenozoa > Diplonemea > Diplonemida > Diplonemidae > Rhynchopus > Rhynchopus euleeides. The sequence continues at coordinate 190,193 of OY723270.1, forward strand.
TGGGATTTTTCCGGAACTTGGAACATTTTTACGGTCCACCTATTTTACGGTTGGGATCGTGGACTTGGCGGTTTTTTTTACGAGTTCCTTCGCGACGAAGTCGCGAAGGAACCAAGGAAATCGTACGGCTGAAGCTGCAGGATTAACACCACAGGGCCTCAGCACAGAGTGTGCACTCACCATCGTCCGGGAACTGTTCTCCCACAGTTACTGCAGGGTGTACTACACTAAAGGAGTACGATTTCCCTGAATTTTTCGGGCACTGATTCACGAATTTACATCTGGAGGGAGCCCGGTGGTCTCAGCTTCTGTCTGCGCGCCCTGCCGTACTGTGGCTGCTTTTGTGGGCTCGTGCAGCAGGTTCTACTTTTACTTCTACCGGAATGCTCCTTGCATGGTACTACACTTCTCGAGGTGTGGTGGTGGGTGAGTCTCGAGGTGAGATCGTGCCTTTTCCACACGCAGGGAGGACTTGCTTCTCTTGCTGGTGTTGGTTGCGGTGGTGGAGGGAGGGTCCAAAGCTGGGAGGTCGGGAGGCCTACGTGTGGGTGTCTGCGGCGTGGAGGCCGCAGTCCGCGCCCCGCAACCCACCAGCCCGCGGGCGAAAAACGCATTGTCTTTTCCATATTCAGTCCCAATAAATGGTGGACCGTAAAAAAGATGGAACGTTTGGCCTTTTTTTGGGAACTTGGAACATTTTTACGGTCCACCCTTTTTCCGTTTACGGTATAATACTTGCATGTCAACTATTATACATGTATAATACATGTATATGCCTGAAATATACATGTAAAATACATGTATATCAAGTAAAAATACAAGTACCGTAAACGGAAATATTGTGGACCGTAATAAAGGTGAACCGTACTATAGGTGGACCGTAAAAAAGATGGAACAAATGGGATTTTTCCGGAACTTGGAACATTTTTACGGTCCACCTATTTTACGGTTGGGATAGTGGACTTGGCGGGTTTTTTACGAATTCCTTCGACGAAGTCGCGAAGGAACCAAGGAAATCGCACGACTGAAGCTGCAGGATTAACACCACAGGGCCTCAACACAGAGTGTGCGCTCACCATCGTCCGGGAACTGTTCTCCCACAGTTACTGCAGGGTGTACTACACTAAAGGAGTACGATTTCCCTGAATTTTCCGGGCACTGATTCACGAATTTACATCTGGAGGGAGCCCGGTGGTCTCAGCTTCTGTCTGCGCGCCCTGCCGTACTGTGGCTGCTTTTGTGGGCTCGTGCAGCAGGTTCTACTTTTACTTCTACCGGAACGCTCCTTGCATGGTACTACACTTCTCGAGGTGTGGTGGTGGGTGAGTCTCGAGGTGAGTGGTGGTGATCGTGCCCTTTCCACACGCAGGGAGGACTTGCTTCTCTTGCTGGTGTTGGTTGCGGTGGTGGAGGGAGGGTCCAAAGCTGGGAGGTCGGGAGGCCTACGTGCGGGAGTCTGCGGCGTGGAGGCCGCAGTCCGCGCCCCGCAACCCACCAGCCCGCGGGCGAAAAACACATTGTCTTTTCCATATTCAGTCCCAATAAATGGTGGACCGTAAAAAAGATGGAACGTTTGGCCTTTTTTTGGGAACTTGGAACATTTTTACGGTCCACCCTTTTTCCGTTTACGGTATAATACTTGCATGTCAACTATTATACTTGTATTTTTACTTGATATACATGTATTTTACATGTATATTTCAGGCATTTACATGTATTTTACATGTATAATACTTGTCATGCAAGTATTATACATGTAAAATACTTGCATGACAAGTAAAATACTTGCATGCAAGTAAAATACATGTATTTTACTTGCATGCAAGTATTTTACTTGTCATGCAAGTATTATACCGTAAACGGAAATATTGTGGACCGTAATAAAGGTGAACCGTACTATAGGTGGACCGTAAAAAAGATGGAACAAATGGGATTTTTCCGGAACTTGGAACATTTTTACGGTCCACCTATTTTACGGTTGGGATCGTGGACTTGGCAGTTTTTTTTACGAGTTCCTTCGCGACGAAGTCGCGAAGGAACCAAGGAAATCGTACGACTGAAGCTGCAGGATTAACACCACAGGGCCTCAGCACAGAGTGTGCGCTCACCATCGTCCGGGAACTGTTCTCCCACAGTTACTGCAGGGTGTACTACACTAAAGGAGTACGATTTCCCTGAATTTTCCGGGCACTGATTCACGAATTTACATCTGGAGGGAGCCCGGTGGTCTCAGCTTCTGTCTGCGCGCCCTGCCGTACTGTGGCTGCTTTTGTGGGCTCGTGCAGCAGGTTCTACTTTTACTTCTACCGGAATGCTCCTTGCATGGTACTACACTTCTCGAGGTGTGGTGGTGGGTGAGTCTCGAGGTGAGTGGTGGTGATCGTGCCTTTTCCACACGCAGGGAGGACTTGCTTCTCTTGCTGGTGTTGGTTGCGGTGGTGGAGGGAGGGTCCAAAGCTGGGAGGTCGGGAGGCCTACGTGTGGGTGTCTGCGGCGTGGAGGCCGCAGTCCGCGCCCCGCAACCCACCAGCCCGCGGGCGAAAAACGCATTGTCTTTTCCATATTCAGTCCCAATAAATGGTGGACCGTAAAAAAGATGGAACGTTTGGCCTTTTTTTGGGAACTTGGAACATTTTTACGGTCCACCCTTTTTCCGTTTACGGTACATGTATTTTACTTGTCATGCAAGTATTTTACATGTATAATACTTGCATGACAAGTATTATACATGTAAAATACATGTAAATGCCTGAAATATACATGTAAAATACATGTATATCAAGTAAAAATACAAGTATAATAGTTGACATGCAAGTATTATACTTGTATTTTTACTTGATATACATGTATTTTACATGTACCGTAAACGGAAATATTGTGGACCGTAATAAAGGTGAACCGTACTATAGGTGGACCGTAAAAAAGATGGAACAAATGGGATTTTTCCGGAACTTGGAACATTTTTACGGTCCACCTATTTTACGGTTGGGATAGTGGACTTGGCGGTTTTTTTTTACGAATTCCTTCGACGAAGTCGCGAAGGAACCAAGGAAATCGCACGACTGAAGCTGCAGGATTAACACCGCAGGGCCTCAACACAGAGTGTGCGCTCACCATCGTCCGGGAACTGTTCTCCCACAGTTACTGCAGGGTGTACTACACTAAAGGAGTACGATTTCCCTGAATTTTCCGGGCACTGATTCACGAATTTACATCTGGAGGGAGCCCGGTGGTCTCAGCTTCTGTCTGCGCGCCCTGCCGTACTGTGGCTGCTTTTGTGGGCTCGTGCAGCAGGTTCTACTTTTACTTCTACCGGAACGCTCCTTGCATGGTACTACACTTCTCGAGGTGTGGTGGTGGGTGAGTCTCGAGGTGAGTGGTGGTGATCGTGCCCTTTCCACACGCAGGGAGGACTTGCTTCTCTTGCTGGTGTTGGTTGCGGTGGTGGAGGGAGGGTCCAAAGCTGGGAGGTCGGGAGGCCTACGTGCGGGAGTCTGCGGCGTGGAGGCCGCAGTCCGCGCCCCGCAACCCACCAGCCCGCGGGCGAAAATCGCATTGTCTTTTCCATATTCAGTCCCAATAAATGGTGGACCGTAAAAAAGATGGAACGTTTGGCCTTTTTTTGGGAACTTGGAACATTTTTACGGTCCACCCTTTTTCCGTTTACGGTATATTTCAGGCATATCCATGTATTATACATGTATAATAGTTGACATGCAAGTATTATACATGTATAATACATGTATATACTTGTAGGTATACATGTAAAATTTACAAGATCCCACCGTGCAGCGGGGGGGGGGGGGGGGGTAGGGGGGTCAAATGCCACCCTTTTACGTGGACAAACACGATTTTTCAAAAAACCGGCGCAGAGGCCCCAAGCCCCCGTAAACCCTCCAAACCCCCCCAGATCGGTCCGGAAACCCATCGAACCCCACTTTTCCACCATTCCGGGCACCTCAGGTGCCCGAATTGGGGTACCTAAATTTTGTGCCACCGTTTGGTACCGTACAGTGCCACTGTGTGGGAGGTTGGAAAAGAAAATGCCCCAACACACCACATCTGAGGGTTGCAATGCATGTTGCTTGCCAACCACGTCATCCGGTGGGTGTCAGGCGCTATGTACATGGTTTGACAGATTTCTGCCAGAATTTCACAGATTCTGGCAGATTCTGGGGATTCTAGATTTTTCAGAATTTTCAAAATCTGAGAAAATCTGTCCAGATTCTGGACAGATTTTTCCAGATTTTTCAGAATTTTGAAAAATCTGAAAAATCTGGAAAAATCTGTCCAGAATCTGGTCAGATTTTTCCAGATTTTTCAGATTTTTCAAAATTCTGAAAAATCTGGAAAAATCTGGAAAAATCTGGAAAAATCTGGAAAAATCTGGAAAAATCTGGAAAAATCTGGAAAAATCTGGAAAAATCTGGAAAAATCTGGAAAAATCTGGAAAAATCTGGAAAAATCTGGAAAAATCTGGAAAAATCTGGAAAAATCTGGAAAAATCTGGAAAAATCTGGAAAAATCTGGAAAAATCTGGAACAATCTGGAAAAATCTGGAAAAATCTGGAAAAATCTGGAAAAATCTGGAAAAATCTGGAAAAATCTGGAAAAATCTGGGAAATTCTGTCAGAATTCTGGAAAATCTGTGGGGGGGACCTTTTCGAAATTTTTTTTGGAGTGGGCCTATTTTGGACATTTGGACCCATTGTCAAAGGAATTTTTGAATTTTGAGCCCATTTGTTGCCGTAAAATGGCTCATCAAAATTTTCCCAGGGAAATCTGGGCCAGAATGTCAGATTTTTCAGATTTTTCAGATTTTTTACAAATCTGAAAAATCTGAGAAAATCTGGACCTTTTCAAAAAAAAGTGTCACTGCGCTTTGTTCGGCACTTTTTGCTTTGGTTTCTTTTTTGCGTTGACGCTTCCACATCGAAGTGTGCTGAAAAAATTGGGGTAGTTCCAGAATTTTCATAATTCTGGAAAATCTCAGGAAATGGGGAATCCACTGGGTTTGCGACCGTCCGCCGACCCCCTTCGCCGCCCCCCTCGCCCCTCTCCCCTCGCCCCCCTCCCCACCCCCGAAACACCACCGGCCAGGGGACAAGACACAGCAACATGCCAACCCTCACGCCGGCGCAGTGGCAAGAGATGCTGGACGACGATGCTGACGAGATGGAGGCGGAAGAAGGTGATGGAGAGCTGGAGCTGGAGCTGGAGAAGACCGATGCCTTCCTCTCTCAGCAGAATCAGGAGGAAAATTTTTTTCGCAGTGATAAATTTAAGACCAAGCCAGACCTGGAGAAGTATGCTGAGAAGGAGAAGCTTTTCACGGGAAAATTTAAGGGCACCAAGCCCGAATTGGTCACGGCCATGGCTGTAGCGACCGTGAAAAAGCGTCTCGCCGCGAAAAAGCGCCTCGGGTCTGCGACAGGGACCTCAGCCAGCCCGTCAGAGGCAGCAGATGCGCCCCCCATCAAGAAGGGCCGGAAGAAGGGGGAGGCACGGAAAGAGCAGGATGAGCTCTCAGCAGCTCTGCTCGCGGCAGCATGCCCGAAGACCGAGGATGCAGGAGAGAAGGAGGTGGTTGACATGAGTCACCTGCAGCCTTTCCTCAAGGACTGCCCAGACGCGGAGCTGGTACCCCTAGGTGAGTGCCTTGGGTACAAGGGACACGGCGACCTGGTGAAGTCGTTCCCTTCCGCACAGCAGGCCATTATTTGCAGGCCTTGCAAAAGAGTGTGGAAGCCGCAGGCCCAGCCATCGGACATGTCTAAGCACTTTTCCACGAATCTGCATGAAAGGAACCTGAAGAACGTGCAGAAGGCTGCAGTTCAACAGAGTGCGATTGCGCAACAGGTCGGCCCTGAGGCTGAGCAGGCCATCGGCCTCGCGATGGCCTATGCAGGCATCCCTGCGAACCAGATGCAAACCGCACTGGAATGCCTGTCAGGCTGCCAACTCCCCACGACCCCCCCAAACTGCTCCCGGCTGCTGCACAGCACGCTGAACGCCCTGATGGACGTGGGGGCGAAGTACATCACGGAAACCTTTGGGTCCGGGCCCTACTGGGTCATGCACGACTGCGGCACCGTGCAGAACGAGTCTGTCTGCATCCTGGTGATTCAGAACGCCAGAGCAAGTGTTGCACTCCCCCCGGTGTTCTTCCCGAGCGCAAAAACAACGGCGGTGATGGTTCGTGAAGCTGTCGAGGCTGCCATCACCACGTACAACTTGTGTGACCCAGTCTGTGTGAGGTCGGACAGAGGCGGTGCCGATGGCCCTGCGGCCACTGATCTGTCGAACCGCCTGAAGATAATCTTCCTGCCCTGTGCGGCACACATCTGCATGAATGCAGGCACAGAGTGGGAGAAAGAGCTCTACAACATGTCCTGGCCCCCCATCATGATCAGTAAACTGGTCGACACTCTTCTGAAGGGGGCCCAGAACAAAAAGAGGCACACCCGCTGGATCGAAGCCCAGAAGGACCTCGCCGGCCTTACTGCGGCCGGGGTTGAAGAGCTCGAGACTGCAGTGAATGCGGCTGCTGCCTTCTGCGCTGGTCCTGAAGAAGACGCATACCAGGCGGGCCAGTTACGCCCGAGGTTCGAAAAGACGCTCCCGGCATTCTCGGCTACCATCGCTTTGGCTACATCACTCGCTGATCTCCTTGACATCGTGAAGAAGGCAAAGAAGGCTGCAGTTGAGGTCCCGGAAAACGCCCCCTCTGTGAAGAGGTGTCCCCTCCCCTCCGCCACTCGTTTCGCAGCTCGGCTCGACATATACGAGCACTTGAACGAGCGATTCCAGGTGTTGTACATCTGGGTCGCTCGGGAGCTGAAGCGGGCCGACGTCCCGGTTTCAATGAAGAAGCTGGGGCGTTTGCTGCACCAGGAGGGGAAGCAGAACCTGCAGATGCAGTTCTCTGCGACCCTGAAGGTCGCGACCGCCTTCCGGACCCTTATTGGGTCCGTTATAAACACCCAGCACGGGGGGGGCGTTTTCGTGTACCGCGGGGTGCGGGCGTGCCAGCAGGCGCTGGAGAAGCTGGCCTCCGAGCCCGACGACGCTGTCGGGAAGATCGCGCAGCCTCTTGCTGACGCGATGGTCAACCGGTATGCCATGTAGGTGTGCCCTTGATCCCTCCTCACAGGTGGAACGCTCCTGACAGTGGCTTCGTGACCTGGAAGGCGATCCGCCACCTGTGCCCCACACAGTTCCAGATGCTCCGGGCCACGGGGACTGAATTGACGGTCCCCGAGCTGCAGCTGAGCCTGCCGTTCTGCCTGTCGGAGGAGGAGTGGCAGGCGTATCTCGTCGCCGCGGAGGCCGAATCGGAGAAGGGGGAGAAGGGGAAGAAGGGGGCCGAGCTGTTCTGGCGGGGGAAGCTGCCTGCCCCCGACATCACCGAGTCAGACCGCACGCCGTTGATGTCTCTGGCGGAGAAGGCCTTCGCGGCCATCCATCTCCCCCCCGCGACAACTGCACCGGACTCCGTGCTGAGTGTCGCGAAGTCAACGCTGCACGGACGGGATGCGATGACCCCCCATCGCAAGTCGCAGGTGCTCTTCTGCGCGACGAACCAGGACCTCGGAGGTCTGGTCGTCGCGAAGAAGAAATCCCTCCGGAGGGGGTTCCCCGGTGTACCGTGCGAGGACTACGAATCGGAGGACGAGATCGGGGATGACAGTCGCGAAGTGACTGACCTTTCCGCGGTCCGCACGATGGAGGATGCGCTGGCTGTCCTAGCTGCCCTCCCAGAGGAGGGAATCTAGCCCCCAGAAATGAACCGCGAGTTACACGTTACACGTTACACCCGCTCCGTGCGGACAGGCTCGCCTTGACAGGCAGCTTCTCTTTTTGACTCTATTTCGACACCCAACATTTTTGTTTTCAGGGTGAGCCGGGGCTTCCGCAGAAAACGTGCTGCTTGTAAAAGCAGAGACACAAATAATCCGCGCAAACCCACGCTCAATCAGGGCTCCGCTTATACATAAGCGGTGCTGGCCAGTGCGTGTCCCGACTTGACAAAACAGGGTTGTGAGGGGGGGGGGGGGGGTACTTCGTTTTTTAAGCACACTCGTGTGAGCGGAAAGCGCCCCACCACAGCTACAACCAAACGTGCTCTATACACTAACCCCACCCTTCATCAGGCTCAGGGTGTGATCAAGTTCAGGGTTTTGTGTGTAGAAGCGTCAACGCAACAAACAAAAGGAAATTTATCAGAGCGGTTGTAGCTGTGAAGTGATAGGGCGCTTTTCCTCACTTCTCTGCATTTCTGATTGAGGTCTACATTTCCTGGTCCCCAGTGGCCGATTTTAACTGTTTTCACTGCAGGAGGCCGACTCGTGTCAGTGTCAAAAATATTGTGGGCGCTTCGGCAACAGATACTACAAGCAGATCTACGTGTACATCAGATTTTGCCCGCCTTGGCGCACAAAGGTCTCTCTATATTTTCTTTGTTGTTCTCAGAGTCCAGAAATGGAACACAGCAGTCGCGATGACAGGCCCGGGGTCGGAATGGGGGGGGGGGGGGGGGGTGTCGGTGAAACTCACGTGCGGCACTTCCGCGTGTCGCCTTGAAAATTTGGACCTCTGCTGTACCTCTGTGAGGTGCCCCAAAAAGAAGAATCACTTCGGCCAATCCACAGAGGCGTGCAGGCACCGAGCCCCCAACAAAGCTCTTTTTCTGCATCCATTGTTGTGTTGCCTGCCTGCCTGTTTGTGTTGCCACTGTTGTGCCTGCACCTGTGCCTCCCTGTTCTGTATTTTGTACCCTCAGCGGGTTCACGATACAGGGCAGTCCACTCCCCAAAAATCACGGTCTTGACGCCCATTCCATCCACTTTCAGTGGATGTGTTTGGTATTTCCGAATGGAATTTTCCAGCGTCAAGATTACAAGAACAGGGTCAGTCACTTCTACCGTAGCTGCGATGCCGGTAGTTGTGCAGAAATGATCTTTTCGACGGACGCGACGCCTCCCCAGCTTGCCTGTGTCTGTGTTGCCATAGCCATGTGACAGATATTCACATAACGAATGTACTGTCACACCGCAAGGGGCTTTGGACAACGTTAAACAACAGTACACTTGCAGGTTTGGGTCAAAAATTCCAATTTCCGCTGGTCACGGGCCCCTTTCAAAACATTGACCACCTTTCGAGAATTTAGTTCTGCACCATGGATTCGAGGGACTGCGATGATTCGGAACCGAGGATGAAGACTACTGGGAAGGAACTGTGTGCTCTCTTGAAGCACTGGAATCGGCGAACTTGGACGGAACCTAAGCGCGACAGGTGAAGGGGCATCCCGAACAAAGGCATACAAAGTGGCTCTGGAGATATTGTTGCATCTGTGACACCCTGTCTTACATCCCGCCTGGGCTCTGATCTTCACCTATAGCAATGACTAAATCCCTATCACGGGTACATGAAGCTTTTGTAGGTACATTTAAACTTGCGAACCTCTCAACGACCTGTTAATCGCCTTGTACCGAAATCTGACCCTGGGCTTCGGCCCTCACGGCATTCAGCGGGTGACCCGATGCCGGTGTGGATGGAGAAGTGCACAGTTCTGAAACAGTGTGTCGACGAATCCGAGGAATCCAATCAGAGTAGTCCCGAGATGAAGTGGTGCAAGAACTCAAAAACTGTTTGCCTTTGGTCAAGGCCCCCTTTCCAAAAATTTGACCCGCGCAGTGGTGGCCAGTCCTGAGAACCAACAGTAGCATAAGCCTACGACTGGTCCAGGACGAGGCCGACCCTGTACATAGCCTGTGTATGACTACCCTGTCATACCAGGCTGCTGCTAGTTGGCCACAAGCCACTGGCAGAATTCTCAGAATTCTCCCAGAATTCTCAGAATCTGACAGAATCTGCAGAATTCTGTCAGAATTCTGTCAGAATTCTGTCAGAATTCTGTCAGAATTCTCAGAATCTGCAGAATTCTACAGAATTTCTCAGATTCTGCAGATTTTAAAAATCTGGAAATTCTGGGCATTTTTCTGTCAGAATTCTGTGAAACCATGTATGTAGGTGGAATTAGCCAGGTCTTCGATGTGTTCTGGCTTGTATATATACCTCCCTGCCACCATGCACCGGGAGGCTGCCTGTAGGTACGGAACAGTCCAGATGGTCGTGTGATTCCTGTGCAGCAGTGCTCCACAACCGGGATGTGTTGACAACGACTGTTGCAACACGAGCTGTACATTCCGGGAACACATGAAGTGCGCTGTCGTGGTACCCATTGTGCCAGAATTGGTAGTTGCTGCGGTCTACTTTGCCTGGCCCAAGAGCACTGGTACTGAACGGTGCAATATGCGTGGCGAGGTGAATACAACGGAAGCGCGCAAAGTCAATACAGCTCTCGGATGGCGGGTGGTGGTGCCACTAGTGTGTGACGTTCACTCGAGGATACAACGCATCACAATGAATCAGCAACCGTGGACCGAGTACAATACGCTCTCTGTGGCTGGTGTGGGGGACAAAGGCAGTGCCTGTGCCGCAGACAGGGAGGTATATATACAAGCCAGAACACATCGAAGACCTGGCTAATGCCACCTACATAGCGCCTGACACCCACCGGATGACGTGGTTGGCAAGCAACATGCATTGCAACCCTCAGATGTGGTGTGTTGGGGCATTTTCTTTTCCAACCTCCCACACAGTGGCACTGTACGGTACCAAACGGTGGCACAAAATTTAGGTACCCCAATTCGGGCACCTGAGGTGCCCGGAATGGTGGAAAAGTGGGGTTCGATGGGTTTCCGGACCGATCTGGGGGGGTTTGGAGGGTTTACGGGGGCGTTGGGGCCTCTGCGCCGGTTTTTTGAAAAATCGTGTTTGTCACCCCCATTTGACCCCCCCTAGGGGGGGGGGGGAGTGAGAAAACGAGAGGGGGCACAACGGAAGGGGCATTCGAAGAAAGCCAACATCCGCAGCCCTGCCCCCTCCCCCAACCCCTCTCCCCCCAGTTTCTATCTTGCGATATTTCCGAACGTGTTTTTCTGCTCCGGTTTTTTTGAAAATATAAAACACAGCGTGCGTTCCTCCCCTGCCAGGGCTTTATGCCCATGACACAGGTGCCTCAAGGCGTGGCGTGGCCTTTCGTTGTGCGTTGAGTGGCGGGGGGTGGGACTCAGTGGGAGAGGGGGGGGGGGGGGGGTGGGTGTTGGGGAAGAAAATATGGGGAGGGGACGTCTCCTCTGCACGGCGCCCAAAAATAAGACGGGGGGGCGGGGGCAACACACCCGCAGCCCTGCTGTGTGGGTAGGGGGGTTTTTGCCGCATGGTTCCAGTTCCCCAAAAGCAGTGCGGGCCCTAGCTAAAAGTGTTGACCCGGCGCTTTTGCGGAGACCCCTGATATAACAGGAAGACGGCTGGGCGAATGGCCCACAGATGTTGCTCTCAGTTTCATGCAACCCACAAGCAGTGGATTCCGTAAGGGCGTCCTTTGCTTGAAAATTGCAGAAAGGTGAGAACAGGGAGCGGTGTGTGAGTGACAGTGGAGATTACACCCAAAGAGCAGCTGCTCGGTGTGATCGGCACCAATATAAAGAGATTCGCGCGTGTGTGTGTTGTGCCCCTCACAAGGCTGGGTTGTAAAGTGGCACAGGGGGGTATTTTTTTTGAACACGCGCAACGAAAAGGACCCTCACCTCCCTCCTGAAATGTAACAAAAAGGGGGTCTTCGCGAGACTGCCGAAAGAGTGCATTTTTTTGGTGGATTTCCTCTTATTCTTAGGTGAAAATGCGCCGAACGTTTGCCGGAAATTTGCCGCTCGCGAAGACCCCCAAAAAGAGATAATTGGGCAATGACACCGGGGCAACGCAAAAAAAGAAGAAGAAGGCCCACCGTTGTGCAGACAATCGTCACAACATCGCACACGACGAGAACACGACGCTGGTCAGCGGAGACGTTAACAGATCCCTACACAGTGCAGCCCCCAGCCTCCAAACCCTGGGGTGTGGAAGGAAGGAAGGGCGGGCCCTGGTATGCGATACACAAGGCACACACAGAGAGAGTTACAGAGGTCCGCCCTTTATAGGCGTGTCGTGGAGTGGGGCAGCAGCAAACAACGGAACACTTGAGAATTTTGAACACTTTGGGGGGGCCTTCGCTCCGGTGCCGAAAACGGCAAAAAAAGCGAAGACGCCCTCCAGAACTTCCCAGAAAAATCTCTGGGGGTCTTCGCTGGTCGTTATCCTTCGTCAACCTTCGTCAGTTTTCAGCCAATTCAACTGGAAATGCACTAAAAATGCACTGACGACCACCCCGTATAGCGAAGACCCCCCACTGGGCCCCAGAGATTTTTTTGTTAGAGAGAGAGAGCGATCGAGCAAACAGACCCTCTCAACCACCACTCGCCCCCCCCTCAAAACTCCCAAAAGCACTTGAGAGATAGGCGGGGGGGGGGGCGGGGGGGGACCGACAGTGCACGTGCTACACCACTTGGCGTGGCATGCCGTTGTGGGCTGAACGGAGGGGGTGGGGGTGGGTGGGTGTAAGGGAGGCTGTATTATATGTATGTGTGTTCAGCGGAGTTGCGCTCGGCGTGCGTCATGCGCTGGACAATAAAGTTATCGTGCGTGGTGTGTGGGGGGGAGGGGGGTGGGGAGGGAGCCGGTGGTGGATGAGGGGGTGGCGGGGCGGGGGGGGGGGGGGGGGGGGGGGGCGGGGGGGGGGGGGGGGGGGGGGGGGGGGCGGGGGGGGGGAAAGTGCGAAATCCAAACCGCCGCGAGCGCAGCTTTTTTTTTATCACACAAAGGCACACATTAAGGTGCTTTGAAAACCACAGTATCGCAGGATGCTGGCACTCCCACCCTGAAGCCCAGCCGTCAGAGGAAGCTCAGCAAAGACGCAAGATGCAAGATGCCACTTGGGGTTCTCCCCTAGAGGTCACAACACAGAGGGGGGGGCGACGCTCAGAAATGCAGAGAACAGTGGGTCGCCCTCTCAAAAAGAGGGGAGGCACAACTGGCACAGTTTAGCACAGAGCGAAGGCCTCCTCAGCAGCGAGAGAAAGAGAAAAGGGTAAAGAGTTGGGAGGGTATCCGCTAGCCGTTCTTCTTCGGCAAAATCTTGGTCAGTTTTCAGCTGATTCAGCGGGGGGCCCTCGCTGCCAGTCACAGCTCGTCAACAGCTCAGTCAGTCAGTGAGGGGGAGTGAGCCGTGGCTCACTTTTTCTCACTCAGTCACATCTGGTAGCGACGGCCCCCAGCAGAAAAAAATGCATCAGAAAATGCACTGACGACCACCCAACAGCGGGGGGCCTCCCAAAGAGAAAGAGAAATAGAAATAGACAGGCAAATATAAAGAGAGTGAGAGAGGGTGGGGGGGGGTGGTGTGGTCTCCACTGCCGGTATCGATGAAAGGCAAGTTTTCTTTTGGTGTGGTTTCTTCTATTCAGACAGAGAGGTGAAACGACAACCAACGATTTTTTTGCCAGATAAAAATAATGCTATCGGGCAGCGGAAGAAGACACACCCTCCCTCAGAAGCAAGAGAGAGAGAGAGAGAGAAGACGCAGCACAGACGCCCGCAGCAGCCCCTTTTCGGCCACACATCCATTCTTCTTCTCCGCGTGTGTTATAAGTTTTTTTGTAGCGTATTTTTTGAGTGGCTTCGCCTCTATGCCTCGCCCGCCTTGATGAAACGGGACATGCGCTCCCCGACCATCATCGAGGGGGAGTTGGTGTTCCCGCTCGTGATGTAGGGGAAGACAGACGCATCCGCAATGTTGAGGTTGTCCACGCCGTGCACCGCAAGCCTGTCGCTCACCACCGCGGTGTCGTCGTCGCCCATCCTGCACGTCGACACCGGGTGGTAGATCGTGTCGACCGCCCTCTGGATGTACTGCCACACCTTCTCGTCGCTCTGCGCGTCCTCAGCGGTGAGCGTCCCATCCGTCCCGGTTGTAATCTCCGCAAACCCCTTCTCCGCCAGCACGCCGACGAGCTGGCGGATCCCCTCAGTCATCCGCGTCCTGTCCTCCTCGTGCGTCATGTAGTTCATCACGATCTTCGGCGGCGACAAGGGGCTTGCGTTGCGCAGGCCGACGTACCCCTCTGACTTGGGGTTGAGCAGGCACACCAGACCCGTGATGCCGGGCTTTGTAGCGGGCTGCCTCGTGTGGTCCTTCACAATTGCGGCGCAGAAGTGTGCCTGGATGTCAGGGGCCTGCTCCTTGGCTGCCTTCGCAGTGGGTGTCTGCGAGAAGTAGCCGCACTCGGTGTGGAGGTTGCCGAACATGTTCTTCAGGCGGGCCTCGGGGTCGTTCATGTCGAATGTCAGCAGCTCCTTCAGCACGCCGGGGATGCGGCTGGGCACAACGGTTGTGTCGTGCACCCCCTTAGAGGTGTCGACAGTGCGGAGCACCCCGATGTCCGCGTGGTCCAGCAGGCGCCGCCCAACCCCGGGCATCTCGAGCACCGGGCGGATCCCGTGCGCAGACAGCTCCTCCTTCGGCCCGAGCCCCGACAGCATCATGACCTGCGGGGTCTGCAGCGCACCCATGGAGAGGATGACCTTGCCGGCGGAGATGACCTCCTCGTTGGACGACTTGGCGCTGCCCCTGTCGCTGACAGGCACACAGCGGATCCCCGTGGCGCGCGGCTTCGCCCCCGAGGTGTCGAGGTCCACCTTCGTGCAGTGCCTGTTGGTCAGCACCGTCAGGTTCTTCCGCTGCCCCATCAGGGGGTTGATGAAGGCGTCGGAGGCGCTGCGGCGGCGGCCCGAGTGGGCGGTGCGGTCCCACGCCATGACACCGACGATGTCGCCCGTCTCGTTGTAGTCGGGGTTGAAGGGGATGTCGAGCGACTTCGCCGCATTCGTCATGAACATCCGGGGGAACGTCTCATCCCTCCCGAGGCGCGCCTCCGCCCCACGTGCCACCGCGAGGTGCAGCGGGTTCCGGTCCCCTTCCGTCTCCCCGATGCCGTCCTCCACGCTGCGGAACGCCTTGACGCACTCGCTCCACCCCCAGCCACGGTTGCCGAGGGCCTCCCACTTGTCGTAGTCGTGCTTGCTCCCGCGGACGTACACCATGGCGTTGATGCTGGAGCTCCCACCGAGGGTGCGGCCGCGCGGCTGGTAGGGGCGCCTCCCGTTGAGGAGCGGCTCGGGCTCGGCGTCGAAGGCCCAGTTCAGCTTCTGCAGCGTGGGATACAACCACCCGTCCTTGCCCCAGGAGGGGAGCAGCATGCCGACGCCCAGCGGCATGTGGATGAAGCGCGACTCGTTCGGCGGCCCGGCCTCGACCAGGGCGACGCTGACGGAGGGGTCGTCCGAGAGGCGGCTGGCGAGGACGCAGCCTGCACTGCCGCCGCCAACGACCACATAGTCATATGTCTTGCTGAGAATGGGGCGGCTGGGACGCATGGTGGAGCGAAGGGGAGGTGTGTGTCTGTGGGTGGGGAGTGGTGGCGTGGTGGTGGTTGTGTCGTTGGGATTTGTGTGTGTCAGTCGACGGAGGAGGAGGAGGGTGTGCGTGTGTGGGTCTGCAGCAAACAAACGTGCCTTTATCCTGGTGGTCTGGCTGATAATCGCCGAACTTTTTTTTGACGGAAACTGACACAGAGCGGACCCCCCCTGTGTCTGCAACGTATTGGCACCCCTCAGAAGGCGGGAGGGGGTGGGAGCAGACGGGCGGGGGGGAAAGGGGGGAAGGGGAGAAGCTTCCCCACGGCTTCGCCTTCGAATGCACTAGAATCCGATCCCAGCCCTGCCATAGCGTCAGTACATGGCCCCTGATATTTCAGGGAGACTAGACTTCCGGGAGCTGAACACGAACAGGGCCCCTGATATTTCAGGGAAGGCAGCCACCGTGAAGGCAAGGTATGTGTGGCGGCTGGTAAGAACGCACGCAATCGAAAATCTGAAAAAGGATTGCCGGGTTTCTTTTGTTTTGTTTGTGCAACCTTCTGGTCACCTGCACGTTGGGGCGTGGAGTGTAGGTGAACAAAACATTGCTCCCACTGCAACCTTTTTAGTTCTGAACGCCTTCCGTGAGCACGGTGCGTTTGACACAAAATAGAAGACTCACGACACACGTCACTCAACACACAGGGGAACGGGGTGGGGAGAGGCTGCAGTGAAACGTATGCGGCTCTGCCATACGCAGCAGTGCATCACTTCGCAAACCTGCACTGAGTCAGCCAACGAGGCGGAAACCGGACTTCAGGGAGCTGAACATGGCGCCTGATATTTCAGGGAGACTAGACTTCCGGGACCTGAACATGAACAGGGCCCCTGATATTTCAGGGAAGGCAGCCACCGTGAGGCAGGTATGTGTGGTGGCTGGTAAGAACGCACCCAGCACACCGTGCATCCGCGGCGGCAGTCTGAGTCTGCCGCCTCCGTCACACGAGTGCCTGTTGTCGTGTCACGCAGCTGGTCGAGAAGAGACACCTTCCTCGTTCCTCGGGACCGCATCCCCTCCTCCACCTGCCGCATACTCTGCAGCACCTGTTGCTCTGTCATTGTCCTGCTGACACAGGTGGCAGGCAGACCAGACCAAAACCCCAGATGGTGGAGCCACTCTGCTCCGCTGAAGAAAAACAACAACTCGTTGGCAAATGTCTCGGTGAATCGTTCATGTGGTCCGTCTGGCACAGTGCCAAGGGCATCTGTACCATCTGTAAACCAATCTGAGGGGGCCCTCGCTACCAAGTGTGACTGAGTGAGAAAAAGTGAGAAGTCAGCCATGTTTGGCTGACAACTGACGACTCGTGACTCACAGTGACTCGTAGCGAGGGCCCCCTGAGTCACTGAGCCATTGGCCTGCCTGGGACAAGTAACCCGTTCAAAGGGGGTCTTCGCTACGGGGTGACCGCCAGTGCATTGTGGTGCATTTCCTAAGGAAACTAGGCGAAAACTGACGAAGAATAACGAAGCATAACGACCAGCGAAAACCCCCAAAAAAGGATTGCCGGGTTTCTTTTGTTTGTGCAACCGGAAAAACACAGATACCAACAACAAACACCCAATGCATTGCCTGAACACCTGAGTGGAGGGCTTTGCCCACTGAGGATGATAGAAGATGGGGCCTTCGCTCTGTGCCACTGTGTGTCAAACTGTGTCACTTTGCAGCCAGTTTTGTGAGGCGCTTCGCCTTTCCTCACTCTTCTGCAGTTCTGAGCGAAGGCACCGATGAGTACAGTTTCAGGGTGGAGCGGGGTGGGTAACGTCACGACTTGCATGTCCTGACTGGGACATCATTGGAAATGATGAAGTGGGAGATGGTGGGGACCACACTCCTTATGCGGGCATGTGTCAGGCACACCTGTGTGTGTGGTGCTCTCTCTCATCTTCTCTCTCTGCGGTCAATCCACTTTCTGTAATTTGAACACGCAAGGAAGGCTCCTGAAGCGTGTCTGGAGTGTCGATGCAGAAGGGTGTGATGTGGTGATGAAGAAGATTCCTGCAAGGAAGGACGAGAACTCACAGCCCGGTCATGTCCCACACAAAGAGCTGGCCATCATGGCCTGCCGTGGCCACACGCGTGCCGTCGGGGGAGAAGCTGAGGCGCCGCACAGCTCCCGCGTGCCCGGCAAGCACGGCCACTACCGCCCCGCCACTGGTGCCCCACACCACCACCGGTCCCACCCCGGCAGCGGCGACGAGGCGCCCGTCGGGCGAGTGCTGCACGTCGAACACGATGCCCGACCCGTGCTGCAGCCGCAGCCGCTCGCTTGTGCTGGACTCACTGCCACCAGTGCCAGCACCAGCCCACAGCCCCACACGCACCGTCCCGTCGTCCATCCCCCGCGCAAGCTCGCCCCCGTCAGGCGAGAAGGACAGCGCCGTCACACGCGCCCCCACAGACACCACCGCCGCCTCCTGCTGCCCGTTGTCCACGGCGAACACACGCACCGCCTCTCCCGCCTCCGCGTGCACCATCACTGCTGCCACGCGTGCCGCTGCCCCAGATCCAGATGCAGCTGGTACAAACGCAACCTCGCGCGAGTGCCTGTGCAGCACCAGCTCCGGACGCATCCCCGCAACGGCGTCGTGGATACGCGTCACCTCCTCCTCCACCCCGCCAACCACGAGGAGAAGCCCGTCCGGCGAGAACCGCACACGCCGCACAGGCCCCGCCGCCGCGTCCCCTTGCTCCAGCTCCAGCAGCACCGCCCCGGTCGTGGCGTCGCACACCACAGCACGCCCACCGGCCACGCCCACCGCGACACGCGCCCCGTCCGGCGAGAAGGCCACGTCGTGCCCGGCAAACCCACCGCACACGAGCGACCGCAGCTGCGCCCCGGTCGCTGCGCTGAAGACACGCACCTTCCCGTCGCTCCCGCCTGCCGCGATCTCCGACCCGTCCGCTGAGTGTGCCACGCTCAGCACGCTGCCGGTGTGCTGGATCCGCAGCACGCACCGCAGAGACGCTCCCGCTGCGCACACACTCGCAAACGTGTCGGGGATGTCGCAGCTTTGTGGCACAGACGTCTCGGGTGTGGGTGTGTCAGGTGTGGGCGTTGGAGGAAAGGGTGTTGCAGGTGCAGGTGTTGGAGGCGCAGGTGTTGCAGGTGCAGCGGTTGCCGGTGCAGGTGTTGCAGGTGCAGGTGTTGGAGGCGCAGGTGTTGCAGGTGCAGGGGTTGCCGGTGCTGGGGTTGCAGGTGCAGGTGTTGGAGGTGCAGGTGTCGCAGGCGCAGGTGTTGGAGGCGCAGGTGTTGCAGGTGCAGGGGTTGCCGGTGCTGGGGTTGCAGGTGCAGGTGTTGCAGGGGCAGGTGTCGCAGGTGCTGGGGTTGCAGGCGCATGTGTTGGAGGCGCAGGTGTCGCAGGTGCAGGGGTTGCCGGTGCTGGGGTTGCAGGTGCAGGTGTTGGAGGCGCAGGTGTTGCAGGTGCAGGGGTTGCAGGTGCAGGTGTTGGAGGTGCAGGTGTCGCAGGCGCTGGGGTTGCAGGCGCAGAGGTTGCCGGTGCTGGGGTTGCAGGTGCAGGTGTTGCAGGGGCAGGTGTCGCAGGTGCTGGGGTTGCAGGCCTAGGGGTGAACAAGGGATCGAACTCGTGCACACCAACCCCACCCCCTGCATAGTCACCCGCGACAAACAAATTGTTCGTGTTGTAGAATGCCCCAGCGTAATTGACCGTGCCGGAATTCACTGCATCGATCGCCGCCAGCTGTGTTCCGGTGCTTACCTCGTAAATCTTTGCGTCGCCACTTCCTAGGACGAGAATCGCCGACGAGTCAAAGTTGAACGAGAGACAGTAGACATTTGAACCATAGCTAATGTCCAGGTGTGTGGAGTAGTCGCTCAGTTTGATGATCCTCACACCCAGATTTCCAGACGTTGCCGCGGCATACACCCCATCTGGTGACACAGTGATCTCGGACACAACGACTGTCGATGGTGCGGTGTGGAGTATCTTCCCATTGCTTACATCCCACACAAGGAAACCCTTTGCACCGCTGATGAGCTTCGTACCGTCAGTGCTGTATTGGAGACTGATAACACGATAAGAGTGGCCCCCATCAGTCAGAGCCCGCACCTCTGACCCATCTGCAGCGTTCCAGATGTAGACACTCCCGTCGTAATGCCCAGAAGCAACATATGCCCCGTCTGGCGAGTAGGCAACACTCCAGCACTCGCTTTTCGTTGCATCAATCCAGAGGTGGGCCCCGGTGCTCACAGTGACGACAGCAACCCCTTCGTCCCGCGCAGCCACTGCCAACCTTGATGAGTCAGGGGAGAAGACAGCTTCCTCTGCCTCGTTGTAGGAGGGTACTGTGTGTGTAGCCCCTGTGCTGATGGTGTACACAGATAGGCCCGCATAATAAGCGGAAACCGCGACCATCGTGTCGTCATGTGAAACTGCGAGGTAGTGGACGTGGGATGATAGCCCACTGACAATGGTCGCAGTACACTCGGGGCCCACCTTGCTGGGGCATGATGAACGTGCAGCGAAGCACAGCGACAGCAGCACTGCTGAAGCTGCCATGGCCTTGGTGTGTGCAGGTGTGTGTTGTATCTGCTGGGTGGTGGTGAGTACTGAACAAGGCTCCTCAGCTCAACATGCAGGCTGACGTCTGGCAGACTGCCAGAAAAATGTCACTGTGCCGGTTTTGTGCCAGTTCTGGGGTTCCGAATCACACCAAATTTGGGTACTTTTCTTGGATACTTTACTACCTCTGGCGGATTCCGTTGAGTGATCCTTGGTGTGTTAGTCATTTAGACAATGCGAAGTTTCATCCGGAAATAATTTCATCCACGGCCTCCCTGGAGCACCTTGCCAGGCTCTAAGTGGAGGGGCTCTGCCCCACTGAGGATGATAGAAGATGGGGGCCTTCGCTCTGTGCCACTGTGTGTCAAACTGTGTCACTTTGCAGCCAGTTTTGTGAGGCGCTTCGCCTTTCCTCACTCTTCTGCAGTTCTGAGCGAAGGCCCCGGTGAGAACAGTTTCAGGGTGGAGCGGGGTGGGTAACTTCACGACTTGCGTCTTGACTGGGACATCATTGGCAATGATGAATTGGGAGATGGTGGAGAACACACTCCTTACGCGGGTATGTGCCAGACACGCCTGTGTGTGTGTGTGGTGCTCTTTGTCATCTTTGCTCTGCGGCCAATACACTTTCATTCTGCACCGCTCATTGGGGCACCGCACACCCGCACACAGGGGTGGGGTGAGAGAGGTGGTGTTCACGGGATGCGTGCAATGCACGCAAGGAAGGCTCCTGAAGTGTGTCAGGAGTGTTGATGCAGAAGGGTGTGGTGATGAAGAAGATTCCGTGCCATGAACAGGAAGACCCCTTCGTGCATCACCACGCCACCCCACTCCACCCAACACACAACACACAGCAGCAGTGCAGAAGACACCAACAGCAAGCACTTTGTGCGCTTGACGCGATGCGATACAATCTCCTGCTGCTCGTTCACACAACCAGAGAAGGGCAAGAAAGGACGAGAACTCACAGCCCGGTCATGTCCCACACAAACAGCTGGCCATCATGGCCTGCCGTGGCCGCACGTGTGCCGTCGGGG
Source organism: Rhynchopus euleeides (assembly GCA_963210315.1). Lineage (NCBI taxonomy): Eukaryota > Euglenozoa > Diplonemea > Diplonemida > Diplonemidae > Rhynchopus > Rhynchopus euleeides. The sequence goes on from OY723270.1 coordinate 211,171, forward strand.
GAGAAGCTGAGGCGCCGCACAGCTCCCGCGTGCCCCACAAGCATGGCCACTGCCGCCCCGCCGCTGGTGCCCCACACCACCACCGGGCCCACCCCGGCAGCGGCGACGAGGCGCCCGTCGGGCGAGTGCTGTACGTCGAACACGATGCCCGACCCGTGCTGCAGCCGCAGCCGCTCGCTTGTGCTGGCATCGCTGCCGCCAGTGCCAGCACCAGCCCACAGCCCCACACGCACCGTCCCGTCGTCCATCCCCCGCGCAAGCTCGTCCCCGTCAGGCGAGAAGGACAGCGCCGTCACACGCGCCCCCACAGACACCACCGCCGCCTCCTGCTGCCCGTTGTCCACGGCGAACACACGCACCGCCTCTCCCGCCTCCGCGTGCACCATCACTGCTGCCACGCGTGCCGCTGCCCCAGATCCAGATGCAGCTGGTACAAACGCAACCTCGCGCGAGTGCCTGTGCAGCACCAGCTCCGGACGCATCCCCGCAACGGCGTCGTGGATACGCGTCACCTCCTCCTCCACCCCGCCAACCACGAGGAGAAGCCCGTCCGGCGAGAACCGCACACGCCGCACAGGCCCCGCCGCCGCGTCCCCTTGCTCCAGCTCCAGCAGCACCGCCCCGGTCGTGGCGTCGCACACCACAGCACGCCCACCGGCCACGCCCACCGCGACACGCGCCCCGTCCGGCGAGAAGGCCACGTCGTGCCCGGCAAACCCACCGCACACGAGCGACCGCAGCTGCGCCCCGGTCGCTGCGCTGAAGACACGCACCTTCCCGTCGCTCCCGCCTGCCGCGATCTCCGACCCGTCCGCTGAGTGTGCCACGCTCAGCACGCTGCCGGTGTGCTGGATCCGCAGCACGCACCGCAGAGACGCTCCCGCTGCGCACGCACTCGCAAACGTGTCGGGGATGTCGCAGCTTTGTGGCACAGACGTCTCGGGTGCGGGTGTGTCAGGTGTGGGCGTTGAAGGAAAGGGTGTTGCAGGTGCAGGTGTGTCAGGTGCCGACGTTGCAGGGGCAGGTGTTGCAGGCGCAGGCGTTGCAGGTACGGGTGTTGCAGGTGAAGCTGTTGGAGGTGCAGGTGTCGCAGGCGCAGGTGTTGTAGGTGCGGGTGTTGCAGGTGTTATGGAGGATTCGAACTCGTATACACCATACGGATTTGTATGGTCACCCGCGACAAACAAATTGTTCGTGTTGTAGAATGTCCCAGCGCAGTTGTGCGAGCCAGCTCCCACTGCGTCTATCGACGCCAGCTGTGCTCCGGTGCTGACCTTGTAAATCTTTGAGTTGCCCTTTGCGAGGACGAGAATCGCCGACGAGTCAAAGTTGAACGAGAGAGAGTACACATTTGAACCATGGCTAAAGGTCAGGTGTGTGGAGTAGTCGCTCAGTTTGATGATATTCACAACAGTAGATGCAGAGCTTGTCGCAGCATACACCCCATCTGGTGACACTGCGACGTCGAACACAGCGGATGTCGATGATGCGGTGTGGAGTGTATGCCAACTGCTGACATCCCACACAATGGTACCCTGTGCCCCGCTGATGAGTTTCGTACCGTCAGTGCTGTATTGGAGACTGTAAACAGTCGAAGAGTGACCCCCAGTCAGAGCCCGCACCTCTGACCCATCTGCAGCGTTCCAGATGTAGATCCTCCCGTCGTAATGCCCAGAAGCAACATATGCCCCGTCTGGCGAGTAGGCAACATTGTGCACCTGCCTTTCGTTGCATCAATCCAGAGGTGGGCCCCGGTGCTCACAGTGACGACAGCAACCCCTTCGTCCCGCGCAGCCACTGCCAACCTTGATGAGTCAGGGGAGAAGACAGCTTCCTCTGCCTCGTTGTAGGAGGGTACTGTGTGTGTAGCCCCTGTGCTGATGGTGTACACAGATAGGCCCGCAGTAAAAGCGGAAACCGCGACCATCGTGTCGTCATGTGAAACTGCGAGGTGTCTGATGTAGTCTGATAGCCCACTGACAATGGTCGCAGTACACTCGGAGCCCACATTGCTGGGGCATGATGAACGTACAGCGAAGCACAGCGACAGCAGCACCGCTGAAGCTGCCATGGCCTTGGTGTGTGCAGGTGTGTGTTGTATCTGCCGGGTGGTGGTGTCAGGCCAGGTGCACGGTACGCTAGTGCAATTGCTTTGTTATGCTCATCCACATCCCATCCATTATTAACACTCCAAGCAATACTGCCTCTCGAGGGTTTAGTAATGGGAACAAGCATGATTCTCATCGCAAATGCAAATACAGGGGGCCAGGCGAGGGACTGGGAGGCGACACTTCGCATCTCCCTGCTTCTCACTGATGCACGCTGCTGCGTGCTAATTGCGGACGTCACACCGAAGAACCAACCCTCGGGGGCAGGCGGGCTCACGGAAGTGAACTAGCCTGGCTAAGAGGAACATTGGGTGGGCTTCTGCGCACACACGCACACCATCACACTGTACACTGTACCCCCTTAGGTAACACTTGACTATGTTCAGCTACACTGATGGGGGAAGATACTCACACACACAAGCCTTCGAGTTGTGTATAGCGCGCCGAGTGGGCCCTGCTCCTGGTGTGATCACCCCTGATGCCCACTCTTCTGAGAAGCACTGAGCAGGCCCCACACTCCAACCTTACGTAGGGTGGCACAGCCAGCGTCACCGCGCTCTCTCTCCCTCTCACGACCTCAGGCACACGAAAAGTGAGGACCCCTGTGACAAAGAACACCGACGCCCTGCAGTGCGGTAGCGCAGACTGTGCACACTCAGTACCACATAAGTCTAGGGCAGACCCACCTGCCTCATCCCACCCTTGATATGGTCGATATGGGGGCCTTCCCTGCCAGAAGTGCAGCAAAGTAGTCTTTCGTGGACTTCTGTACGATGCAGGTCCGCTAATCCAGCATAGCCAACGCAGCAAGGTGTGATAAGGTGAACTGCCCTCACAACACTGCCCTGCAAGTGACACAGGTTGACGCGCAGCGTGGCGCAGAGCGCAGGCCCTCCATGGTATCCGTTCTGCGACACACGCACGCGCATGCCCGAGTGGTGATGAGGACAAGTGAAGGAGGGGGAGGGTGGGCGGGGCGGCTCTGCCACTACAGTGCCAAGCTGTGCCAGTGTGGCACATGCGTGGTGCAGACAGCGAGAGGTGGAAGGCGAGGGCAGCACGCCAGCAGACACGCTGATTCAAAGCATTAGCGAGGGGGGGGGGGGGGAAAGAGATAATTATGTATGCGGGTGACGTGAGGTCGTGTGAGGGGCGTCCCCACCACCACCACCACCACCACCCACCCCTCCGCACCCGCAGTGTATGTGTGGTTGTCGTGACGTACAAGAAATAGGCCCACTTCAAAAATACTACAGACACACTTCTGGAACCTTTCGCTTGCTTGCATTGCACGCATCCACAGTGTGTGACGCCTCGGATGACCTGCCTGAAGTATACAGTGGATTGATGGCGGAGCAGAAAGAGATAGACATGAATCTGCCCCGTTAACGGGTAACCGGTATTACCGGGTATTACCGGAAACCCGGTAATCGGCCTCCATTACCGGGTATTACCGGGTCAAAAACGGGTATTACCGGGTAAAATTGGGGGTATTACCGGGTCCGGTAATACCCGTTTTCGTATTACCGGGGATTTTCCGTGGGGATTTCCTTGGTACAGGGATGGTTCGTGGGGTGTCGCAGTGAATCAACTGCAGGGTTCTGGCCATCTTCCGTCTGGCAGTCCAAGGGAAGGTGCGCGGGGGGAATGTCAGGTGTTAGGTGACCCCCCTGCGTTATTCTGAAGGCCAGCCTCTGCAGCCCCTCCTGTCCCACCCCTCACAGGGGCGGCCCTGGGAACACTGGGAGTGGGAACGGCTGGGGAACACCCACGTTCAGTACAACCAAGATCTACGAGGCAGGCTTTGCGGCATGGCGGTGGGGGGATGTGTTGGCGTGGCGTGCCCCGATGATTACACAAACAAAGGTCGAGATAATGAGCCCAGGCCCTGATTCCAACACCTGTTCGTTCAACCAAGATCTATGAGGGACACACCCCTGTCTGTGCCTGTGTCCTCCGTGTGTTGCCTCCTCTCCCTCTTCAATGCACTTCATGGCCTGGTCCGCTTCCACGGAGGCAGAGCGTGTCGTCACACAACCGGCCGTCCACGAGGCTAAGTTCTTTGAAACATGCATCATGACTTGTCCCGACTCGAACCAAGCTGATGATTTATCAGAGGGACCAGTAGCCAAGCAAGATGACAAGAAGCAGGCACAACTCGTGCATATATTGAGGGCCTGGTCGAATCCACGTTTTGCTGGGACTTCTCTGGATTGCATCATATCGTAAGGGGTCGCTAAATACCTTGCCGCACCAGCTCGGATCTTAGCTGCAGGTCCGGTACAGAGTGCCAGAGGTGCTCTTGTCAAGGGTGTCGCCAGAGAGGCTTCACATGGACGTCTTGCTGTGGAGCGTATCACAGAGAATTTCTCAAAATGGAAACGTGTCGACACCACAACTCGAGAACCAGCTCTTCCCGTCCACCTGCCCAAACCAGCCGTTGTCTGGGAGTCGTGAGGCCACCACGTGGGTCGACTGCAGGCTGGTTAGCTTCCGCTCATCATACACAGGGCGGATACCCTCAGCGTCCCGAAGGCAGGTGCGATTATCCACCTTGGTTCGGGGGCAGTCCAGCGGCGAGCCCGTGTTGAAGCCACCCCAGCAAATACAAGTCCGCTCACCGTACTGTGACCTGCTGTGGCAGGAACCACAAGCCCGGCCACGCCAAGAAGCACCTCTCGGTACCATAATGCTCGTTGGCTGCTCGCAGATAAGTGTTGCGACAAGCACCCAGCCAGCAGAGCGATGTGACCGAATAACGGAGCTGGCGTGACCAAGCACTCGAGCCTGGGGTAGGAGAAGATGCACGCCTAGGAGGTTTACCTGAACGAAGGACCGATAATTGAAAACGAGGAGCCCTTCGCTCTGTGCCACTGTGTGCCCAACTGTGCCACTTTGCAACCAGTTTGGTGACGCACCGTTTCTGCATTTCTGAGCCAAGGTCCTTAAATGATGGAAGCTATGGGAACAGTGCCTCTCTGTGATGGAACCTTCATTGGTTCAGAATGTGCCTGCCCCAAGACCCTGTTGGCCCAGGCAGTCACTGCCCCAATGGAATGGGGCTCGCAGACTTTGGGAGAGGAAGGTGGCCCTGCGATCACGCCTGTCTCATGTTATGCGTGTGTGTGATCGACTGCCTGATCTGAAGGCACCGCCGGCTCTGGAAGGGCTCAGGTGGTGTGTGGGCACCGTGCAGTAGTCAGCACTGCTGCGACGGAAACTCGAAAAGTCTGCAATGAGCCACACAAACCAGACGTGAACTGCGGAACCCGGCTTTCGATCACCCCATGCGCCATAGAATCCAATGTCGACCACAACACACTGCTAAGGGGAAGGGAATCAACCCAAAAAACAAAGGGAAATCCCCATGGAAAATACCCGGTAGCGCTACCGGGCTATAACCGGGTATTACCGGGCAAACGGGTATTACCGGACCCGGTAATACCCGTTTTTCGACCCGGTAATACCCGGTAGCCGTTAACGGGGCAGATTCATGGATAGAGAACATATGAGAAGCTTCTGCTCGCGCTTCGACTCCTTCAGTGTGTCTGTCGCAAAATAAACGATTCGATGTTACATCCAAGAGAGGCAGAAAGAGGAATATTCCTTCACGGGGTATTCACACTTTAAGTGTACGAGAGAGAGAGAGAGGGGGGGGGTCTTCGCTGGTCGTTATGATTCGTCAGTTTTCGCCTAGTTTCTTTAGGAAATGCACCAAAATGCACTGGCGGTCACCCCGTAGCGAAGACCCCCAGAGAGAACTTGTTTTGTATCATGTGTTTGTTGCGTGGGGTGGCAGCCTCCGCGTGTAGCTCCCCGGCACCTCCTGCATCCGCAGTGTGTGATATATGTGACGCACAAAACAAGTTCTCTTCGCAACGCTACGCTATTGCGTCCAGAGAGGGGGTGTTGTGTATGTCACAGTGGAGGGCAGCATCACCACCTCGCTCGGTGCGACCTACACTATCAAGGGACGATGTGTGCGGTGCCGTGTGGTGTGTGTGGTGTGCGTGAGGAGCAACATTCCCCCAACCTCCCCTGGCTAGGCCCGGATCCGCGTCGGGCTGGTCAGAGGGGACAGCGGGGCGGTTATTGTGTAGCCGAGGCTCAGCTTCTCCGAGTTGGTGACGAGGTTCTCAAGCACCCACGTGTTGAGCTTCTTCACGTCGTGCACCTGCTCTGTCATGAAGTTGACACGCGCCTCCTGTGTGCGTTGGGCAGGTTGTCATGCAGAAGGCGGGGGCAGGGGACACGGCAGGAGCAGAGTCGGGCAGCAGATAAGACAGAACCCCCTCCCCTTGACGGACTGAAATTTGGGTTAGCGCGCCGGCACCGCGCCCCGCAAGGCGAGGGGACCGCACCCCTGTCCACCCCCCCGCAGGTGAGACACAGAAACCCTCGTCCCCTTGACGCAAACATCCTAACTGGAGACACACGGCGGGTAATCCATCTTCGCTGTGCTGAGTCCTGGAGTCATCTTTCACGGGTGTGAGTCGATAGGCCAGGTCGGAGGCCAAGCTGTGCAGGCCACCCCCACCCATCCCATCCGCTTGTCCACCATTTCTGAACATACCGCGCTTGGAGGCAGCTTCTTGCATGTCTGCTGGCGGGTCAGGATGCTGTGCTGCTCGAACAGCTTCACCAGCATCTGCTCGCGCGTCGTGAGGATGAACCCACGCACCTGCAGGGGGTCTAGCTCGTTCGTCGCATTCACCGACTGGATGTGCAGCAGCCCCGCATGCAGCTCCTTCAGCGTGCTGGATTGGGAGCACATCAGGCGGAACCGCAGCAGCACGTTGAAAAACCTGTGCAGCGTGTGCCACTGCACCAGCTTCCGCAGCGCCTCGATGATGGTCTTCCGACGCGCCTCCAGCAGACGCGAACCCTTCGCAGTCACATTCGCGGAGGACCACTTCCTCCAGTCGTTGAACACCATCCTCCGGCTCTCTTCTGCCGTATACTGCGCCAGCTTCCACGCGCTGCTCCTCTTCGCCCGCTGGCGCTGCCGCATCCGAGGGTACCTCCACAGCTTGCTGTAGCACCGCGCCCTCAGCCCGCCGTCGATGGAGCGCAGCAGCGACGCCACCATGCACAGCTCGCGGCGGATCTTCTTCCGCCACACCGCATGCCTCCCCAGGGCACACCACGTCCAGCACAGCACATAGCTGCGTGTCCCGCTGAGCACCACGGCAGCGAGCTTCAGGACGGCGGCACGCCGCAGCACGGAGCGGGGTGAGCTGGACTCGCCCCCAGCCAGCAGCACGGCGCCAGGCGGAGCCTGGCTGGGTGTGGCCCCGCCCAGCTGCAGCGCATGCAGGCCGGGCGTGCCGTGCCTGCTGCTGAGCCCCTCGGAAGAGGGGCTTGTGGGGCTGGCGAGGGTTCCGAGGTTGGCGTCGCCACCCCAGGGTTGCTGCTGCTGCTGCTGTGCAAACCGCTCCTCCTCCGCCGGGCTGCGCGGCAGGGGCGCCATCGCAGGCAGCACCGCGGGGGGCGCATCCGCGCCACACGGGGCCACGGGGGGCACCGGGGACCCGACGCTGCCGCGCGGCGGCCCCCACGCCGGAGCCGACGCACGCCTGGCGCCGCTGTGGGGCGGGGGGCCCTGCTGCTGCTGCTGCTGCTGCCCTACATGCCACGCCCCTGCGGGGCGTGGGGAGTTGCCTGTGGGTGGCGTGAGGGGGACGGCGCCCGCCGGGCGTGACAGCGGGCTGCCGCCCGCCAGGGAGTGGCGGGAGGGCGGGGTGCGGTCCACAGCATCGCGGTAGGCGACGGGGCTGGGGGCGTCGAAGGCGCTGGTGGCGGACGACGCGAAGGACTGCACAAGGTGCAGCGCGGCGGGGCTGGCGGAGGCGGGGCTGAGGAGGCGCTGCGACATCTCGAGGGCCGCAGCCTCCGATGTCACCGCGTGCAGCACCTGCTGGGCGCGCCGGGCGAGGCACGCCCTGCTGTGCAGGAGCAGGGCGCGGTAGCCCTGCTGCAGCAGCGCCACCTCCGCCCCACGCCGCACACCGCCCAGCGCCTTCCGCGCCACACCCCGCACCGCGGCGTACCGCCGCCACCGCCCGAAGCAGGTGAGGTAGGACTGCTTCGCCACGCCGGTCAGCAGAACCCTCACCGCCGCTCTGCATGCGCGGGCCTTGCGGTGCCCCAGCTGTGCCTCCAGCGCCTTCGACTGGGCGCCGTTCTGCCGTGCCTGCTTGCGCCACTCGTCGTGGGACTGCGTCTTCGCCGCAACCTCCTGGCGTGTCTCCGAGAGGAGGCGCTGCGTTGCATCCAGTTCGGTGCGGAGGGTTTCGCACTCCGCCGTCAGATCTGTGACGTAGTCCTTCAGCTGCGCCCCCGCCAGCTTCACCTCATGCATCGCGTCGAGCGGGGAGACGGTGGAGGCATCGTCGCAGGCTCCGAGGAGGACGAGAGCCTCATGCGCTGCCTCGCGGTATCTGTCACGCTCGCAGCCTGCGATGCGCAGGGCCTGCTGCTGCTTCACCAGATCTGTCGCGGCCTGCTCCAGAGCCTCGCGCAGCTCCCCCGCCTCGCGGCGTGCGTCGTGCTGCGCCTGGAGGTGTGACGCGTTGACCCGCTCCATCATGTCCATCATGTCCTCCGTGTCCGCCGTCGCCTTCTCCAGGGAGTACCCCGCGGCATAGGTGACGCGGTGCAGCGCATTGTCTGCGGAGGAGAGCCACACCGCAACCTGCAGCTGCGTCGACACGGTGCTGCATGCGATGACCGACCCGGCTGCCTCATCTGCAATTTTGCTCGCGCTGGCTGCGGCGCCCCGATCCCGCTTCGGGCCGCACCCCGGCGCCGGGACCAAAGCATCCAGCGCGGGGTAGTCAGGCGACTTGTCGCTGTAAACCTCTACTCTCCCATCCCACGATGCAACCCACACCGTCTCGTGCACCCTGAGGATGCTGGCGACAGCTGCGCCATGCGGGTGTGCCGTGGGCGGTGCCGGGATCCTGTGCAGCTTGGTGCCCTCCGAGGTGTAGACGTATAAGTCTCCGGTGCTGGTGCCGCACCACAGATCCCGCCCGCACCGCGACACGGAGATGGCTTGGATGGGCGACGAGGCGACGCGCCATGAGTGTGTCTTGCGCAGGCTGAGAGAGTCGAGCACCGTGATGTGGGAGTCGGTGGAGCCCGCAAACACCAGGTGGTGGTGTGCTGCGAGGCAGCGTGTCGGGGAGATGGGGGTTTTGTAGATGCTCGTCAGCTCCAGGGTGCGGGAGTCGTATCTCGCGATGGCGGAGCAGCCGTACCCCACGATGACAGAGTCGTTTGTGGTGGTGAGGCACAGAGCACCGCTGGTGTAGTTGATGGATGCAGGGGGCGTGATCTCCGCCTTGTGCGCCGTGCCCTTCCGCTTCGCGCCCCCCCGGAACACCTGGATGTGCCCGTCGCTCATCCCGCACCACACGCGGCCCTGGCTCTCCGCCATGGCCCAGACGGACGCGGCTTTACACCGCCACCGCCCCACCTCCTTCCCGCTCGACATGTCGCGGATAATGATCCCGCCATCGCGGTCCCCTGTCCACACCTCACTCCCGCATGACACGAGGCAGCGCGCTGCGGTGCCTTCGCCAGACGCCAGCACCTCAGAGATCGGGTGCATTGTGTGTGGGGGTAAGGGGGTGGGTGGGGATGGTGGCTACTGGATAGGGGCGTGTGGTTTGTGACAGTGGAGGCAGCACTAGAGCTCGCTCGGCGCGTCCTACACTAGACTAAAAAAGATTAACGTGTGGTTTGTGTGAGGGTTGGGGTTGGGAGGAGCGGGGGAGCGGCAGTAGGCGAGAGGGTGAAGGGTGTGGGGGTGAAATGTGCGATTGCGCAGTGTGTGGGTGATTCGACATCAAGGTGGGGGGCAGGGGGGGGGGGCGGGGGGGTGGTGGGATGAGCGCCCCGACCTATACCGGTTTTGCATTGGTCCTGACACCACCTCGACGACCAGCCGTTGACGTGCGAGAGAGGGGCAGTGGCGTACGCAATGTGTGCCGTGTCTTTATTTTGCGAAATATCCTAAAAATTGACATCTACACGTCTGGGCGGTATCTCTCTGTGGATCTCTCTCACCCACCCTCTTGGGTTTTCCTCCTTCGGTACGAAAGAAAGCAACAACAGCGGAATGACGCATACTAGTGTGCCACGTCAAAACGGTGATCTAACAAGATAAGCTAGAATAAGGGGCGGGGTGGGGTTGGTGTGGGGTGGGGGAGGGGAGGGGGACATAGGCACAGCATCAGAGAGAAGCAAATTGCCTTTCCTTGTTGTGGCCAATAAAAAAGAAGAACACGCCGCGTGTGTGGCAGTGTTTGTGGTTTTGCGCTGCGCGGGCGGGGTGGGGGTGGGAGGGAGTGCCGGCGGCAAAGATCTAGCGGGATTGGGTGGGGGGGGTGGGAGGGAGTGGAGCAGGGGCGGGAGGGGGGTGGGGTGAAAAGGGTTGGTTTGTTTCCCCTCGGCAAAGAGAGGTGCGCTCGGCGCGCACCAAAGGGTGGCCTAGTTATCTTGTTTGCTGCGCCAAAAAGCCGGGGCGGAAAACAAAAAAAAACCCATGCCACCGCGGGCCTGGTTGGGGTGGCATTCCCTTCTTTTTGGGGATTTTCGCTGGTCGTTATGCTTCGTTATTCTTCATCAGTTTTCACCTAGTTTCCTTCGGAAATGCACCAAAATGCACTGACGATCACCCCGTAGCGAAGACCCCCTTTGACTGACCTCCAACAAAGTAACGCTGCAGCGCGTGTGGTTGGCACCACCCATTTCGACATTTGCAGTGCCCGCAGAGTGCAGGTGGCCAGACGGGCTGCACAACAAAACACAGAACGCACCAAAAGGCGGAGCCAGACCCCCGAGGGGGGGAGGCACTGACACCATTTGATGCGGGCCGAACGAGGGGAACACGCCAAGAGGCACCGGGGATAGAAAAAGACGCCTTGGGGGCGCACACACAACACACACCGCGGAGAACCGAGCGCAGGGCCATTTTCCCTGTTTTGACAAGAGAGAAGAGAGAGACAGATAGAGAGGCTTGCTCATGAATCCCAGGGGGGACAGAATGGCTCGCCAAATGGGGATGATCCTGCGGGATGGATGATCAGAAGATGGGCAACTCACTCCTCTGGGGGTAGTTAATCTAGTTGGGTGCACACACACACACACGTGAAATCATTTTTTTTGATGTTGAGTGGAGCAGAGGGGCGGCCGACGCAGCTCTGACAGCCCTGGCGCCCTTTGCATGTGAACAATGTGCAGGCTATCCTTGAGTGTGGCCCATACATAACGAGCTGCCAAATATGCTGTGCAGAAGAAGAAAGCGAGCAGCTGCTAGCTGCTGCAGCAAGACAGACGAGGGGGCCACACACTGCCACAGCTTTGACACAGAAGAGGGGGGTGGGGGCGAGAAGGGAGGGAAGACGGGGCGGGCCTGCCCCGCCGGGTCGCGCGTGATTAATTTTAAAAACGAAACAAAATGAAAAAAAGGTTTGGATGGGTGGGGGGGAGGGGGGTGGTCGCCTTGGGCCACAGTCTTTTTGTTTCTGACTCACAAAAATTGGTTTTTTTGGCCGTGCTGCGTTTCGCAGCCAATTTTCTTCTCTTGTTGTGTGCCTGGGGCCCTGCAGGCCACCACATGCTGGTGCCTGGTGTGGGGAGGCTAATGGGAGAAAAGCAAATCCAGCTAGGCGAGGCGATGGCTCGGCGGTACCGCACATCCAATCACACCCAGCCTTGCCGAGGCGGGGGTAAGGGGGAAGAAGCGGGTCTCGGGCGTGGCGTGCAACGCTTCGTTAGCACCCTCCCGAAGGCCCTGCCCTCACGTGGCGTCTTGGGTCTTGTTTCTCCGGCGCCCCCTACCGCCCGCCCGCCGCCCCCCACCCTTTTTGAGGCGCAGACGCGTTGTCTTGGCCAAAGAAAAAGCTCAAAACCAGTTCCCTGGTCTAGAGCCAGTGCGATGCGGGTGGGGGTGGGGGAGGAAATGCTTGAAGGATTGGGGGAGGGGGAAAAGGAAGCCAGATTTCAAAAAAAAAGTGTGCGCGAAAGGGGGGAAGAGGGGGCGGGGGGGAGGGGGGTTGTGGGCGAAAGGTGGAGGCATTGCATCTTTTTTGCCGCCGTCAGTCCCGAAGCCTATTTTTTAATTTCCCTTCATGCCTTCACAGTGACACCTCTCGCAGCAGTTGCTCGCACGGCGTGTGTGTGTGCCGAGAAATAAATCACACGCCATTACAACTATCGCCACAAGATATCGTTGTTTGCAGCCATTCGGACAACCAACAGACCTGGGGCATGCCAAGAGAGCAAAAAGTGCAGCGACATCGCGGGAACACAGGAAGTGAGGGAGTGAGGGGGGGGGAAGGGCCAGGGGCAGTTCCCGGCGAAAGCCGGGGATAATTCCGCACCGCTCTCCCCACCCCCCCCCCCCTCTCCTTTGGCGCAGTTCGTCTTCCGAGCCCCGGCGGGGAAGCACTGTATTCTGTTGGGGCGGGCCGATTTTTTTGTATCAAATTCAGAGAGTGCCATGCGTGTATCCGGACGCATATTCGACCCCCCCTGGATATGTTTCGCGAGAGGGAGGAAAAGAGAGGGAATGGCGGCGGCGGCGGCGTGGTTAGGGCCGACATGGATCATGGTGCACACCACACAGGGGTTGAATGTGAATGCGTCACCGCCACCGCCACCACACAGAGACACTCCCTGTCGCACAGCAAGACAGGCGCGGTGCGCACTGCCGTCTTTTTGATTGTGCGCCAAACCAGAAATGGGGGCGGGGGGAGGGGCGGCAGCTAGAGTAAATGGCTGTGCAGAGAGAGCTTGGCCTCCCTGCTTACTCGGTATGCAGAGGTAAACGGGGGTGGGGGTGTGGTGGTGGTGCGGGTGGGGGAAGGGGGAAAGGAAAGCTGCTTTGATTCCCTCCCCGCCCCGTTGTAGATAATTATCATGTTATTTGCTGCATTTCATGCGTGCGTGGCGGCATCCGACAATTGCCGCGACAAGGAAGGGCAGATGACGCCGGTTGCCCCTAGACGAGGTACACAGTCCTGTCACCCTCGTCGAAGAATACCGCCTGCGTGTGGGTGTGGGTGTAGGTGTAGGTGTGGGTGTGGGGGGGATCTGCTGAAATCAAAAGTGCACCACCCACACAGGGAAAACTCCCTGCCGAAGGAGACGGTGCTGTGGCGAATTGATGGAACTGATTCACCCCCCTATATACCTCATGGGTGTGCAGCATCCGTGTCGCCTCCACGATCAGATCAGCAGGCGTGTCGAGCGTATCCGCCAGCTCATCAATCGAGGAGCACCCCGACGCCCCGCCCCGCAGCACGGTGGCGATACGCCGCGTCACCGCCGCCATGCGCACCTCTGTCTCCGAGCGAGACGTGCTCTGCGGTGCCTTCGGTGCCTCCTGCGCATCGGGGTCGGCACAGCGCCCGAACAGCACCGTGCCATCCGCAGCCCTCCCTTGCAGCAGGGTCCGCGGGCGCTTGGCAGAGCCGTGTGGCGACTGCTGCGGGCGGTGCAGCTGGGGCGCCCGCGGGCTGTCTGTGCTGGCAGCCCTGCTGCAGGGGCTGGCGGCAGGCGCATCGGTGCCGTCCCACACAGTGGTTTCGCTGACCTGGGGCTGTGGCCGCTCGACACCGTGGGTCTGGAAGTACCACTCGCGCAGCAGCAAGCCCAGGATCTGAGGGTGTGCGGGGTGCGGGTTGGGGGGTGGGCGGGTGGGGTGCGGAGGGGCTTCTGCCAACCCCCTTCTTCTGTTCCGAGCTGCTGTGTATATTCCGGAAGCCCATCCCAGCAGCCGCCCCACGCACCACACATCTTCCCTGTGCATACCTCGGAGTTGCCTGAAGGAAAGGCTGCGGCAAAATCGCTGCTGACCAACCGCAGGATGCACGCCAGATATGCCCCCGTGTAGCTCTCGATAGGCTGCGCCCTCTGCGGGGTGGTGGGGGGCGTGAGGTAGGTGGGGGGGGATGTGGTGGCAGGATAAAGGGCATGGGCCTACTCTCCGGTGGAGATCTGAGGGACAATCAGACGCGTCCGTCACAATGCATCACACAGGCCTGAATGGAACTGGCATACCGTTGCCTCAAGCGAGCGCCCCCAAATCTGGACAAACGTGGTGACATCCTCCTGCGGCTGCCCCTGCGGGTCAGACAGGACCCTTCCGATCAGCGCCTTCTCTGCCGCGTCCGCCTGCGCGTCTTTGATGATGCGATTCTTGCTCCGCGCCAGCTTCTGCGCCACCCCCCTCAGGAACTCAGGCGCACGGCTGCCGAGCGCATCCGGCTGCAACGCCTGCCCGACCGCACACATCACAGCATCCTTCACGGCTTCGGCCTCCACCCCGGGGCCTGCCTTCCGCTTCTTTCCAGAGACATGCACGGACCCCACCCCGCTAGGGATGGTGCTCGACTCATAGTTCGTCGGCTTCGGCCCCCCCTGGCACATCGTCGGCTCTGCCTGCGGAAGCCGGCAGGGCACAGGGGACGGTGGCCTCCCGTAGTGTGCCACCTTAGTGAGCTGGGTGTGCCTGTGGCCTGGGTGTGATGTGGGTTGATATTTTTTATGTTGTAAAAAATCAATGCGTGGCGAGGCGAGTTGAGGCAGCACCCGAGCTGGGCTTATCAAACGGAGGCACGGCTGCCAGAGCCTGGACAGAAGGGTTTGAGGTTCGGAGGGGTGGGTGGGGGGGCGGCGGGCGAGACGCGTCTTCTTGCACATTTTTAGTAGGTGGAAAAAGGAAAGTTCTAGTTACTTACCGGCCGCTAAATCACTCATTGAAGTCATTCCCCCCTCTTGCCCCCCTTCAGCATTCACCCCCCCCACCCCGCCCAGCTGATGAATGAGCGGTTGAAGCGGCCCCCCTTCTGCGCTCTGCCACACGCCACACAATCTAAGGAGGACAGCAGCACCCCTGCCTGCACCTGACTTCAGGGATCTCGGGGGCACCTTGCGGAACCCACAAACCGCCCTTTCACTGTCTATCTATGACTGGGTCTGTTCTGCAAAGAAAAAATGACGTCCAAAAAATGGTTCAAAAGGGGCTGGGGGAAAATCCGCGCAAAGGCATGTGTGGGTGTGCGCAGCGGCTGGAGATCTAAGAAATGCAGCGGAAAAGCTGTAAGTCCCTCCCACCCGAGGAGGGATATGTCTGTCGTGTTCTTTAGTTCCGAGCAGCAAAAGAAACTGGCGCCCACAAAACAATGGACAGAAGAGCCCCTCTCGCATTATAGATAGCGCGCACATGATGAAGGTGTATTTCCTCCCCGTTCCTCCGTTGTGCTGATTCACGACTTCGTGCCTTCGCCACCATCTCTTCACCCCTTGCACCAGGAAAACAAATCAGGCGCATGGGGAGAAAGGGGATGACGCATCAGAGCCTTGCTCGTTTCGGGGGAGGAGGGGGTGATCGGGTAGTGTTGTAGAAAAGCAACGTGGGTATCTAAAGCCCTCAACCCAAGCCCTGCAAGAGCAGGGCCCTGGGGAGGCACATCTGTTGGTGTGATCTAAGGCACTCGCACAGCCACAAATGGGGGGCGCGGGTGGGGGGCGGGGGGGGCACTCGCCCCCCCGATCTATCCCGACCCCCCCCACGCAACCTGTTCATGCAGGTTTGTATGATTCTCTGTTCCCTCGCCCCCCCCTCCGCCCCCTCCCAGTCCCTTTTGCCCAAACCTCTCCTGTCGAGACGGCAGCACTTCCTTTGCACTTCATCTCTGAGTCTCATAAATCCTTTCGATCTCTGACCAGCATACTCTCCTTCGAGGCGGGAGGGGGATTCACTCCCACTAGGAGATCTCCCCCCGCTCTCCTCCGAACAGTCCTATATGTGTCCTCTCCGCCCCGCTCTCCCCTTCGAGGGGGGGGGGGCGCATGGGAGGAGGGGGATGGCGTGTCAGAGCCTTGCTCGTTTCGGGGGAGGAGGATTCACTCCCACCTGGAGATCTCCCGCTCCCTCTTCCGAACCCTCACACACAGACATGTGAAATCTTTTGATATTAGTATAGCCACACAGAGCATCACTTGCTCTTGGTGTGATATTCACTACACTGTCACATACATTGAAGATCACGCGAATCCTTTTTTTGAGAGCAACAGCAGAACACACCGCGCAACCTGCTCCCCTCATGCAATACACATCCCCCCACCCTTTTCCGATAAACACACTCACACTCACACCCCCCCCCCCTTGCATGGGTTCCGTCCCCACCCCACCCCACCCCCTCCCCCCCGCTCTCATGACACAAGAACAACAATTGCGCATCACGTCCGCCGCACCGCCGCCACCGCTGCAGCTGTAGTGCTTGACAGCCCGGGGGCGGGGATGACAGAACCCGACACACCGCGGTACGGATGGGCCGCCCCACCAGGGTTGCTCCCTGCCCCACCCACCGCCGTGCCAACAACCCCTGCCTGCGCCTGCTGCGCCGCAACCGGCGCGGCCAGCCCACGCCCCACCGGGGCCACCCCTTGCACCTGTGGTGCGACGACCTCCCACAGCGCGCGCACCGCGGCGTCGGATGCTGTCAGCCTCTCTGCGACAAACCCCATGATGCTGCGGTACTGCTCCCCCGACGCGTGCATCAGCCGCTGCGCCCTCCCGTCGAACTCCACCCCCGCCTCCCGCAGCGCGTCGCCCCACCGCGACACCTCCGACCCCACCGCACCCGCAACCTCGCTCCGCACCTCCGCCAGCAGGGCCCGCCTCCTGTTAAACTCCCGCCACACCCCCCAGCGCCACCGCAGGTGCCCCAACTCCACCCCCACCTGCAGCGCGCGGGCCCCACCACCACCACCACCACCACCTCCCTTCCTCGCCTCCATCGCGCCACCCCTCCGGTTGGCAGCACCGCCACCATGTCTCGGTTCGACCCTCTCCAGCCGCGCCGCAGCGGCGAATGCGGCGAGCTTTCGGAGCGCCTCGGCGAGCACCCCCCGTGAGATAGCTGAAAGGAGGGAGTCGAACCGGGCGCAGGGGCTGCGCATCCATTGCCCAGGCGTCATGTGAGGAGGGGGGTGGGTGAGGTTCGGCGGTGCGGCTGGGTGGCCCCCCTGTATCGCGCGCCTCCCGGCGTGGCTGAGGAGCGCGAAACGCCGCCGCCTCCGGAGAAGCGCGCGCAGCTTTGCGTAGTAAGCCTTCAGGATCCTCCGGTCCGCCCCGCCCCTCCCCTGCCCGGCGCTGAGGCACCCCGCAGCCCAGAGCTGCTGATAGCGGAGGCCGCGCTGCCCCTCCGCCAGCGCCAGCACCTGCCCCTCGAGGTGCGCGCGCCCCCCGCGCTGCCCCTCCGCCTCCCTCAGCAGCCTCTCGCACAGGGTCTCCGTGTCTGCCATCCGCGAGGTGAGCGACGCCACAAGCTCCGACAGAACCTCAACCTGCCCCCGCAGGTCGCGGCACCCCGAGCAAGGCGCTGCCTCCAGGCCTCCGGGTGGGTTGGGTTGGGTGCGGTGGTGGTGGTGCTGCTGCGGGCTCCCGGAGGGGACATCGCACGGCTCGGGGTTGTCGCCCCGGCGGTGGGGGTGGTGCTGCTGATGGCCCTGGTGCTGCTGCCGGTCCACCCAAACCCTCTCCGCGTCGGACACGATGGCGGGGGGGGAGGAGGAGGGGGCAGAGCTGTTGCTGCTGCTGCCGCTGCTGACTCCGCCACCACCACCACCCACACCCACACCGGACCCAGCGGCAGCGGAGCTGCCGCCAAAACAGAGCGCACGCCGCGACGCCGCTCCGAGGGGCGAGCCGCGGAGCGGCGCGGCGGCGGCGAAGCCGCCGCCGCTGCCGCTAGGCAGCGGCATGCCGGGGGCAGGGCGGTGGGGGCGGGGGTGGGGGGCGGCGGCGAAGCCGCCGCCGCCGCCGCCGCCACCGCCGACCCGCTCCGCGGGCCCCGGCTGCAGCGCCTCGTCGAGGGGTGGGGAGGGGGAGGCGGGGTGGTGGTGGTGTGGCGGTGCCGCCGCCGCCACTGCGGGGGTTGAGATGCCGCCGCAGGGCGCGGTGGTGGTGGCGGCGGTGGTGCTGCTGGGCCCCCCTCCGGGGGGTGCTGCTGCTGCTGCTGCTGCGGAGGGTGGTGGGGCGCGGAAGCCGCAGCGGGGGGAGGAGCGGGAGGATGACGAGCGCGACACGCCCCTCGCAGCTCCTGCGGAGGGGGACCTGCCCGAGGCAGCGCCGACACCGCCGCCGATGCCGGCATCCACCGCAGGGTGGAAGTGGTGCTGCTGCGTTGCCTCGCCCTGCAGCTCCAGGAGGGTGCCGTAGCCCACCCCATCCGATGCACGCCGTTGCTCCAGCAGGGGGGGGCCTGGTGGGGCCACCGCGGTGGGGAGATCTGGACGCACCTCTGACGACAGCGCAGCTCGCAGGGCTTCGGAGACTGGCTGGTGGTGGTGAGGTGCATCAATCATTGATGAGAATCTCCGAGGGGCTGTGGCAGTGCCGTCTCGGCTGTGTGGCTCGTGCCGTGTGGTGTGGGGGTGGTGGTGGTGGTGTTGGTGGAGCGTCTCCGGCTCTGTGGAGGAGAAGGGTGCAGGCGGCATGCCGTCCAGCTGCTCCTGCTGCTGCTGCTGCTGCAGCAGAAGCAGCCTGCCCTGCGCTGTGGAGGCGGTGGTGGTGCCGGAGGTGCGCCTGCCCACTGCCTCCCAGATGGCGGAGGGGCGCAGCGCTGGCGTGCTGTCGCGCCGCCCGGAGGGCGGCACGGATGTGGTGCTGGTGAAGGAGCTGCGTCGCATGGTGTTGTGTGTGTGGTGGTGGTGGTGTGCCACCCGCTCACCCTCTGCCCCCACACCCAACCACCCTGGCCTACACGTCACGCGTGCCGTGGCGGGTCCTGCGAAGGGGGAGGGTGTGGTGTGGTGCGGTGGAGAGCTGAGGGGTGTGGTGTGGTGCGGTCGAACCCACTGCAGTTTGGATGCCACCTGGATAATGTCGGGAGGGTGTCTGCTGCAAGATCTGCTCATGAAAGTCGCTGTGGAGGTCCACCGTGGTAGTGCACTTTTCTGGGCGAAGGGGGAGATCAAGGATTGCGCCAATGCATGGCCCTGCCCGTGCTGGGGTGGGGTAGGGTGGGGTGGGTAGGGGTGGGGATGGGGGGTGTTCTGCCGGACAAGGAGGCAACACGACGGCACAACCCTTTACCGATTATTACGTGGCGAGCGGCAGAGGTGACGACCAATGGGACCAGCGCCGCGCATGCACAGACACTGATCCCAAGCAGTGCCTGCCCACGATTCCCACACACGGTTGTCGGCGGTGAGGACAAGAAACACCAAAGGGTCTCTGCAAAAACCTGCCGCTGGCTAGCAACCTGGGGCGGGCAACACGACGGCACAACCGATCTGCTGGATCTTCCTTTTGTTCTTCCTGATTGTCGCGTTGGAATTTCGAGAATCTACACACAAAACGTTTCGCTGTCAGATCTCTCGCACTTGTTTTTCGGTTATACGTTGACGCAATCCACCCCGCGCCCTCTGTGAAGGTGGGTGGGTGCGGAGCACAGGTGAGTGGGCGAGCCCTGGCAGGGTGGCACGTCCCTCTCACACCACTGTGCCAAAAAGATGCAAACCTTGGGAGACGGGGCTGGGCAGCTCAGCCACCGCCTCCCCGTTGCACCCCCAGTGTAAAAGCTGACGGATGAAGGGGCGGAAGGCAGGGAGTAAAAGCACACCTTGACCTGGCGCAAGGTGGTGTTTGCTCGTCAGCCCCCCCCCCCCCCTTCCGTTGAAGAACGGGCGTTGAAAGTGGGATGAATACAGCTGGGAGTCCTGCAGGATCATTGTGAAAAAATGCGAAAGGTAAACGAGAAAATACTTTCCTACACGATGCACCACTCACCACACGAAAGAAAAGAAACAGAATAAGGAGATCCGGTGGTGCCCCTGAAGTTTCGAAGAACTTCACGGGTGTGGAGTGTAGGGTCACAACCAGCGGTGGGGAAACAGAGACACAAACAGAGAGAGAGAGTTGGGGCATCGCTCGTACGTGCAGAAGGAGAACACACACGCACAAGGGGCCGAGATGTGCAGGAGCTATAAGCGCGGGAAAGTGGGTGGTGTCGCAGGGTGTCATTGCTGCCGGACAGCTTCCAACAAGGTACGACGTTCTTCACGTCATGAAGGAGGAGAGGAAATGCACCAGACTGCCCTCGTAGGCACCCACAGCGAAGACCCCCACAGCAGCACAGCAAACTCTTATTCAATACGCATTGCACAGTGCCACACACGAGACAGCTGGCACAGGGTGAAGGCAGCCACAGAGGGACAGAACGAAGCACACTCGATGCATCACTGTGGGGCGAAGACCCAGAGACACGTTGGATTGCCCGACCTGCAGGAAGATGCAGGTTGGGGGTTAGTTTGCGCTGACGCTTCTACACCACCCGCGCATGTGTGAAGGTGAGTGGGTGCGGAGCACAGGTGGGTGGGTGAGTCCTGCACACACACAGAAACACTTTTCACACGAGGCAGGGCTATATATCGCCCAGATGTGAGGCAGTTCCTCACACGAAAAAAGGAGTGCCGTATTTCTTTCATTTTGCTTGTGCAGCCTTCTGGTCACCTGCACGTTGGGGCGTGGAGTGTAGGTGCACGGAAACCACTAAACGGAACACCGCTGTGCAAAGGCAAACAGAATGAGAGGCAAGGGGGGTCTTCGCTACGGGGTGATCGTCAGTGCATTTTGGTGCATTTCCTGTTGAATTGGCTGAAAACTGACGAAGATTGTCGAAGTTTGTCGGCCAGCGGAGACCCCCAAGGAGAAGTCAGTAATTGCGGAAAGGCTACCGTCCTGCCCGTTCGCTTCACACTCCTACAGGGAAACATGAGCGTGTCGGGACACCCCCCATCCCCCAGCCCCGCTCTCAGAGACTCGCTGCAGGTATGCAGGCTGGTTCCTCCACCGCAGCCTGGAGAAGACGCGAGGTGTCACCAGTCCTTGCTGTCCTTCGAGCCCGCGTCCGCGAGGAAGCAGCAGATCTCAAACTCCGCCGACTCCTGCATGCTGTTCTGGTAGTGCTGCTGTGCAGCTCTGTCGTTGCCACCCTCGCGTGGATCAACATGCGCTGCGAGGAGTCCGTTGCATGCGGAGGCCGTGTCATTGGCAGTGATGCCAAGGGGGCTGTCAGGTGCCTCCCACCGCCGCCTGTTGCGCTGCCGGACCACGTCGTCGAACATGCGGCGAGCGTCGCGTGCGTTCGCCCACCCGGGCCGCTGCCGCAGCTCTGTGAAGCAGTGGTCCAGGGTCGCGTGTGCCACCTCCTTGCAAGCAGGCTCGAACATGAAGGGGAGCGGCTGCGACTCGTCCGCAAGCTTCTGCACGAGGCGCGTGCACTGTGCAGGCGACCATTCCGGAAAGTCGACTGTCTCGGTGAAGCGGCTCTGCAGACGACTTCTGCGCTGCAGCATCTCTCCCATCCTGTCGCGGGATCCTGCCAGAACTACCACCGTGCTGTCCCTGTAGCCGTCCTCCGTCATCATCGACAGCAGCTTCGCTATCGTATCATCGCCGTAAGGGTCGTCCCCCAGCATGTACGCCTCTTCCACAAACAGCACACCGCCACGAGCCGCCTTCATCGCTTCCTCCACAAGAATCTTAGACTGCCCCGGGTACACTCCCGTCAGCCCCTGTACCGATCTCTCCTCCACGTGGTCCGTCACAAGCAGCCCGTATGCGTGCAGCACACCCGCCAGCCTCCGTGCGCCCGTCGTCTTCCCTGTGCCGACAGACCCGTAGAACAGATAGTTGCGCAGCAGCCTGACAGTATCGCGCCCCTCGCTGCGCAGCACCTGCAGCTGCTGCATGATCCCACGCAGTAACTCCTTCAGCCCGCCCATCTCCTCCAGGCCCTCCAGGATCAGTGTGAGGAGCACCTCTGTGCAAGCTGGCCCCGCAACGTCACACGGTCTCCTTCCGTTCCCGTCAGCACGGAGTGGGTCCGCACCACGCTGCAGCAGAAGGCGTGCGGCAGCGACATGGTCCCCACGGACGGCGTGGTGCAGTCCAGTGCTGCCATCCGGACTGAGCTCGTTGACATCTGCACCAGTGTCCAGCTTACGACCGAGTGTGTCTGTGTCGCCTTCACCTGCGAGCTCTGCCAGGCTCAGGCTCCGCCGCGTCAAGAGGCTGACAACCGCAGGGTGCCCCTTGTCACGGGCGATGTCAAGAGCAGTCTCCCCTGTGAAAGAAAACGAGGAGAAGTAAGCAGGCGTGGCAGCAGGGATGTGACTGTGGGGGGTATCGGGGACTCTCTTGGGACTCCCTCCGATGTGATGGGGCAGTGCTTCTGGATTCTCTGTTGAGCTGCTGTGTGTGCTGTGTCATGTGTGTATGTATTCCAGCATGGAATCTGCACATGACACAGCACACACATGACAGTGCATTGTGAGCCTATCAATGGACATGCCTCACCTCTCTGCTGCATCGCACCCTGTTGCCTGTTGGGGCACCTACAGCTGCACATCAGCTCGAGCAGGCCACCTTGTGCCTCGCGCAGAGGTCGCCGTCTTGGAGTTCCCACAGGAGCGGTGACGGACACATGTTTCCGATGTATACCCACACACGAAAAGCGGGAGCCACATGACATGTCCAAACCCACAGGGCACACCACCGATACATGCGAGACTCGCAGTGTATCAGCGAGACTCGCGATTTCACACCAGTCTCAGACGCTGCGCCTGACAGACCACTGCAAGGCTTCCTGGACGGTTTGGCCCCCGAACGGTACCCCAGGATATCCCGGCCGGGCCCGGGATGACCGGTTCAGAGGGTCGGGCTTATGAAATCGCGAGGATCCCAGGAATCCCCGTGCGGGAGCTAATTCCCAGGACCCGGCCAGGGTCAAACTGAATCATGTCACACAATGCCCGAGACTGTAGAATGTACAGCTCATGCTTTTCAAGCATTCGAGTGTGTGTGATTGCTGAGACCACAGCCGCAACGTGCGAATGTTGCCGGAGGACCATAAAGTGAATGCAGGACGCTTCATGCCTTGCACACACGTAAAGCGGTGTGTATACCCTTGCTGTTCCTCAGATGCACAACTGCACCATAAGCGATCAAGGCCTTCTCCAAGTCCACAGCATGTTTGCCTGTGTCACAGGCAGCGAGATGCAGAGGTGTCCAACCTGTGAAGAGTGAGGGAGTGTTGACACGGGACACACACGGGACAGGGTGTGGGACCCACGACACCTGCCTCACGAGTTCACCCCACCGCCACCCACAACCGCTGGGACAAGGTGAGGCTGTGGGAAGGTGGGAAACAAACCAAGTGTGCAACCATGCATGAAGGCGGGCAGGAGGTGCACCTCACACTGTGCCTCACAAAGCGGATGTGCTGCCCATCTGGGTGCTTCCAGAAGGTGGTGAGCTCCGCAAGGTGGGTCCCGTGTGAGGCTCTCACATTCACACTCGGGTGGAGCCACAGTGATGGGAACGAAGTCGCTCCACACACACAGGTCCCCTGCGCTCAACATACCCAAGACGTCCTTTGCATTCATGTCTGTGCCCGAAGCCAACAGCTCGCGCACCGTACGGAGGTTCGCATTCCGCACAGCATCATGTAGCGACATCGTTCGCGCCGAATCCAAGGGGGTCAGAAAAGGGTCACAAGGGAGGCTTCGCTCGCTTCGCCTGCGGTGCTGTGGGGTGTACTGTCAAGTGAACACAAACAGCTGTCGGGTATGAGGCAAGAACACTGCACAGGAGGGGGGGTGCCGAGGGGCTGAGCGCCTGGGGGCGGTGGCGGGGGAGAGGGGGCCTGCTGTGTCCACATGTGTCCTCCGCCTGCCCTCGCATGCAGAGAGTGCCCCAGCCCGCACACAAGCTCTGGGCATCTGCTGCCCAGACCTGCCGCATGTGGCAACAGCGCCTAGGCCTTCAGGGTCACAGTGCGCAGACGCCAGGATGCGGCACAGTTGCCATCACAAACGGCCATAGAGGGGGGCGCGCCTGAGGTCAGAGCTCCGCTCACCAGAGTTGGTGTGGCCTTCAACCTCCTGCAGCTCCTTCCCTGTTGATGTATCCCAGACACAAACGCTCTTGGCGGCAGATCCTGACATGATCTTCGATCCGTCTGGTGCGACAGTCACGGAGCTCGGGAGGCAACGAAAGGATGATCTTCTCGCGTACACCCCTCACCACCCTTCCGACAGCAGCAGCATCAGTCAGTTGGTTGTGCCGCTGAGGCACGGTATCGGTCACATCGGAGATCAGAGGGGGTTAAAGCCGCCTGACGCCTGCACGTGGCGCCCCTGCTAATCCCCTCGCATTGCACTGCGCGGGGGGTGAACAGAGTCAGCGGTGGGGTGGTTACCTCGGTGCTGAAATGCCTTGTGCATGGAGCCGGAATAGCCGGGGTGGTGACCTGGTCTATGAAGGGGGAACCCTGAGCCCAAAGAACCGAGATCCCAAGACCTCCAATGGGGGCCGGGCGCCCCTCGTCCTGTGTCCTCCACGGCGACCCCCTGCGCGGGCTTCCGGGCCGGAGTAGCCCGCCTCCCTTCTGTCATAGACGGAGGTCAGACCACCGCAGTTGCGTCTCTGTTTCACACAGTGTAACGTACAGGTGGGAGTGGCCCTAGTACGTTCGGGACGCGTATAGGACTCGCACTACGTGGGGGGACGGGATGAAAGTCCGAAAAGGTTGGAAAAACGTAGGAGTGCATTACACACAATGTCTTCCCATGGGTAAAGACTAGCTAGTTACCCTCACTCCGCGTGGGATCCGGAAACCCTTCTTGAGCCACCGGGTCTCCTCACACTTTAGGGGGTGGCGCCCCAGGTTGCTAACCAGCGGCAGGTTTTTGCAGAGACCTAAGGGTGTCTCTTTTCCTCACCGCAGACAACCGTGTGTGGGAATCGTGTGTAGCCACTGTTTGGGTTCAGTGTCTGGGCATGCGTGGCGCTGGGCCCACAGGTCGTCACCTTTGCCGCTCGCCACGTAAAGTTGAATAAGGTCACATCGGAGATCAGAGACTCTAGTCTATTGTGCATTGAGCATCATGCGACCTGCTGCTGACGAACAACCCTCATGGCGGATTCAGAAAAATCCAGCGCAGTGATGAAACACAACAACAACACTTTGAAACAACACTTGTCCGGCACAGGCAATGCGGTCAGCAGGGGGTCGTGTGTGTTGGGTTGGCGGGGGAGGGTGGGGCTGGAGGTTCGACCGATCACTCGTGGGGGGCACAACACCCACACTCTGTCAAAGCTATCTAAAGTGACAAGCCTTGTATCTAGCCCCATCTACACACATACACGCGAACCAACGGTTGGCCAGAGCATCAATGGCAACCAATATGGGTTTCCTTTGAAAGTGCAAAAACAAAGGTTCGTGTCCTGCTCAGAGAGCTCGGCCAACAACCGTTCGAATCGGCAACTGCCCGTCATTGAGATCTTCACTTCGTTCAAAGGTTGCCGCTTGTATTCCCACATCAGGGAGCTCGTCGCGAAAGCACTCTCAACAGGAGAAATGCACAAAAACGCACTCGGAGCACGTGAAGCAAAGACGCCACCTGAAGGATCTAACAGAACAGCGGCACACACGGCACACCTTCGACACACGGAGTGGAGTTGTGTGGAGTGGTGGAGGGCTGCTTGGTATGCCACCTCCAATTGGTTGTGCGAACAAACGCAGGAAGAAAGGAGCCGGTGCCTGGGGCTGTGGTGCCAATCTGCAGAAGGAAAGGAAGAAGGGATGACAAACACACCCACACCCACACCCACCCAACTCAGAACTTCAGCGAACGCCGCGCGGGAAGCGGCGCAGCACAGGACTCCATCAGCACCGCCGGCAGGGACCACCCGCCACCCCACCACGAGGTGGTGCTGCCGAATGGGACCCACTGGCATCACCGCCGCCCCCGCGCTTCCTCCGCGTGAGCAGCGATTCAAACGACTCCAGCGACAGCGGGGACTCCTCGCCACCCCCGGCGGGTGCGGCTGCAGCTGCAGCTGCTGCGGCGTCCGCAGCCCCCGCCGCCACCGCATCCCGCAGCGCGTCCCCGCCGCCCGCCCCCAGCCCCGCCGCCACGGCGGAGATGATCTCGCTGAGCGGCTGGTCGACGTCGATCGCACGCCACACCTCGGGGGGAACACCGCCACCGCCACCACCACCCCCTGGCACTTCCCCACAAGCAGCATCCCACGAGACACCGCCTCCGGAGTGCGGCTGATGAGGGGGCGGCACGTCTGCCTGCTGGGAGGCATGCCGTGCGACACCACCACCACCACCTGCCTCCACCCCCAGCACCTCCGCCCGGCGGTGCGTATGGGGGTGCGGATGCAGCGCCTGTGAGGAGTCGCGCCGCCCTGCCCCCGGCACCGCCACCGCCTCCAGAGGAGCTGCCGGCCCCACCGCAACCCCCGCGATCAGCTCTGCAAGCCCTGCCGCCGGCCCGCCCGGCAGACGCAGCAGCTCCTCCGCCACGAGGGAGCGGACACTCCTCCCTGGTGCCGCCCCCTGCAGCGCAGCCGCGACACGCCGGCAGGCGGCGGCGGCGCCGCCACCCCGCCCCTCCCCAATGCGAGGCGGCACAACGACAAGCGACGTCGCCATGCGGAGCGCCGGCTCCGCCAGCGCCCGGAGTGCGCTGGCGTAGCCCCCCCCCGAGCTGAGCCGCACCGCCTGCCTCCACCATGCGGGGGTCGAGGGTGACGAGAGCCACGTCAAATGACGGTGGGGGCATGCTGCTGGCGACACCGGCGAGGGTGTGTGCGTGCGGCGGGGTGGATGCCATCGCCTCGGCGTGCTGCACCAGCTGCGGCAGCCCGGGAGACTCGGAGACGGTGTAGGTGAAGAGGTCGACCTGCTCGGTGCGGAGCGCCTCCCGCAGCGGCTGGAGCCAGCCCTCCAGGCTCCCGATGACGACAGCGCGGCGCGGGGGTGGGGTGGCGGTGGTGGCGCCGGTGGTGGGGAGCCTGTGGGGGCCCCCGCCACCCCGAAGAACCGCCTCGCCACGCTGCTGCGGCGGCGGCGGCGCCACATCTGCCATCACTCCCGCCACCCCAACCCCCTGCTGCTGCGAGGCAGCGCTGTCGCGCTGCCGGGCGGGCCCCGCTGCCGAGCTCCTTCTTCTTCCGTCCGAGAGCAATCAGGCGGGCGATCTTCGGCATGAGGGGGGCTTTCTCATTCTCTGTGAGGACCCCTTCAGCGACGGCCAAATCGATCAGCGGCTGCCTCTTCCGCTTCACCTCCTTCAGCACCGCCTCAATGGCGTCGTCGATGTCGTCGTCGTCGTCGTTGTCAGTGGTGGGGTCCGGTTCCGGGGCCGCTACCTCCGCCTTGCCTCGGCGAGGTTGCTTGCGGCTCTTGCCGCCGTCGCCATCGCTGTCGCCGTCATCCGCATCATCCCTCGCCCTCTTCCCTCCTTTCTGCCCTGGTGCTGCATCACCAACGAGCAGGAAGGAAAAAAAAATGAGGAGTAACAAAAGAGTACGGTGCATGTTTGCTGTTGTGGAAGGTTTCTCTGCCGGGTGTGTGTATGCGGCGCAGTTACGTGGGGGGGGGGGGGGGGGCGGGGCGGGGTTGTGGGGTCCAAGTCACGTGCGGTATATGTGAGGTGAAATAGTCGGGTCCAGCAAAAACTAATGACATCGGGTGGATCGCAAAGGGGAAGGGGGCAACGGCAGCGTGCAATGTGCAATGTGCAAAACTCTCAAGTCATCTTACCACCCACCTACACCTGACCCCGGGGGGGTCCCGGGATGACCCCGGGATACCCCGGGGTCATCCCGGGATTTCCCGGCCGGGATCCCGGGATCCCGGCCGGGAATCCCGGGATTCCCGGCCGGGATCCCGGGATTCCCGGCCGGGAAATCCCGGGAATCCCGGGAATCCCGGAATTTCCCGGAACCCGGCCGGGCCCGCCCGGGATCCCGCCCGGGGGGCAAACCGTGTTCCCCTGTCGGAGTTGTGCTGCGGCGTTGGGGATTATGCAGCGGAGAGAGAGAGAGGCAGAGCACCCTCGCACAACACCACCTTTGGCAGGTCAGTCAGTGCATCTTGCCTTGGGTGGTTGTTGTGTCCGTTGGTTCACCACCCTCTGGGTTCAGTTGGGAGTTTGCAACGGAGAGAGAGAGAGAGAGGCAGAGCACCCTCACACCACCTCCGGCAACCTGGAAGTTGGGGGGGGTCCCCAACCCCGACAGCACGTCACACAGCTAGGCCAGAGGCCTCCCGCCTCTCTCCCCTCTCGATGCCGGTGAAGTGTGTCGGGGCAGCAGCAAGCCCCTTCGGGGTGTCCAGGGTGGGTGGTGGTGTTGGTGGTGGTGCTGCATCTCCTGCTCTGTGGAGGAGAAGGGTGCAGGCGGCATGCCGTCCAGCTGCTCCTGCTGCTGCTGCTGCAGCAGAAGCAGCCTGCCCTGCGCTGTGGAGGCGGTGGTGGTGCCGGAGGTGCGCCTGCCCACTGCCTCCCAGATGGCGGAGGGGCGCAGCGCTGGCGTGCTGTCGCGCCGCCCGGAGGGCGGCACGGATTGTGGTGCTGGTGAAGGAGCTGCGTCGCATGGTGTTGTGTGTGTGGTGGTGGTGGTGTGCCACCCGCTCACCCTCTGCCCCCACACCCAACCACCCTGGCCTACACGTCACGCGTGCCGTGGCGGGTCCTGCGAAGGGGGAGGGTGTGGTGTGGTGCGGTGGAGAGCTGAGGGGTGTGGTGTGGTGCGGTCGAACCCACTGCAGTTTGGATGCCACCTGGATAATGTCGGGAGGGTGTGTCGCAGCAGCAGCACACCCCGTCGCACTGCAGGGTGTGGCAGGCAGAGAGGCTGCAGAATGCATGCGTCGCTGGAGGGTTCCAATTCAGGAGGTCGCTTCTGTGGCGTCTTCAGCTTCCTGCCGAAGTCTCTCGCTTCGGTTTGGCTGTGCTGTGGGTTGGCAGCCGCCACACCGCCACCCCACGTCGGCCTGTTGAAGTGGGGTGGCACGGAGAGCAGGCGGGTGGGTGAGGCCGGGAGGAAAGCGTCGCAGGCTGCCGACCACATCCAGGAGAAGGCAAAGTCTGACACGAAGGTCAAGCGTTTCCCTCTCCTCAATGTGGAGACGTTCGTGCACCTGCGGGACCGCGCTGAGCTGCTGTTCACATTTGTGGCAGCTGAGCTCAGGGCGACTCAGTCGCCATGCCACAGTCGGACGCGCCTCGCGAAGCTCCTGCGGACTCTGCAGGTGCAGGGCCTTCGGGCTGAGCTGGTTGCGCTCTGCCTCGCCACGATGCCGCTGAAGAATATGGTTGCAAAGTACGCAAACTTTTTGCAGGAGGGAAACGGTGTGATGGTCTGGCGGGACATGGAGCTCGCGATCAGTGAGCTGGGGATCGTGACGCGCGAGAAGGAGTCCGAGGAGGGCTTCCTCGAAAGGTTCGAGGTGGAACAGGAAGGGAAGAGCAACAAGGCGAAGAAGGAGCGGGATGCGTACATTCAAAGCCTGCTGAACGACCACTTGGTCAGTGCACACCAGCCCCAAGGCCCTCTCCCGCAACCGCGATTCCTTCTTACTTTCATGACGCATTGACATCTGACACGCACTGGGGGTGGGGTGGGGGGGTGGGGTGTCTTGCTCGGTCAGAGGATACAAAGGAGATCAGGGGAGGGGTAGGTCAGTTCATCCAGTTCTGCTTGTAGTATCAGTTCGCGTGCGGAGGGGCTGGAGCGGGGAACCTGGAGTTGTGCGGTGTTTCCCCTCAGCCCCCCTTCCAACCTTGCGTATTGCAAGTGGTAGTAAAAATGAAACACTATCGACACATGTCACTGAACACGGGGGAATGGGGAAGGGGAGAGGTTGTGGTGAAACGCACACACCTCGACCTGTGATGAGGTGAGATGTGGCTCTGCAATTACGGCACTACGCGTGCCGTAAACTCAAATCGGACCTGCTTTCTCCGTGTTCCATTTCCTCCTTCATTGCATGAGGCTACAAAAGAAAAACACGACAGGTCAGATCGCCCGTCCTTCCTCGACCTCACACTCCCCCCGACGCACCTACGGTGCTCAAACAAGTTTGTGGTGGGGTGGGGTAGGGTAGGGTGGGGTGGGGTGGGGGTCTTCTGCCAGACAAGGAGGCAACACGACGGCACAACCGATCTGCTGGATCT
This sequence comes from Rhynchopus euleeides, assembly GCA_963210315.1. Taxonomy (NCBI): domain Eukaryota; phylum Euglenozoa; class Diplonemea; order Diplonemida; family Diplonemidae; genus Rhynchopus; species Rhynchopus euleeides. The sequence continues at coordinate 241,341 of OY723270.1, forward strand.
TCCTTTTGTTCTTCCTGATTGTCGCGTTGGAACTTCGAGAATCTACACACAAAACGTTTCGCTGTCAGATCTCTCGCACTTGGTTCGGTTATACGTTGACGCATCCACCCCCCGCCCTCTGTGGAGGTGGGTGGGTGCGGAGCACTGGTGAGTGGGCGAGCCCTGGCAGGGTGGCACGTCCCTCTCACACCACTGTGCCAAAAAGCTGCAAACCTTGGGAGACGGGGCTGGGCAGCTCAGCCACCGCCTCCCTGTTGCACCCCCATTGTATAAAAACACACCTTGACCTGGCGCAAGGTGGTGTTTCCTCGTTAGCCTCCCCCTTCCTTTGAAGAACGGGCGTTGAAAGTGGGATACCGTATACGTAAATATTTTGGAACGTAAATATTATGGAACGTAAATATTATGGAACGTAAATATTTTGGAACGCTGGTGGGTTGGCGTTCCAGATTTTTTTCGTTCCATAATATTTACAGGGCTTTCTGCGACTCGGGGACTTGGACCAGGGGATCGGACGGCATACAGAGTCCCTGACGGGACCTACTCGTGCACTTTTCGCGCGATTCCTGACGCAAGCCGTCCTCACCACCGAGTCCCCAACTGGCCCTGTAAATATTTTGGAACGTAAATATTATGGAACGGACCGGCCAAAAATGGGCCCGTTCCATAATATTTACGTTCCATAATATTTACGTATACGGTATATACATCTGGGAGTTGTGCAGGATCATTGTGAAGAAATGCGAAAGGTAAACGAGAAAAGGGGGGGAAGGGGCGATGAAATAAGGAGATCCGGTGGTGCCCCCGATTTCTTTAGACTTCTTAAGAACTTCACCTGTCTAGCCGCCTGTCACGTGAGGGGCGTGAAGTGTAGGGTCACAAACAGCGGTGGGGAAACAGAGACACAAACAGAGAGAGAGTTGGGGCATCGCTCGTACGTGCAGAAGGAGAACACACACGCACAAGGGGCCGAGATGTGCAGGAGCTATAAGCGCGGGAAAGTGGGTGGTGTCACAGGGTGTCAGTGCTGACGGACAGCTTCCGACAAGGTACGACGTTCTTCACGCCATGAAGGAGGAGAGGAAATGCACGAGAATGCCCTCGTAGACACCCGCAGCGAAGACCCCCACAGCAGAAGAGTCGACTCTTATTCAATACGCATTGCACAGTGCCACACACGAGACAGCTGGCACAGGGTGAAGGCAGCCACAGAGGGACAGAACGAAGCACACTCGATGCATCACTGTGGGGCGAAGACCCAGAGACACGTTGGATTGCCCGACCTGCAGGAAGATGCAGGTTGGGGTTAGTTTGCGCTGACGCTTCTACACCACCCGCGCATGTGTGAAGGTGAGTGGGTGCGGAGCACAGGTGGGTGGGTGAGTCCTGCACACACACAGAACCACTTTTCACACGAGGGGGCCTTCACTACCATATGTGACTGAGTGAGAGAAAGTGAGCACCAGCCTGCCCCCCCTGACGAGCTGTGACTGGTAGTGAGGGCCCCTGAGGCAGGGCTATGTATAGCCCCCAGATGTGAGGCAGTTCCTCACACGAAAAAAGGACTGCCGGGTATCTTTCGTTTTGCTTGTGCAGCCTTCTGTCACCTGCACGTTGGGGCGTGGAGTGTAGGTGCACGGAAGCCACTAAACGGAACACCGCTGTGCATAAGCAAACAGAATGAGAGGCAAGGAGAAGTCAGTAATTGCGGAAAGGCTACCGTCCTGCCCGTTTGCTTCACACTCCTACTACAGGGAAACATGAGCGTGTCGGGACACCTCCCCCATCCCCCATCCCCGCTCTCAGAGACTCGCTGCAGGTATGCAGGCTGGTTCCTCCACCGCAGCCTGGAGAAGACGCGAGGTGTCACCAGTCGTTGCTGTCCTTCGAGCCCGCGTCCGCGAGGAAGCAGCAGATCTCAAACTCCGCCGACTCCTGCATGCTGTTCTGGTAGTGCTGCTGTGGCGTCTGAACCGCAGCTCTGTCGTTGCCACCCTCGCGTGGATCAACATGCGCTGCGAGGAGTCCGTTGCATGCGGAGGCCGTGTCATTGGCAGTGATGCCAAGGGAGCTGTCAGGTGCCTCCCACCACCGCCTGTTGCGCTGCCGGACCACGTCGTCGAACATGCGGCGAGCGTCGCGTGCGTTCGCCCACCCGGGCCCCTGCCGCAGCTCTGTGAAGCAGTGGTCCAGGGTCGCGTGTGCCACCTCCTTGCAAGCAGGCTCGAATACGAAGGGGCGCGGCTGCGACTCGTCCGCAAGCTTCTGCACGAGGCGCGTGCACTGTGCAGGCGACCATTCCGGAAAGTCGACCGTCTCGGTGAAGCGGCTCTGCAGACGGCTTCTGCGCTGCAGCATCTCTCCCATCCTGTCGCGGGATCCTGCCAGAACTACCACCGTGCTGTCCCTGTAGCCGTCCTCCGTCATCATTGACAGCAGCTTCGCTATCGTATCATCGCCGTAAGGGTCGCTCCCCAGCATGTACGCCTCGTCCACAAACAGCACACCGCCACGAGCCGCCTTCATCGCTTCCTCCACAAGAATCTTCGACTGCCCCGGGTACACTCCCGTCAGCCCCTGTACCGATCTCTCCTCCACATGGTCTGTCACAAGCAGCCCGTATGCGTGCAGCACACCCGCCAGCCTCCGTGCGCCCGTCGTCTTCCCTGTGCCGACAGACCCGTAGAACAGATAGTTGCGCAGCAGCCCGACAGTATCGCGCCCCTCGCCGCGCAGCACCTGCAGCTGCTGCACGATCCCACGCAGTAACTCCTTCAGCCCGCCCATCTCCTCCAGGCCCTCCAGGATCAGTGTGAGGAGCACCTCTGTGCAAGCTGGCCCCGCAACGTCATACGGTCTCCTTCCGTTCCCGTCAGCACGGAGTGGGTCCGCACCACGCTGCAGCAGAAGGCGTGCGGCAGCGACATGGTCCCCACGGACGGCGTGGTGCAGTGCAGTGCTTCCATCCGGACTGAGCTCGTTGACATCTGCACCAGTGTCCAGCTTATGACCGAGTGTGTCTGTGTCGCCTTCACCTGCGAGCTCTGCCAGGCTCAGGCTCCACCGCGTCAAGAGGCTGACAACCGCAGGGTGCCCCTTGTCACGGGCGATGTCAAGAGCAGTCTCCCCTGTGAAAGAAAACGAGGAGAAGTAAGCAGGCGTGGCAGCAGGGGTGTCACTGTGGGGGGTATCGGGGACTCTCTTGGGACTCCCTCCGATTGATGGGGCAGTGCTTCTGGATGCTCTGTTGAGCTGCTGTGTGTGCTGTGTCATGTGTGTATGTATTCTAGCATGGAATCTGCACATGACACAGCACACATGCCAGTGCCTTGTGAGCCCATCAATGGACATGCCTCGCCTCTCTGCTGCATCGCACCCTGTTGCGTTGGGTCACCTCCAGCTGCACATCAGCTCGAGCAGGCCATCTTGTGCCTCGCGCAGAGGTCGCCGTCTTGGAGGTCCCACAGGAGCGGTGACGGACACATTCCGATGTATACCCACACACGAAAAGCGGGAGCCACATGACATGTCCAAACCCAGGGCACACCACAATTTGTCCCCCGATCGGTATCCCAGGATACCCGGCCGGGCCCGGCATGACCGGTTTAGAGGGTCGGGCTTTTGAAATCCCGAGGATCCCAGGAATCCCCGTGCGGGAGCTGGTTCCCAGGACCCGGCCGGGGTCAAACCGAATCATGTCACACCAGGTCCGAGACTGGATAATGTACAGCTCAAGCTTTTCAAGCACTCGAGTGTGTGTGATTGCTGAGACTACAGCCGCAACGTGAGCCTGTTGCCGGAGGACCACGAGGTGAAAACAAGACAACCAGCGTGCACGACGGTTCATGTCTTGCACACACCGAGAGCGGGGTGCATACCCTTGTAGTTCTTCAGATCCACATCTGCACCATGACTGACCAAGGCCTCCACAGCATGATTGCCTGTCTCACAGACAGCGAGATGCAGAGGTGTGGCACCTGTGAAGAGTGAGGGAGTGTTGACACGAGACACACACGGGACAGGGTGTGGGACCCACGACACCTGCCTCACGAGTTCACCCCACCGCCACCCACAACCGCTGGGACAAGGTGAGGCTGTGGGAAGGTGGGAAACAAACCAAGTGTGCAACCATGCATGAAGGCGGGCAGGAGGTGCACCTCACACTGTGCCTCACAAAGCGGATGTGCTGCCCATCTGGGTGCTTCCAGAAGGTGGTGAGCTCCGCAAGGTGGGTCCCGTGTGAGGCACTCACATTCACACTCAGAACAACAGTGATGGGAGTCAAGTCCATGCACACACAGGATCCACCTCACATGACGAGGGCTGTCCACACACTCCACCAAAGGGGAAGATACATACCGTCGTTGTCCTTCACACGCACATCTGCACCATGAAGAATCAAGACATCCACCAACCTCGCAGAATGGTCGCCTGCGTCACAGGCAGCGAGATGCAGAGGTGTGAGGCCTGTGAAGAGTGAGGGAGTGTTGACACGGGGCGTACCCTAAGCAAGCTGGGACACGGGTGCACACATGCGCGTGTGAATACTAATAAATTGAGCAGACGTGACCTGCAGTGCCTTGCCGAGGTGATCGAAGCTCCTACACCGGTACGGCTGCTGCTCGATTGGGAATCCTTGCATCACACCCAGAACAAAAGTCATGGGAGTGAATTCGTTCCACACACAGGGTGCACCTCACCTGACGAGGTGCGTCCACACACTCCGCGAAAGAGCAAAGGCATACCGTGCGGAGTCATCCCATGCACGGAAGCATCATGTCTGACCAAGGCCTCCACCAACTCCACAGCACGCTCGCCTCCGTACCTGGCAGCGATATGCAGAGGTGTCCAACCTGTGAAGAGTGAGGGAGTGTTGACACGAGACACACACGGGGCAGGGTGTGGGACCCACGACACCTGCCTCACGAGTTCACCCCACCGCCACCCACAACCGCTGGGACAAGGTGAGGCTGTGGGAAGGTGGGAAACAAACCAAGCGTGCAACCATGCATGAAGGCGGGCAGGAGGTGCACCTCACACTGTGCCTCACAAAGCGGATGTGCTGATCGGTTGGTGCCTGAAGAAGGTTCCCGTGTGAGGCACTCACATTCAGACTCAGAAAGCGTAGCAACCGTGCTTCCTTCTTCCGTAATGATGCGTTGACGCTCCCACCACCCTAGAGCCTGCTGCTTTGATGTGGGTGTGGAGCACACGTGAACACGAGATAGCTAGACACACAGAAAAGGAACAGGATCGTCGGAAGCACTCCTACACTTTTACGCATCATAAATGTGCTCAAAAAAACAGTGTCGGGAGTGAAGGGCTTCAACAAACAGAGGTGTCAGGGAAGACTACATAGCGTGTCCACACACCGGAGCACGTCGGGACATGCATACTGTTGTTGTTCCTTACCCGCACATCTGCACCGTGATCGATCAGGGCCACGACCAACTTCACAGCTTGCTCCCCTCCGTACCTGACAGCGAGATGCAGAGGTGTCCAACCTGTGAAGAGTGAGGGAGTGTTGACACGGGACACACACGGGACAGGGTGTGGGACCCACGACACCTGCCTCACGAGTTCACCCCACCGCCACCCACAACCGCTGGGACTAGGTGAGGCTGTGGGAAGGTGGGAAACAAACCAAGTGTGCAACCATGCATGAAGGCGGGCAGGAGCACCTCACACTGTGCCTCACAAAGCGGATGTGCTGCCCATCTGGGTGCTTCCAGGTGGTTCCCGTGTGAGGCACTCACATTCACACTCAGAACAACAGTGTTGTGTGTGAAGGGCTTCAACAAACAGAGGTGTCAGGAAAGACGATAAAGCCAGTCCACACACTGGACCACGGCCGGACATGCATACTGCCGTTGTTCTTTACATTCACATCTGCACCGTGACCGACCAAGGCCTCCACCAACCGCACAGCACGCTCGCCTCCGTACCTGGCAGCGAGATGCAGAGGTGTCCGACCTGTGAAGAGTGAGGGAGTGTTGACACGAGACACACACGGGACAGGGTGTGGGACCCACGACACCTGCCTCACGAGTTCACCCCACCGCCACCCACAACCGCTGGGACAAGGTGAGGCTGTGGGAAGGTGGGAAACAAACCAAGTGTGCAACCATGCATGAAGGCGGGCAGGAGGTGCACCTCACACTGTGCCTCACAAAGCGGATGTGCTGCCCATCTGGGTGCTTCCAGAAGGTGGTGAGCTCCGCAAGGTGGGTCCCGTGTGAGGCACTCACATTCACACTCAGAGCAACAGTGATGGGAGTGAAGACCAGTTACACACACAGGGATCATCACATGACCAGGCTTGCCCACACACTCCAGGAAAAGGGATCATGCATACCTCCGTGGTCGGTGCTGACAAGCACATCAGCGCCATGACTGACCAAGGCCTCCACCAACTCCACAGCATGCTCCCCTCCGTACCTGACAGCGTAATGCAGAGGAATCCAACCTGTAAAGAGTGAGGGAGTGCTGACACGGGACACACACGGGACAGGGTGTGGGACCCACGACACCTGCCTCACGAGTTCACCCCACCGCCACCCACAACAGCTGGGACAAGGTGAGGCTGTGGTAAGGTGGGAAACAAACCAAGTCTGCAACCATACATGAAGGCGGGCAGGAGGTGCTCCTCACACTGTGCCTCACAAAGCGGATGTGCTGCCCATCAGGGAGCTTGCACAAGGTGGGTCCCGGGTGAGGCACTCACATTCACACTCAGAGCAACAGTGATGGGAGTGAAGACCAGTTACACCCACAGGGATCAGCACATGACCAGGCTTGCCCACACACTCCAGGAAAAGGGATCATGCATACCTCCGTGGTCGGTGCTGACAAGCACATCAGCGCCATGACTGACCAAGGCCTCCACCAACTCCACAGCTTGCTCCCCTCCGTACCTGACAGCGTAATGCAGAGGAGTCCAACCTGTAAAGAGTGAGGGAGTGCTGACACGGGACACACACGGGACAGGGTGTGGGACCCACGACACCTGCCTCACGAGTTCACCCCACCGCCACCCACAACCGCTGGGACAAGGTGAGGCTGTGGGAAGGTGGGAAACAAACCAAGTGTGCAACCATGCATGAAGGCGGGCAGGAGCACCTCACACTGTGCCTCACAAAGCGGATGTGCTGCCCATCAGGGTGCTTGCAGAAGGTGGTGAGCTCCGCAAGGTGGGTCCCGTGTGAGGCACTCACATTCGCACTCAGAAGAAGAGTCCCGCGAGTGAAGTCTTTGCACACAGACAGGGCCCACCTCACCTGACGTCTGCGTCCACACGCTCCACCAAGAGGATCATGCATACCGTCCAGGTTTTTGACACGCACATCTGGACCGTGACTGACCAAGGCCTTCACCAACCCCACAGCATGCTCCCCTCCGTACCTGACAGCGAGATGCAGAGGTGTCCAACCTGTGAGGAGTGAGGGAGTGTTGACACGGGACACACACGGGACAGGGTGTGGGACCCACGACACCTGCCTCACGAGTTCACCCCACCGCCACCCACAACCGCTGGGACAAGGTGAGGCTGTGGGAAGGTGGGAAACAAACCAAGTGTGCAACCATGCATGAAGGCGGGCAGGAGGTGCACCTCACACTGTGCCTCACAAAGCGGATGTGCTGCCCATCTGGGTGCTTCCAGAAGGTGGTGAGCTCCGCAAGGTGGGTCCCGTGTGAGGCACTCACATTCACACTCAGAACAACAGTGGTGCGACTGAAGTCTTTCCACAAAGACAGGGTCTACCTCACATGACGAGAGCTGCCCACACACTCCAGCAAAGGGGATCATGCGTACCGTCGTTGTCCTTCCCACGGACATCAGCACCATGATCGATCAAGGCCTGCACCAACTCCACAGCATGCTCCCCTCCGTTCCCGACAGCGTAATGCAGAGGCGTCCTCCCTGTGAAGAGTGAGGGAGTGTCGACACGGGACACACACGGGACAGGGTGTGGGACCCACGACACCTGCCTCACGAGTTCACCCCACCGCCACCCACAACCGCTGGGACAAGGTGAGGCTGTGGGAAGGTGGGAAACAAACCAAGTGTGCAACCATGCATGAAGGCGGGCAGGAGGTGCACCTCACACTGTGCCTCACAAAGCGGATGTGCTGCCCATCTGGGTGCTTCCAGAAGGTGGTGAGCTCCGCAAGGTGGGTCCCGTGTGAGGCACTCACATTCACACTCAGAGCAACAGTGATGGGAGTGAAGTCCAGTTACACACACTGGGACCACCACATGACCAGGCCAGCCCACACACTCCAGCAAAGGGGATCATGCATACCGTCGTTGTCCGTCACACGTACATCAGCACCATGACTGACCAAGGCCTCCATCAACACCACAGCATGCTCCCCTCCGGAGTTGGCAGCGAAATGCAGAGGTGTCCAACCTGTGAAGAGTGAGGGAGTGTTGACACGGTACGTCCCCTAAGCCAGCTGGGACACGGGTGATGCACACATGCGCGTGTGAATACTAATAAATTGACCAGAAGTGATGCGCAGTGTCTTGACGAGGTGATCGAAGTTCCTACACCGGTACGGCCGTTGCTCGATTGGGAATCCTTGCATCACACCCAGAACTAATGTCATGGGAGTGAATTCGTTACACACACAGGGTGCACTCACAGGACGAGAGCTGCCCACACACCCTGACGAGGTGCGCACGCACACTCCGCGAAAGAGCAAGGGCATACCGAGCGGTGTCATCCCATGCACATCTGCACCATGTCTGACCAAGGCCTCCACCAACTCCACAGCACGCTCGCCTCCGTACCTGGCAGCGAGATGCAGAGGTGTCCAACCTGTGAAGAGTGAGGGAGTGTTGACACGGGACACACACGGGACAGGGTGTGGGACCCACGACACCTGCCTCACGAGTTCACCCCACCGCCACCCACAACCGCTGGGACAAGGTGAGGCTGTGGGAAGGTGGGAAACAAACCAAGTGTGCAACCATGCATGAAGGCGGGCAGGAGGTGCACCTCACACTGTGCCTCACAAAGCGGATGTGCTGCCCATCTGGGTGCTTCCAGAAGGTGGTGAGCTCCGCAAGGTGGGTCCCGTGTGAGGCTCTCACATTCAAACTCAGAAAAACAGTGTTGGGAGTGAAGGGCTTCAACAAACAGAGGTGTCAGGGAAGACCACAAAGCCTGTCCACACACTGGACCACAGCGGGATATGCATACTGTCGTTGTTCTTCACACGCACATCTGCACCGTGACCGATCAGGGCCTCCACCAACTTCACCACATGCTCCCCTCCGTACCTGACAGCGAGATGCAGAGATGTCCAACCTGTGGAGAGTGAGGGAGTGTTGACACGGGACACCCACGGGACAGGGTGTGGGACCCACGACACCTGCCTCACGAGTTCACCCCACCGCCACCCAGAACCGCTGGGACAAGGTGAGGCTGTGGGAAGGTGGGAAACAAACCAAGTGTGCAACCATGCATGAAGGCGGGCAGGAGGTGCACCTCACACTGTGCCTCACAAAGCGGATGTGCTGCCCATCAGGGTGCTTGCAGAAGGTGGTGAGCTCCGCAAGGTGGGTCCCGTGTGAGGCTCTCACATTCACACTCAGAAGAACAGTGTTGGGAGTGAAGGGATTCAACAAACAGAGGTGTCAGGCAAGACGACAAAGGCTGTCTCGCTGGACCACGGCGGGACATGCATACTGTCGTTGCTCAGTGCATGCACATCCGCACCGTGACCGACCAGGGACTCCACCAACTCCACAGCATGATCGTCTCCGTCTCTGACAGCGTAATGCAGAGGTGTGTCACCTGTGAAGAGTGAGGGAGTGTTGACACGGGACACACACGGGACAGGGTGTGGGACCCACGACACCTGCCTCACGAGTTCACCCCACCGCCACCCACAACCGCTGGGACAAGGTGAGGCTGTGGGAAGGTGGGAAACAAACCAAGTGTGCAACCATGCATGAAGGCGGGCAGGAGGTGCACCTCACACTGTGCCTCACAAAGCGGATGTGCTGCCCATCTGGGTGCTTACAGAAGGTTCCCGTGTGAGGCACACACATTCACACTCAGAACAACAGTGACGGGAGTTAAGTGGTCCAACAAACAGAGGTGTCAGGGAAGACGACAAAGCCTGTCCACACACTGGACCACGGCGGGACATGCATACTGTCGGTGTTCTTCACATGCATGCCGCTTCTAAACCGACGTTTCATGGAAGAGGATAAAGCCTGTGCACACACTCCATCAAAGAGTAGCACGCATACTATCGATGTTCTTTACACGCACATCTGCACCATGACCGATCAGGCCCTCCACCAACTCCACAGCATGCTCGCCTCCGAATTTGACAGCGTGATGCAGAGGTGTGACACCTGTGAAGAGTGAGGGAGTGTTGACACGGGACACACACGGGACAGGGTGTGGGACCCACGACACCTGCCTCACGAGTTCACCGGGACAAGGTGAGGCTGTGGGAAGGTGGGAAACAAACCAAGTGTGCAACCATGCATGAAGGCGGGCAGGAGGTGCACCTCACACTGTGCCTCACAAAGCGGATGTGCTGCCCATCTGGGTGCTTGCAGAAGGTGGTGAGCTCCGCAAGGTGGGCCCGTGTGAGGGGCAGACACGTGCTTCGCAAGACGCGACGCTGCCGCTTCCAAACGGAGGTGTCATGGAAGAGGATGAAGCCTGTTCACACACTCCACCAAAGAGCAACACGCATACCATCGATGTTCTTAATACGCACATCTCCACCACGAGCGATAAAGGCCTCCACCAACTCCACAGCATGCTCGCCTCCGAACCTGACAGCGAGATGCAGAGGTGTCCTGCCTGTGAAGAGAGAGGGAGTGTTGACACGGGACAGGGTGTGGGAACCACGAAACCTGCCTCACGAGTTCACCCCACCGCCACCCACAACCGCTGGGACAAGGTGAGGCTGTGGGAAGGTGGGAAACAAACCAAGTGTGCAACCATGCATGAAGGCGGGCAGGAGGTGCACCTCACACTGTGCCTCACAAAGCGGATGTGCTGCCCATCTGGGTGCTTGCAGAAGGTGGTGAGCTCCGCAAGGTGGGTCCCGTGTGAGGCTCTCACATTAATACTCAGAACAACAGTGATGGGAGTGAAGTCGTTCCACACACACAGGTAACATGCGTGAACCCCCCAAGCCGTGCTCAACATACCCAAGCCGTCCTTTGCATTCACATCTGTGCCCGAAGCCAACAGCTCCCGCACCGTACGCAGGTTCCTACTCTCTACAGCCTCATGTAGCGACATCGTTCGCGCCGAATCCACTGGGGTCAGAAAAGGGTCACAAGGGAGGCTTCACACGGCACAGGAGGGGGGGTGCCGAGGGGCTGAGCGCCTGGGGGCGGTGGCGGGGGAGAGGGGGCCTGCTGTGTCCACATGTGTCCTCCGCCTGCCCTCGCATGCAGAGTGCCCCAGCCCGCACACAAGCTCTGGGCCTCTGCTGCCCAGACCTGCCGCATGTGGCAACAGCGCCTCGCCCTTCAGGGTCACAGTCCGCAGACCCCAGGATGCGGCACAGTTGCCATCACAAACGGCCATCGAGGGGGGTGCGCCTGAGGTCATAGCTCCGCTCACCACAGAGGAGGTGTGGCCTTCAACCTCCTGCAGCTCCTTCCCCGTTGGTGTATCCCAGACATGAACGCTCTTGTCGTCCGATCCTGCCATGATCTTCGATCCGTGTAGTGCGACAGTCACGGAGCTCGGGAGGCAACGAAAGGATGATCTTCTCACGTACACCCCTCACCACCCTTCCGACAGCAGCAGCATCAGTCAGTTGGTTGTGCCGCTGAGGCACGGTATCGGTCACATAGACTCTAGTCTGTTGTGAATTGAGCATCATGTGACCTGCTGCTGACGAGCAACCCTTATTGCGGCTTCAGAAAGATCCAGCGCAGTGATGAGCCACAACAACAACAACACTTGTCCGGCACAGGCAACGCGGTCAGCAGGGGGTCGTGTGTGTTGGGTTGCAACACGGGTGGGTTGGCGGGGAGGGTGGGGCTGGAGGTTCGACCGATCACTCGTGGGGGGCACAACACCCCCACTCTCTCAAAGCTATCTAAAGTGACAAGCCTTGTATCTAGCCCCATCTACACACATACACGCGACCCACCAATATGGGGTTCCTTTGCTGGAGAAAGTGCAAAAACAAAGGTTCGTGTCCTGCTCAGAGAGCACGGCCAACAACCGTTCGAATCGGCAACTGCCCGTCAATAAGATCTTCACTTCGTCTAAAGGTTGCCGCTTGTTTTCCCACATCAGGGAGCTCGTCGCGAAGGCACTTTCAACAGGAGAAGTACACCAAAACCCACTCGGAGCACGTGAAGCAAAGACACCACCTGAAGGCTCTAACAGAACAGCGGCACACATGGCACACCTTCGACACACGGAGTGGAGTTGTGTGGAGTGGTGGAGGGCTGCTTGGTATGCCACCTCCAATTGGTTGTGCGAACAAACGCAGGAAGAAAGGAGCCGGTGCCTGGGGCTGTGGTGCCAATCTGCAGAAGGAAAGGAAGAAGGGATGACAAACACACCCACACCCACACCCACCCAACTCAGAACTTCAGCGAACGCCGCGCGGGAAGCGGCGCAGCACAGGACTCCATCAGCACCGCCGGCAGGGATCTGAAGGTGTCGGCACCGCCACCGCTGCGATACGGATGCCTCAGCGCACTGCGGGCATGCCCACCGCCGCCACGCCCCAACACACCCACCGACGACGGCTGACGGCGGAGCGACCCCGACACGCTGCGCCTCAGCGCCTCTGGTGCATCCGGGTCGACAGGCCCCTCGAGAAGCGCTGCGCGTGTCGCGCTCTGCAGGCGCTGATCACGCTCCAGCCGGGCCTGACTCTGCATGGAAGAGAGACCAACACCACCACCACCCGCCACCCCACCACGAGGTGGTGCTGCCGAATGGGACCCACTGGCATCACCGCCGCCCCCGCGCTTCCTCCGCGTGAGCAGCGATTCAAACGACTCCAGCGACAGCGGGGACTCCTCGCCACCCCCGGCGGGTGCGGCTGCAGCTGCAGCTGCTGCGGCGTCCGCAGCCCCCGCCGCCACCGCATCCCGCAGCGCGTCCCCGCCGCCCGCCCCCAGCCCCGCCGCCACGGCGGAGATGATCTCGCTGAGCGGCTGGTCGACGTCGATCGCACGCCACACCTCGGGGGGAACACCGCCACCGCCACCACCACCCCCTGGCACTTCCCCACAAGCAGCATCCCACGAGACACCGCCTCCGGAGTGCGGCTGGTGAGGGGGCGGCACGTCTGCCTGCTGGGAGGCATGCCGTGCGACACCACCACCACCACCTGCCTCCACCCCCAGCACCTCCGCCCGGCGGTGCGTATGGGGGTGCGGATGCAGCGCCTGTGAGGAGTCGCGCCGCCCTGCCCCCGGCACCGCCACCGCCTCCAGAGGAGCTGCCGGCCCCACCGCAACCCCCGCGATCAGCTCTGCAAGCCCTGCCGCCGGCCCGCCCGGCAGACGCAGCAGCTCCTCCGCCACGAGGGAGCGGACACTCCTCCCTGGTGCCGCCCCCTGCAGCGCAGCCGCGACACGCCGGCAGGCGGCGGCGGCGCCGCCATCCCGCCCCTCCCCAATGCGAGGCGGCACAACGACAAGCGACGTCGCCATGCGGAGCGCCGGCTCCGCCAGCGCCCGGAGTGCGCTGGCGTAGCCCCCCCCGAGCTGAGCCGCACCGCCTGCCTCCACCATGCGGGGGTCGAGGGTGACGAGAGCCACGTCGAATGAAGGCGGTGGGGGCACGCTGCTGGCGACACCGGCGAGGGTGTGTGCGTGCGGCGGGGTGGATGCCATCGCCTCGGCGTGCTGCACCAGCTGCGGCAGCCCGGGAGACTCGGAGACGGTGTAGGTGAAGAGGTCGACCTGCTCGGTGCGGAGCGCCTCCCGCAGCGGCTGGAGCCAGCCCTCCAGGCTCCCGATGACGACAGCGCGGCGCGGGGGTGGGGTGGCGGTGGTGGCGCCGGTGGTGGGGAGCCTGTGGGGGCCCCCGCCACCCCGAAGAACCGCCTCGCCACGCTGCTGCGGCGGCGGCGGCGCCACATCTGCCATCACTCCCGCCACCCCAACCCCCTGCTGCTGCGAGGCAGCGCTGTCGCGCTGCCGGGCGGGCCCCGCTGCCGCCGCCACCACCACCCCTCCGCCACCAGGCGCTGCGGTGCTGGGTGGGTGCCCTCCGGGCCCCCACCCGACACCACCCTGCCACGCTGCCCCGGGCATCCAGCTCTCTGTGGCACCTGCGACATCTGGGGCACTGCCATCGGGGTTTCCGGGGTGGTGGGGGTGACCCCCACCCCAGGCCACAGCCTCCGGCTGGTTTCGCCCTGCATCTCGAAGCTCAAACCCCCGGGCTGGGTGCGGTGCGGCGGTGCCACGCGGCAGGGGGTGGTGTGCGGGGTGGCGCTGTGCAGGCGTGGGTGTGGGTGTGGCGGGGTGTCTGCCTGCAGCGCCCCGCAGCGCTGCGGACCCCTCGCCGGCGAGGCTGGAAAGGAGGGCGTACATCGCGGGAGGCATGTCGGAGACGCCATCGGAGTCGGAGCCCGACCCGGGGCTGCCCCAACCGGGGGGCGAGTCGAAGGAGAGTGAGGTGGGCATCGGGGCGGGGGTGGGGGGTAGGGGAGGAGGTGCAGAGGTCTGCGAGTGTGTCTGCAACGCCCACGCCCTCCCCTCCTGGTGTGCAGTGGTGGGTAGTGAAGGGGGGTGGGGGGGGTGGTGGGTGGTGTGGGGGTGATCCCACCCACAGCGTTGGTGCGTTTGCCGAATTGTTTGTCAATTGTGCTTTGTTGTGCTCATCCACACCCCCCATCTCCATTCCCCAACACCCCAAGCAATGCTTCCTATCCTCTAGGGTTGAGCAATGGGGTCATGCATGCTTCTGGGGAGGAGTCTGTGGGAGGGGTGGGTGGGGAGGCATTGTTGTTAGCCCCCATTTAAAACTTTACGTTTTAAACGTTTTAAATGTTTTAAATGTTTTAAATTAAAACGCGTTTTAAATTAATTTAAAACGGAGTTTAAAACGGGGGTTAAAACAGGGCGTTTCTGTGGTGTTTTCACACCAAAAAAAAAATTTCGGCCAAATTTTTTTTTCCATGCCCCCTGAGGCCCCCCAGCTCATATTCTGGGTGATTATTCCTGCATTCCTGTCACAGCGGACACATTATTGGTGGAAAATAGGTGGCACTGACGTTGTGGTGAGGGTTGCATCAATCGCACCGGCATCAGTTGGCACACCCCCTCCGTTGTTCTCAGGAATAATGCAGTTTGACATCAGCATATTTCTGGAGTGTCGAATCTTCATCTTGCATCACTCGATGTGCACCCTTTTGAGCTGAATCCATGATACAAAGTCGCAGGTTGAAGGCCGGATCACCATGATGGGGATGGCAATGGACCCAGCGAACTCCACCAGCTCCTTCGACAGTCCTGGAAGCACCTTCTGGAAAAGTTGCACAGTTCCAGTTGCCACCTGGAGCCTACCTTTGGCCTGCCCCTCTTTGAGAGGAGCATATCTGTATTCCCTTTACTCTCCTATGGACGCCCGACTTCTCTGATCGAGAGAAGCCTACAAAAGGCGTAACCATCCTCGTCATGTATTCTTTGCCTCCAACTTTCACTTTTGCAGAACGGATCCCGATGAACTCCAAACAGGAAGTGCAGCCAGCTTCATCACGGCTGTGTTCAACAAGACAGCCAGGTGATGTTGTTGCTGTCAGAACGATGGTTGCAGCACTCGGCTGCGCCCCACCTGGGGTTGCTCTGGCTGTTGCCAAGCTAGTGTTTGGGACAATTATTGATCACCTAGCCATTCTCTCGGCACCCTAATGATCGTGGGTAGGCAGCAGGAACCTGCACTCTGGGGGGACGTCATCGATGAGTTTCTTTGAAGAAAGCCGGCGGCTACCGCTGGAGTTAAGGTCCGAAGGGGTCAGTACCACGGGCGCCACACCGCTCGTGTTGGGCATCGGGTTTCGGTGAAGGCGGGGGCGCTGAGAAAGCGACATGTACGTAACAAGCAATGATCAACCATACACCAGCAAGTCAAACAGGCACCACCGTTGGATCGTTCGTGCACCCGAGTCTGTACTGTACCATCCTGAATCTTTTCTGGGTGATTGTCAACGATGAGGGCATGAGCTTGCGTCAGGGTGAGCAGAGGAACGGGTTGAGGCCAGGGTGAATGGAGGGTGAAAAGTAGCCCACTTCACCAGGAGGCGAATTTTCGCAGAAAGCCCTGCCACACAGCTGTGTTTGCCTGATCATGCTCAAAAGGCCTGCAATAGGCTATTTCACACAGGGAATTTGTTCACCCATTTGGCACCCCCAGGGAGCCTCAAAATTGGATTTTTTTGCCGAAGATGGCCTCAGATGGCCCAAAACGATCAATTTTGGGTTCCAGAAAAAAAAATCGAAAAGTCTCCCCCTATATTTTGCAGGGTTTTTTGCCGTTTTAAACCCCGTTTTAAACCCCGTTTTAAATAATTTAAAACGGCGTTTTAAACTTTAAAACGTTTAAAACGTTTACAGGGGGGGGTCAAATAAACGTACTTAGTACTACTATTCGGCGAACGCGCGGGCCTAAATCGACCTCGCCAGAAAATTAATAAATAGTTTGCGAGCGAATAGACGTACTAAGTACGTCTATTCAACTTTTCCTAAAAACGCTGTTTGCAGGGGCTCTGCGGGGCTGTTTGGTCCACCAGGGGCGCGCTGGTCACTGCTGTCGTCCGTCTCTCACTTCTTCTGCCTTCCGGTCGAGTATCCGCTCTGTTCTCGTCCTACCACTCGCCCCTCATTTGGTTTCGTACCGTTTTGATTTGTATTGCCCCCCCCCCCCCCTAGGGGGGGTCATAAGCCCGTACAAAACCACATTTTTCAACATACCATCAGAACCGCCCTAATACCTGATCTGACCCGAAAATCCGACCCATACCCCCCCGGAAACCGTCTGGAGCCCACTTGTGACACCTGATACGCACTTTTGTGATGATTTTTTGGGGTCCTAAAAAATGTACCTCAGTTTCGTACCTTGCCTTTGTACCTGAACCACTCCCGACCGCAATATTTCGTTCTTTGCAAGGGAAGGGTGTCACTACGCTCACCCAGCACGCCGAGCAACACATGCCGCGTGCCCAGGGCCTCGCAGAGGTGTCAGATGCTGCTGCAGAGGGGTACCTTGCTCGAAAGAAGCCCGCCAAACGGGAGGTGTGCGGGGTCCCGGCAGAGAGCGTTGTGGCAGACCTGCGTAAGAAGAAAACGGCACACGACATCCGTGAGGCGACATTATTTCGGGCGCTCCGTCGGGCTGGGTACATAGGAGAGCGAGTGGGACGTGGTGACGACAGATATATGAGGTGGTGCATCAACTGCACGCACGTGCGGAAAGCGGCGTTCCTTGCTGGCCAAGAAAGATGTCACCTGCACTCCTACTCCTCCCACTCGTCCTGCTCCTACCCCCACACCAACTGATGTGGGCAGTGAGAGTGATGGCAGCTCCAGAGCAGCAGATGATCTCGGAAGCGATGAGCGGGTCAGCCGGGCAGACTACCCCAGTCTGTACCGGAAGTACGAAGCGTTGCGGGCCCGCCATCACCGCCTCCAGGAGAGGACCCGAGGGTTAAGAGTAGGGTTGTACAGCGCCAGGGGAGAGTATTGAGTATTCCCCTGGCGTTGAGACATCCCTGGCGATCTTGCGGTCGCACTGTGGGGGCTGAGTCGGCAGGCAGATGCCTATCCAATGACTTTGTTGAGTCCTCACATGGTACACTCTCGTGCTGTCGAGACTGCGTGGTGTGCATATCCTGCGGGGCGCAAATTACACAGCACAAACATCACCAATTCGGCTCTCAGGGCGTACAATATCCCAACCGTGCCTTCACAGGCTGAGATCGACGAAGCAAAGACATCTACGCGCTGCCCACTAATGCCGATGCAGCCTCGCAGGCGTACGAAGTACTCACAATGACCCATCCGCGATCGAAGTACTACACCCAGGAGGTGGCTGAACTCATTCCGCTGGCGCAACAACACAACATTCCCACGAATCAGGTCAAGAAAGACCTTGCCGAGGCACTGGGGAAGGCAACATGCGTGCCACCTGAGCCGGAACCACCGCAGAAAAGGCAAAGAACGAAATATTGCGGTCGGGAGTGGTTCAGGTACAAAGGCAAGGTACGAAACTGAGGTACATTTTTTAGGACCCCAAAAAATCATCACAAAAGTGCGTATCAGGTGTCACAAGTGGGCTCCAGACGGTTTCCGGGGGGGTATGGGTCGGATTTTCGGGTCAGATCAGGTATTAGGGCGGTTCTGATGGTATGTTGAAATTTTTGGTATTTGTACGTTTTTAGGGGGGCTTATGACCCCCCCTACCCCCCCCCCCTCTGGTGCCCCCCCCTGGTTGACATTCTTGTTGAGTTAGTGAAAGCATACACAGTTCATCAGAGCTGTCAGCTTCACTGTCGGTGGTTGGTTGGTGCGTTGATGCTTAAAAAAAGATGTGAAAAAGACAAGCCACAACCAGCACGCCCCAACTTACTTCTTCTTGGGCTTGCTGGGGCAAGTCTGCATGTTGTGCCCAGGCTTCCTACACCCTTTGCAGAGCCTGCGGTGTTTGTTGGGAGTCTGGGTGGTCGGGGACGCTGCGCGCTTCTTTTCGGAGGACTGGGAGGACTGGGAAGGCTGTGTCTGTGTGAGAGAGTTCACACGAACCGGCTTCGCCCATGCCAAGATGCTTGACTGTTGGGTTGGCTGAGACACAACTTTCTTTTGGGTGGACTGCTTCTCTGTGCTCTCTTTTGCCTTCCCGTCCAACCCAGGTTCAAGGTCCGCACCACCAGCCTCAGGGGATGTTTCTGTGCTTGGTGCGAAGGTGAGGTCCGGACAAAGGGAGCTCTTCACGAACCCGTCCTCCTCACCCGACACCTTCAGCACGTACCCCATATCCCGCAAGCGCTGGGCTACCACCTCCCCCCTCACACTTTCCACCGACTTTCCCCAAACAGCTCCAACAGAGGTGCACATGGCCTCGCGGTACCACCTCTCTGTGGTTCTCGTTGGTGGTAGGGACTGCGGACGCCGTAGATGAGGAGTCGTTTAATGCGCGCCGCTCTTCAGCAGTGATTTTGACGCCTCTGGACCCCAGGAGTTTGCGGGTTTCCGGGTTTGCGGTCTTCAGCAGTGGTTCTGATGCCTCTGGACCGCAGGAGTTTGCGGGTTCGCTGGTTTCCCGTCCGTATGTGTCTGAGGGGGGATGCCCCGATTCCCTTCGTCACGACATATCTTTGAGCGTAGGTCACTTCCCCCCTCTACGGACCCCGTGCACCCTGGTTCCCCTAAGTGGCACCAATAGACCCCGTTGTCCCCATTCCTTGCCCCAAAGTTTGCAGATTTGTGTGTCTCCAAAAAAAAATCTCAAAAAAAAACGAAAAATTTCCCCAAAAAAAAGGGTGAAAAGTAAGTACTACTATTCAACGGCCCAACGTGTCCCAGAGCCCCAAAAAAATAAGTACTACTATTCGGCTAAGTACTACTATTCAACTAAGTACGTTTATTTGACCCCCCCCTGTAAAACGTTTAAAATGTTTAAAACTCGGTTTCTAACAACACTGTGGGGAGGGGAGGGGGTAATCCCTCTGCCGACTGCTGCGCTGCGGAAGGTGACATATCCACTATTTTTTTTGGAAAGGTGTGCGTGTGAGGGTGAGGGGGGGAGGGGGGAGGGGGGGGGGGGGGGCACATGCGCGGGCACTGCTGCCGCTGCTACTGCTGCTGCTGCTGTAACCCCTCCCCCTCCCCCCCCCAATCCCCTCCCACCCTATCCACCCATCACCACCACCGGACGGGTGTCAGCCACCGGCATGACAGCATTGCATGCTTCGCATCCGGCACTCTCTCACCTTGCCCCATAACACCGAGGGCCACCACCACCCCCAGACATTGAACAGACCAGAAACATAGGCACCGACGATCGCAACTACCTGTGGGTGCTCTGCGTGCTCCAGTGAGACAGGCAGGGGCAAGGCCCTGGGAGGGGATTCAGGAGCGTGTGACATCCCCGTGTCTCATCATGCGCCATGGCAGAGGTGACACGTGGTGTGCCTTTGGAGACTGCGTGTGACATTTTTTTATTGTTCAAAACGTACTCACCACCTGAGCCCTACTCGCTAGCCACTAGCTAGGGTTAGACGGAGAGAGAGAGAGAGAGAGAGAGGGGGAGAGAGAGAAGGAACACAGTGCCCCGTGGATTCATGGGTGAGGATGGCTTCGATACCGGGAGGAGGGTGCTGGCGAGAGGGCATTTATGAGGGGGGGCGTGAGGTGGAAACGAACAAAAGCACTTGCTTCTCCACACCTGCACCCCTTTTTCGATCCGAACGCTTTCCGTGCAGCACGGTGCGTTATTTTTTTTGTCACAAAATAAAATCGCCACAGACCCACACCGTCTGTTCAGAAACTGGCTTTGGAAAACAGCTCTGAAGCACCATTCTCCTCGTTGCGCCACCAGGTGTTTTTCTAGTGGGGGATCCCTATAGGAATGGGTCCCTCCGGACCCCCCGCCAGTGCTAACAAGGGGGTTGAAGATATATATGCCTGGAGCGCGCGCATAATATCTATCGCTGAATCTGAATCTTCTCTTCTTTGGGTGTCGACAACCACAGGCAGCTGCGAGAGCTAAGCTGCTGCACAGCCCCGTTTTGCTGCCCTTTTTGCTTTTTTTTCAAAAGAAAGCCCCTCCCGCTCTAAAGTGCGGGAAAGGCGAGTTCCGCAGTTCTGCAGTTCCTCCCTCCCCTCCCCCCCTCCCCCATGCAATCCCCTTTGCTTGATGGGGGGGGAGGGGATGTGCCACACTTGAGCCAAGTCGACACAGTTCCCTGACACGGCGGGCAAAAATACACCTGCTCCCAGCCCCAGCCCCAGCCCCCCCTCCCCCTTTCACCAACGACTTGTTTGGCAGGGCCGCACCGCCACCACCACCACCACCCCTGTTCCATAGTGCAGCAGCATAAACTCATCCCCCATCACCTCTCGCTCTCCCCTGCGATGGGGGACACGCTTGGGGCACACTTTGGAAGTCATTTTGATCGGTTTGTTCGTAGCGCCTCCTGGTGAAAGGGGGGGGGGGGGGTGGTCGACGTTTCGTGTTCTCCTGGGGGTCTTCGCTACGGGGGTGATCGTCAGTGCATTTTGGTGCATTTCCTAAGGAAACTGGGTGAAGACTGACGAAAAAGAATAACGAAGCATAACGATCAGCGAAGACCCCTCCCCTCGCCGCAATTTTATTTTCAGAATCTTCAGAGGCTTGCCCCGGTGCTCGGTGGACCACCAGGAGGGGAGGGGGCCCGGCATGAGGCATCCTTTTTAAAGAGAGGGCTGGATCAGAGAGAACCCGTTTCTTTCCCTCTTCCAGCGGGGGGAGGGGGGGGCAAAACCTCACACACGCGGATCTTTTTATATATTTTTTTGAAGTGCCGAGCACAACCGAGCACAGGCCCTGCTGCACTTGGATGGGATCGCCACTCTCACCCCACACCCCCCCCCCCCCCCACACCCCACCCCGACCTTAATCTAAAACGACAAGACAAAAACAACCCAGACCATAGGGGATGGGAGGGTGGGGAAGAGGAAGGGAAGAGATATAAGGGACGATGGGGCTTTTTTGATCAGGAAGAGAGAGATGGGTGGGGTGGGGTGGGGGGGGAACGGGTGAAGGGATGCACGGCGGTGCGAAACAAAGGCGGCGATTAGTGGGGGGTGGCGTGGTGTTGGGGGGGGGGGGGGAACTTTTCTTTTTGGGAAAGCAAAAAAAAGCTTTTTTTGTTGTTGTTGTCGGGTGTCGTGGGCCAGGCCACACAGCACACAGGGGGTCGCCGGTTCAATCGGTATGTATTTTTAGACAACACTCTGTGTGAGAGGATAGCGCCGCTTTGCCACGACTCGCCCAACTCACCCCACCGCGCTCCGCACCATCTCACCTTCATGGGATCACAGGGCGAGGCTGATTCCTCTGACCTTGAAAAAAGGACCAAACCCAAGCGAGAGAGAGATGATGACGGCAAAACCCTTTTTTTTAAAAAAATTGAATTCGGGCAGTTCGGGCCGGACAAAGTTCCGGGGCACACCGCGGGACACACACAACAGTTTACGGGTCTTTTTCCGCTGCAAAAAAAAGCCTGCAGTTTGAGACACCCTACATCGCCCCCCCCCCCCCCCCTAGGCAGAGACCCCGATAAGAATCCGACCCCCTGACCCCACCCGACCCCCGACCCCCTCTTATAAAAGACCCCCCCCCCCCCCCTAGGGCAGTGGTGGCAGCGTACGGCCGTACGGTACGCGTACGCGTACGCCGTACGCACTTTCTGAAAATCGCGCTGCGTACGCGTACGCAGATTTTGCGTACGGCTGGTATTCCAGGTCTCTCAGCACACAGTAGGCCACCCAGCGGGTGGCTGGGCCCTGGCCTTTGCTCTTGCCTTTCACAGATGGTTCCTTGCCGCGCACGTGGCGAATAACTCGCAACACCTGCAAGTACACCCGCAAGCATGCTGCAAAAGGTACCACTTCCGACTGGAAGGCTCGAAGGCTGCCCCTGGTACACCTGAGTTCGACTGTCGGATTTGGTGTGCGGCCATGGCCGTCTCCTGTGCTCCATAGACTGCCGTACGCAGCGCCGTACGCGTACGCGTACGCGTACGCCGTACGCACTTTTTGAAAATCACGCTGCGTACGCGTACGCAGCCACCACTGCCCTAGGGGGGGTCATAAGCCCCCCTAAAAACGTACAAATACCAAAAATTTCAACATACCATCAGAACCGCCCTAATACCTGATCTGACCCGAAAATCCGACCCATACCCCCCCGGAAACCGTCTGGAGCCCACTTGTGACACCTGATGCGCACTTTTGTGATGATTTTTTGGGGTCCTAAAAAATGTACCTCAGTTTCGTACCTTGCCTTTGTACCTGAACCACTCCCGACCGCAATATTTCGTTCTTTGCCTTTTCTGCGGTGGTTCCGGCTCAGGTGGCACGATGTTGCCTCCCCAGTGCCTCGGCAAGGTCTTTCTTGTACCTGATTGGTGGGAATGTTGTGTTGTTGCGCCAGCTGAATGAGTTCAGCCACCTTCTGGGTGTAGTACACCACGCAGTCTCAACAGCACGTATGAGAGTGTACCATGTGAGGACTCAACAAAGTCATTGGATAGGCATCTGCCTGCCGACTCAACCCCCACAGTGCGACCGCAAGATCGTCAGGGATGTCTCAACGCCAGGGGAATACTCTCCCCTGGCGTTGTACAACCCTACTCTTAATCCTCGGGTCCTCTCCTGGAGGCGGTGGTGGCGGGCCCGCAACGCTTCGTACTTCCGGTACGGACTGGGGTAGTCTGCCCGGCTGACCCGCTCATCGCTTCCTAGATCATCTGCTGCTCTGGAGCTGCCATCACTCACTGCCCACATCAGTTGGTGTAGGGGTAGGAGCAGGAGGAGTGGGAGGAGTAGGAGTGCAGGTGACATCTTTCTTGGCCAGCAAGGAACGCCGCTTTTCGCACGTGCGTGCAGTTGATGCACCACTGCATATATCTGTCGTCACCACGTCCCACTCGCTCTCCTATGTACCCAGCCCGACGGAGCGCCCGAAATAATGTCGCCTCACGGATGTCGTGTGCCGTTTTCTTCTGACGCAGGTCTGCCACAACGCTCTCTGCCGGGACCCCGCACATCTCCCGTTTGGCGAGCGTCTTTCGAGCAAGGTACCCCTCTGCAGCAGCATCTGACACCTCTGCGAGGCCCTAGGCACACGGCATGTGTTGCTCGGCGTGCTGGGTGAGCGTAGTGATACCCTTTCCTTGCAAAGAACGAAATACTGCGGTCGGGAGTGGTTCAGGTACAAAGGCAAGGTACGAAACTGAGGTACATTTTTTAGGACCCCAAAAAATCATCACAAAAGTGCGCATCAGGTGTCACAAGTGGGCTCCAGACGGTTTCCGGGGGGGTATGGGTCGGATTTTCGGGTCAGATCAGGTATTAGGGCGGTTCTGATGGTATGTTGAAAAATGTGGTTTTGTACGGGCTTATGACCCCCCCTACCCCCCCCCCAAATATCCAGGAAAAACCCTGGGTTTTTCCCGAGGAAACGCGGGTTTCTCCCTCTGTTGCATTGTTCGGGCTCCGTGCGGATCGTAGTGGGGTCACTTTGTTGGTGTAGGTGCCACACAACGCCCCTGAAATGCGGAGGTGGTCCATCGAGAATGGGGGTCGGAAACCCGGGGTCGGAATCGAGGGGTCGGATATGGGGGTCAGAGGGGGTCGGCCCCCCTCCCAACCCCCCATTGTTCTCGGGGGTCGGAATACGGGGGGTTGGACGGGTCGGAAGGGGGTCAGAAAATGGGGGTCTGAAACTTGGGGGTCGGAACTTTTGCACTATTTCTCAGGGGTCGGAAAATGGGGGGTTGCAAACTCGGGGGTCGGAGTATGAGGGGTCGGCCCCCCTCCCGACCCCCTCCGACCCCCCCACACAGGGTTTGCAAAACCCCGTCCTTTTGAATATTTGGGACTTCTGCGGATCGTAGTGGGGTCATTTCGTGGATAGAAGTACCAAGCTTCACTCATGAAATGTGGGTCTGGTCCAGGGATAGTCATGGGAGGAGATGCCTGGGAGGCACACACCATGTCACCCTACTCACCCACCCAGCGGCACCCTCCCCGACCCCCTCCTCGGGTTTTTCAAAAACCCGTTCTTTTGAATGTTTGGAGTTTGTGCGGATCGCAGTGGGGTCATTTTGGCCATGGGGTGCCTATGAACACCCCTTATTGGTGGTCCCCATTCAGGCAAATTCCTCAAGGCGACCCCCTCGGACCCCGTCCCGACCCCCGACCCCCGACCCCCTCTTATCGGGGTCTATGCCCGGGCCCCCCCCCCCCCCCACTCCAAGCGTGCACATCCAAGCATCCTTCCGAGAAGACATACACAACGAGGAGGGGGCTTTTGCCCCCCCGCTTGAGAGAGAGGGGTTTCACCTCTCAAAAGCGATTGCTTTGAGACACACTCGTCTGGGAGGAAAGTGCCGCTTTGCCAGGACGAACTCACTCACCCACTCACCCACCCTTGTGCCCCACACCCTCCCCCCCCACCTCCACACACGGCGGAGGGATGGGAGGGGAGAGACGGGCATCTGCAAGCCCTCGCCAGTTGTTTCGCGCTGGGGGGGGAAGGAGGGTGAGGGAGACGGGAAAACCCCCCCACCTTCGCATCCGGCCCTTTCAGCACGCCCCCCCCTCATCCCACTCCAGACGCCCCCAAGAGCACTCACTCCCACTCCCCCCCCACCCCACCCCACCGCACCCCCCGCCACACAACACCCACAGAGACCTCCCCGCTGCACCACGGGAGACTATCAGTCATCCATGCCAACGTCTGCATCAGGCAACGGCATCGCGGCAGCAATGAATGCGGCCTGCCCAGCCTGTTGCTGCTGCTGCTGCTGCTGCTGCACCTGGGGCTGCATCGGCGGCTGCATCTCCTGTCCACCCGCCGCCTGAAATGGCATCCCTTCCAGGGGCGTCACCGCCGCCGCCGTGCGGAACACCGGTGCCGACGGCTGCTGCGGCTGCGGGGGTGGCGGGAGCTGCTCCGACTTGTTGTTCAGGTCCACCGTTGTGTCCTGCGCACCCCCTCCCGCCAGCACGTCCTGGAGGGCCGCCTGGGCTGCCCCGTCGGGATTTTCCACAGGCTGCAGCACCAAGCCCATAGTCTCCTCGTTGACAGGGGGGGCGATGGTGTTGGGGGGCCGCTTGAAAGGCCGGATGATCGCCCACGGCGTCTCATCAGGCACATTGCGCGCCCGCGCGAGAGACGACAGGAGCTTCGCTGAGTACCGAACCCGCTGGTCACGGTCGGTCCCGGTGAGGGAGACGAGATGCGCCATCTCCCAACACGCCTTGAACTTGCACTCCAGAGTGGTGATCACACTCAGCAGGCAGGCGGAGGGCTGGACAGCGACCTTCGGGGTGAAGACGATCGTCTCCCCGTTGTAATATCTCTGCGGCGAGGGGGCGACGATGACGAAGTCGGCGTCGTATTGCTCGCCCTGGGGTGGGGGTGGTGGTGGTGGGTGGTGGAGCGAGATGCCGAGATGCCTATCACCCTTCAGCGGGGTACCACCGGGAGGGGGATGGCCTCCTTTGATGGTCCGCGGGGTTTGTAGCACAACACGGAGCCCCCCCCCTCCCACATGTTGTAACCTCCCTGCTCCCTTCGCCACCATGCATACCTCGACTGTCGTCGCTGGCAGGTGCAGGGTGTTGCGTGGGCAGTACCGCCAAGGCACGCACCACTGGTTATCCTCGGTGCCATGGCTCGCCATGTTGGCAACGCGCTGCCGGACCTCTTCCTGTGGATCGGGGTGGGGTGGGGGTAGGACACAGGTGTGGGTGGGAGGTGTGTGTGCGGCCATCGTGCCATATAATAAGAACCAACTGGCGTGCCACCACCTCACGCCCCCCGACACTACTACTAAACCTGAAGCCAACCACGCCCTTCCCCGCCCCCCCCTCTCCCATGAACACCCGAGTGAGGCACATACAATAGGCGCGTCGTCCCAGCGGTTCCGATCCTTGGCTGTCTGCACGACCCCTGCGTAGATGTTATCCCGTGTCGGCGGCGGGCACCCGCACGACTCGGGGATGGTGGTGTAGACGTTGGAGATGGTGTCGATGGAGGCGGCGAGGGCGGTGGCATCAAGCGCATCCCTGCGGGAGGGGGTGGGGGTGGGGGTGTGGCCAAAGGGGGGCACAGGGGGGAGGGGAAGGGGAAGGGGGGGCAAATCCCAGCAGGGGGGACCTGAGGCAAGGCGGGGCTCCCCTCACAAAACCCTGGGAGGTGCAAAGTGATCAGCACGCACACAACACACATGCGGTTTTGACACACAGCGGCTCCCCACTGTTGCGCACGCCTATAAACTATCGCTGCCCCCGCACCCACCCACCCCATTTGCACCACAAGTCATACTGAGGCCGCTGCCGAGAATACGGATCTGTCTGCCACGTTGCCCGGGGTGCTGTGATACCCATCCTGCCTGCACCCGCAATCCTCCCCATCTGCGGACGCGTGATGTCCCGCATCGGCTGGGGCGCTGGGCCGGTATCAAGATCTTGCAGCATCGTACCGCCCTGTTGGGGGGGAAGGGTGGGGTGTGCGGGAGGCTGTGAGTTTGCATATCCCAGTTGTTGGCAAAGGAGTTCTTCGATCCCCCTCAAATTTTCAAAGGCAAAGCTCGGCGAGTTTTCCCCTCCCATTAACATGAGGAAGTTCGCCAAACACACACCGCTTTCGGCACCGTGGCGAAGACCCCCCAAACACACATGTTTTGTTCCGGGCATGGCCAGCCCATCCCTCTCTCTCTCTCTCGCGTTCAAGACAGCGAGTGGGAGGCGCGGGGAGGTGCCCTACAAAAATAACCCCCACCCACCACACCACACCACACACCCACTTCCCCCCTGCAACACACCTCGCATGATGCAGCTAGCTTCTGAAACGCAGAGCACAGGCTGTCCATTGGACCTGCCCTCCCCCTGCCCTGCCCCCTCTACCACCTGTCCCCTCCCCCGCGCCCTGGCGCAGGCCAGGTTCAGGGTGCGGGACGGCAGGGCCTGGCACACGGGGCGCAGTGCAGAGCCCGGCAGCCCTCGCAAGGGCGACTACACCCCCTTGCTAGCAGGCAGGCCCGGGTGGGGTGATCTAGGCGTGTGGCCCTGTTGCGGGTGGAGAGGAACGCAAAAAGGGCAACCTGTGGGAGAGTCTCCTGATATGCTATGTGTAATGTGCACCGCAGAGCAAGAGGTGCAGGCAGGCCTGTGTGTGGGGGTGTGTGATGTAATAACCTTTTAGGTGGGTCAACCCTGCGCGGGTCCTCGTCCACCCCCCAACCCACCCTATTGCGTGGGTGTATTGCGTGGGAACGAGCAGAAGTGATTGCCCCACGGTATTGAAAAGACTTGGAGTTGCATTTATTTTTGTTCGCACAAACGGTGCCTGCTAGTGCATGTGTGCAGGATACCGAACGCTGTCTTTCTAGTGCGAAAATCTCGCAGTTCTTCCAAAAAATACACGCGTGGGGGAGGGTGGGTGGGGATCCTCTGCCCGTCCTGCTGCGCGCGATGGCTGTTGCCGGGAGGGTGGGGTGGGGTGGATGAGGGGAGATGAGCTCAGAGAGCCCTCAGCGGCAGATACCTCTCTGCTGGGGGCTGCAAGACCCGACAAACAGAGGGGGCTCTCTAACCTCTCTTCTCAGACGCAGCACCCCTACCAACCCCCACCCCCACAGAACCAAAACTGGGATAACAGAAACCCAGGGGGGGGGGGGTAGGGGGGGTCAAATGCCACCCTTTTACGTGGACAAACACGATTTTTCAAAAAACCGGCGCAGAGGCCCCAAAGCCCCCGTAAACCCTCCAAACCCCCCCAGATCGGTCCGGAAACCCATCGAACCCCACTTTTCCACCATTCCGGGCACCTCAGGTGCCCGAATTGGGGTACCTAAATTTTGTGCCACCGTTTGGTACCGTACAGTGCCACTGTGTGGGAGGTTGGAAAAGAAAATGCCCCAACACACCACATCTGAGGGTTGCAATGCATGTTGCTTGCCAACCACGTCATCCGGTGGGTGTCAGGCGCTATGTAGGTGGCATTAGCCAGGTCTTCGATGTGTTCTGGCTTGTATATATACCTCCCTGCCACCATGCACCGGGAGGCTGCCTGTAGGTACGGAACAGTCCAGATGGTCGTGTGATTCCTGTGCAGCAGTGCTCCACAACCGGGATGTGTTGACAACGACTGTTGCAACACGAGCTGTACATTCCGGGAACACATGAAGTGCGCTGTCGTGGTACCCATTGTGCCAGAATTGGTAGTTGCTGCGGTCTACTTTGCCTGGCCCAAGAGCACTGGTACTGAACGGTGCAATATGCGTGGCGAGGTGAATACAACGGAAGCGCGCAAAGTCAATACAGCTCTCGGATGGCGGGTGGTGGTGCCACTAGTGTGTGACGTTCACTCGAGGATACAACGCATCACAATGAATCAGCAACCGTGGACCGAGTACAATACGCTCTCTGTGGCTGGTGTGGGGGACAAAGGCAGTGCCTGTGCCGCAGGCAGGGAGGTATATATACAAGCCAGAACACATCGAAGACCTGGCTAATGCCACCTACATAGCGCCTGACACCCACCGGATGACGTGGTTGGCAAGCAACATGCATTGCAACCCTCAGATGTGGTGTGTTGGGGCATTTTCTTTTCCAACCTCCCACACAGTGGCACTGTACGGTACCAAACGGTGGCACAAAATTTAGGTACCCCAATTCGGGCACCTGAGGTGCCCGGAATGGTGGAAAAGTGGGGTTCGATGGGTTTCCGGACCGATCTGGGGGGGTTTGGAGGGTTTACGGGGGCTTTGGGGCCTCTGCGCCGGTTTTTTGAAAAATCGTGTTTGTCACCCCCATTTGACCCCCCCTAGGGGGGGGGGGCGGAGCCGCGGGGCGGAATAGGAAAGGGGGGCCCCCCAACACACCCTGGATGACCATTGGGTATATCACCACCAGCCACAGCCGTGTCGCGGCGGCTGCTACGACTCCTCACCCACACCCCCCACCCCCACCGTCACCCCGCCCACCCCACTTGCCCCTCCTCTGTCCTCACCCAAAAGACGACGCACCAGCCCCGTCACCGCCGAAAAACGAGATGGTTTTCTTTATTGCTGGGTTGAAAGAAACGCGACTTGGATAGCGACCCCCCCCCCCCCCCCGTGCCACCTTTGGGCAGGTCGCAGGGATCTGCTCCATTGGGCTTTGGGGGCCTTCGCTTTGTGCCGAACTGTGCCAGCTTGCCCTCCTCTTTTTTAAAAGAGGCGGTTCAACGTTCTGCACTTCTGAGCGAAGCCCCTCCCCATTGGTGTCTATTTCCAGTCAGCAGGGGTGCCAAAAGCACGTGTGTGAATTGCAAGAAAACACCTGCCCGGGATCACCTCCACCTTCCACTTGCGTGTGCCTGGATGGGTGAACAAAGTACAATAAGAATGCCAGACGCGGTGGAAGGTTGCCTCAGACACTTTCTGCCCGATGAAGGGTGGCACGAAGGGTGTGCAGTGCGCGTTTTTTTGTGTGGTTTGATGCTCCCCTACATAAGGTAAAGGTAAAGAGGGATGCGAGAGCAAAGGAAATAAAACGGGAAAGTGGGGGTGGGGGTGGGGGCAGTGAAGCAAAATAAAAATGGGAAAGGGAAAGGGAAAGGGAGAGAGAGCGGGAAATTCTTCGCTTTGGGCAAACCTTTCGGCAATGCTCGGCGGTGATCTCGCGGCGCCAGAGCACGCCATTTCTTTTGCCGCCATTGCGAAGAACCCCAGACGGGCTTGCCGTTGCTCAGAAATGCAGAAACAGCGAGTCGCCTTCCCAAAAAGAGGAAGGCGCAACTGGAGCAGTTTGGCACAGAGCGAAGGCCTCACTCCGGAAGCACAATAAGATCCGGTTGCCTTGCCGCCTTATACAGATCCAGGCTGATTTTGTGTGTCTCAAGGCTGTGTGTTGAGGCCCTGTGGAGTGGCGCGGGGAGGTGCGAACCCTGAAAAGCTTCAGGGGGTCTTCGCTGGCCGTTATTCTCCGTCAAACTCCGTCAGTTTTCAGCCAATTAAACAGGGAATTCACCAAAACGCACTAACGGTCACTCCGTAGCGAAGACCCCCTCAGCCGTTCAGACAATTTTCCTTCGTTACCTCGCGACCTTCACCTCCCCCCCCCCCCCCACCCCACCCACCCCACTTCCGTCGCTTCGCAAATTCGACAACAAACATGCACGGCATAACCGAAACAAAACTTTCGCTATGAGCCACTGGGGGTCTTCGCTGGTCGTTATTCTTCGTCAATCTTCGTCAGTTTTCACCTCATTCAACAGGAAATGCACCAAAATGCACTGACGATCACCCCGTAGCGAAGACCCCCACTGTGTGTCAAACCAGTGCCACTTCACAGCCAGTTCTGTGAGGCACACACACACAGCTCACTTCTTCTCGTTTTTTTCTGAACACTTCTGACCGAAGGCCTCCCCATCTGTGCCCCCCTCCTCCCCCCTGGCAAACCATCATCCGGATGATCCAAGGAGTCTTCACCCAGAGAGGGAAATTCGCACAGCACTGCCCTCCCCCACCCCCCGCCCCCCCCTGACACCCACCGACCCACCCACCCCCTCACATTATGCAGCAGGCACGCTTCTCCTCGGGTGGGGGGGGGCAGGTTCCCTGCGCGACGTCCACCAGGCGCTCCATATACACCGTGTTCTGTTCCCCAGATGTCGCCACGTACTGCCCGCATGTGCTTACCGCGACAAATTTGAGCCAGTGCTCGAAGGTTTTTCCCCCAAGCTCCTCGTCGTTGTCACCCCAGACCCGAAGCGTGCCGTCCTTCCCGCAGGACAGAAGGTGGCTGCCATCAGGAGTGAGGGCAAGCCCTGCGACCCAACCGGTGTGCCCCCGAAGCGTCGCCATCGGGGCTCCGGAATTGCCGTCGAGCCGAAGGATACCCCCTTTGTGCATCCCGCAGTAGACGTCGTCCCGCCCCCCGCGGTCGCACACCGCGATTGCCAGGACACGCCCCGGGGTCTCAAACGCCTTCTCCCAGGCGAGGATGCCGGTTTTCCACCGGCACACCACCGCATCTTCACCCCCGCTGTAGAGGGTCGACCCATCGTGAGACAGCGCGACCGCCACAACGTAGCCCCCATGCTTCTGCAGGCCACGGGGTGTCGCACGCTCGCTTGCCCCACCCCCACCCCTCCGAAGCTGCCACTCGCAGACCTCCCCATCGGCAGTGCAGCTGTAGAGCCGGACCCCGCAGGGCGACACGCACATGCTGTAGACCCGGCCAGAATGCCCCCCCAGCCTCCGGTGCGCCCTCTCTGGGTCCGGTTCCGACAGGGTGATCTCCTCAATGGACCCGGATTGGTGGCCTGTGTAGAGGATGTCGCCTGAAGGGCTCAGAGCGAGACAGAGGACAACCTCACGGTCCCCCGCATCTATGGTCTGTTCGAGCTTCCCAAACTCTGTGGAGTGCACGGTGATGCCGTTGCTGGTGGTGCTGCTGCTGCTGTAACACTTGCGGGTGTCCGGAGCGAGGACTGCAGCATGACACCACGACGTGGCCTCCTTTGTATACCGCGCAGGCGCCAGGATTCCTATCCGGGTGCGGATCGCGACTCGCGACCCTGCGATGATCCTATAGGAAGACAGCTCCTTGGCGTCGTTCTCCTGAGAGATGCACATCCCATCGAACAGCATCTCCACCCTGCAAAGGTCGACCCCATTGAGAAGCTGGCTGGCGGCTTGGCTCCGAAGCTCCCCAACAGTCTCGCTGGGATCAACCTCGAGTACACACTGCACACCAGTCTCGGTTGCCACTGCCACGACCTCCATTGGAAGGGTAGGGGGAGGGGGGGGGGGCGGGTGGGGTGGTGTGCTGTGTGCTGTGGGGAGCCTTTGGTGCGGTCATCAGAGGGGTGTGAGGGGGGGGGGGGGGGGATAAAGAGTAGAATGCAGAATTGATTGTTCAACGGTATTAAAAATACACACGGGATCAACGGTGCAGAGGGGGTGGGGAGTCGAGCGCAACTGGAGCGAGGAGGGGGGGGGGGGTAGTGAAATCGAATTTGAAGGGAGCACAAGAATGATCACCCTTCACTCGTTATGCAGGTTGTGTCTGAAATCCAGCGCAACTGGAGCGAGGGGGGGGGGGGGGAGGGGGGGGGTAGTGAAATAGAAGTAGAAGGGGAGGGAGAGGGGGGGGTTTTGATCGTCGAGAGTGAATGGAAAAGTAAGTCTCCCAGCACCTTCTTGCAATGTTAGTCCTTTTTTTGTAGTGACTATACCAGATATGTTGTGCAAGGCAGATCAATGCACGATGGGAAGGGGGGGGGGGGGGGTGTGTGGGGGGGAGAAGGCACACCCCCGAATGTTGTCATCTGTCGAGAGATGCGCCGCACAGCTGCTGTGCCCCCCGAGGGGGGCCAGGGGGTGATGTGTGGCGCGAGGCTAGAAACGGATAGAAAGCAATGCAGGGTGGAACACCAGCAACATCTCAGAGGCCACCACCTCCAACCGAGCAGGGGCTAGTGGTGCTTTGTTGGGATGCAGTTAAACGGCCCGGTGCAAAGACCGTGGCAATCACACGAGAGACAGGGAAACAGAGTCCAAGCTGCTGCACTCAGGGTGAAACAGAGGACACACAACACACAGAGACAGAAGCGGCGCTAGTTGGTGTAAGGAACCACCTCCCGCACGGGCTGAGTGCAGCACTAGTACCGTCCGAGACCACCTTGCCCAGACGCTCACCTGTGCTGAGGCGGTACAGAGTTGTGGTCTTTGAAACACGAGACACTAGTGAAAGAACATCACCTGGCTGTGACACAGCAAGCGAGAACGGAATGTCGTCCAGTTGCACAGTACGCAGGCAGGTGAGGGAGGTTGTGCACCACACCTTGAGAGACGTGTCGGAAGAGCACGACACCAGGTGATCCTCGTCCTTCGTCAGCGCGAGGTGGGGCACAGAAGCAGTGTGCTCTTCCAGGGTGTGTGTGTTTGTGAGGGTGTCGATGTCCCACACACGGATGCTCTTGTCAGCCGACCCGCTGAAGATCTTCGTGCCTGACACAGCAATGCCGTAAACAGCACCGCGGTGACCCTCCAGAACTGTGGCGCTCGGTATGCCCCTCAAGTCCCACACACGCACTTTGCCTCTGAAGTCTCCGGACACCAGACGTCCGCAGTGTGTCCACGCTGCACTCCACACCCTCGTGTGGTTGTGGCCTAGCATGTACAGCCTCTCCCAGGTTGCTGTCAGCCACACGCAGATGGTGCCGTCAGGAGAGCACGTCGCCAACCACGTCCCACAGACAGAGAACGCAGTGCAAAGAACGGTCTTGTCGCCGTGTGTTAAGTCCGCCACCGCAGCAGCGGTGATGGTGTCAAACACAGTGATGTGCCCTTTGAAGTAACCCACTGCACACAGCGTCCCACACCTCGACAGTGTGAAGCGGTATATATATTCGCCATGCGCAGAGGAGTAGACTGCAGGCGACTTGATGTGGGGCCAGCGCGGGACCAGCTGCACGGTACCCCCATCCTCCAGACCCGTGTCGGCAACGCGCTCTGCATCGTCCAGCTCCTCCTCACACCCTTCGATGCGTGCCGCCACGCATGCAGCCTCATGGTCTGCGTTGATGGAACCCGGAAACATCTCCTCCAGCGCATCCGCCTTCAGCCCGACAACAGTCCCCCCTTCCGGAACACCGACGACACAGCTGTGCCCGGTTCCGGTGTGACGAACTGACACATCCATGCTTTGGTTGCCCTGCCTGGGGTGGTTGGGTTGGTGAGGTGTGTGGGGATGCACTCTCTGCTTCCATCAGATTGGCAACTTCGCGCTGCACTACGCGAAGGCCGCCACACTGTGGCGGGTCAAGTGCAGCCTGTAGCAAACCCTCAGTTTTCACACACACACACGGGGGGCCTGCGCTCGGAAGTGCAGACGAGTGAGAAAAGGTGACCTGCCTCACAGAATGGTTGCAAAGGTGACACAAATCGACACAGTCTGACACAGAGCAAAGTCTACCGCTGTGCCAGCTTGCCTCCTCTGTGTTGTGAGGAGACTCGCGTTTCTGCACTTCTGCCCAAAGGCCCCACTGGCTGTAGAGTGACACATTTGGTGGGTTAAAGAAGGTTCCCCGCCCGTTGCCCGTTGGCTCCAGGCCGGGAGCTGCCTCCTCCTTCCCTTACTCTTACACCGGAGCTTCCGGTGCACTTCCACGCCGCTGCGCTGCAGCCGACTCTAGCGCCGTAGTGGCTGTAGAGTGACACAGAGGGGGTCTTCGCTACGGGGTGGTCGTCAGTGCATTTTTAGTACATTTCCAGTTGAATTAGCTGAAAACTGACGAAGATTGACGAAGGATAACGACCAGCGAAAACCCTCAGAAGGCCTGTTGCATAGATGAGCAACACACAAGGCAGGGAGCAGGTTCCGAGACACTGCACTCAGGGTGAAACGGAAGACACATCCATCCGTGTGTATCGTTCTCCCCTTCGGTTTGCACGCACAAACAAACTGCAAAGCCTGCCTCGAGGGTGTGGTGGTGGGCAGTGTGACGGTGGCGAGAGTGGACAATGGTAGACTGAGCATAGATCCGGCGTGCAGATCGCCGTACAACAGGTCCAAACAATGAACATCACAGCCCCCCCTCCTCTCAGGCCACCACCTCCAACCGAGCAGGGGCTAGTGGTGCTTTGTTGGGATCAGTTAAACGGCCCGGTGCAAAGACCGTGGCAATCACACGAGAGACAGGGAAACAGAGTCCAAGCTGCTGCACTCAGGGTGAAACAGAGGACACACAACACACAGAGACAGAAGTGCGGTTCGTTGTTGTGAAGAGCCACCTCCCGCACGGGCTGAGTGCAACACCAGTACCCTTTGAGCCCGCCTTGCCCAGACACTCACCTGTGCTGAGGCGGTACAGAGTAGCAGTCCAGGTAACACGAGCCACCGCAGCAACAACATCACCTGGCTGTGACACAGCAAGTGAGTAGGGGTCGTCGTCTAGTCGCACAGTACGCAGGCAGGTGAGGGAGGTTGTGCACCACACCTTGAGAGACGTGTCGGAAGAGCACGACACCAGGTGATCCTCGTCCTTCGTCAGGGCGAGGTGGGTCACAGAAGCAGTGTGCTCTTCCAGGGTGTGTGTGTTTGTGAGGGTGTCGATGTCCCACACACGGATGCTCTTGTCAGCCGACCCGCTGAAGATCTTCGTGCCTGACACAGCAATGCCGTAAACAGCACCGCGGTGACCCTCCAGAACTGTGGCGCTCGATATGCCTCTCAACTCCCACACACGCATGCCGCTCTGACCACCGGACACCAGACGTCCGCAGTGTGTCCACGCTGCACTCCACACCCTCGTGTTATTGTGGTCCAGCATGTACAGCCTCTCCCAGGTTGCTGTCAGCCACACGCAGATGGTGCCGTCAGGAGAGCACGTCGCCAACCACGTCCCACAGACAGAGAACGCAGTGCAAATAACC
The DNA here is from genome assembly GCA_963210315.1 of Rhynchopus euleeides. Classification (NCBI taxonomy): domain Eukaryota; phylum Euglenozoa; class Diplonemea; order Diplonemida; family Diplonemidae; genus Rhynchopus; species Rhynchopus euleeides. Next base: position 277,503 of record OY723270.1, read on the forward strand.
GTCTTGCTGCCGTGTGTTAAGTCCGCCATCACAGCAGTGGTGGTGGTGTCAAACACAGTGATGTGTCCGTTGGAGTAAGCCACTGCACACAGCGTCCCACACCTCGACAGTGTGATGCGGTATATAAAAGATCCGCCATGCGCAGAGGAGTAGACTGCAGGCGACTTGATGTGGGGCCAGCGCGGGACCAGCTGCACGGTACCCCCATCCTCCAGACCCGTGTCGGCAATGAGCTTTGCATCGTCCAGCTCCTCCTCACACCCTTCGATGCGTGCTGCCACGCATGCAGCCTCACGGGCTGTGTCAATAGAACCCGGAAACATCTCCTCCAGCGCATCCGCCTTCAGCCCGACAACAGTCCCCCCTTCCGGAACACCGACGACACAGCTGTGCCCGGTTCCGGTGTGATGAACTGACACATGCATAGACTTGGTTGCCCTGCCTGGGGTGGTTGGGGTGGTGAGGTGTGCAGGGCTGCATTGGGCATGCCGCTCTGCTTCCATCAGGCAGGCAGGGTCTGGGTGTGGCAGGGCCGATCATCGGAAGGGTGTCGGGGCCGAAAGAAGGATTGCCGGGTTTCTTTTGTTTTGCGTGTGCAACCTTCTGATCACCTGCACGTTGGGGCGTGGAGTGGAGGTGAAAAAGACAAGGCTGTTGTTTGCAGCCGGTAGGCTAAATATTATTGACTATTGAGGGGTCCAGGATGCCGAAAAAGTTTACTCAAAAGTTGTCAGGTGGGGGGGAAATATTTTACCCACTTTTCTCCATCGGGGTTTAGCCTAGTGGATTGCCTCTCCGGGGCAGGTGTATTTTTAATCCCCGGTCTTCCCAGGCAAAAATCCCCGATTCATCCCCGCTTTTTTCCAGCTAAAAATGGTACCCAATGTCCCTCCTCCCCAGTGTGGGGCCCTTGGTCTTGTACCAAATGGGTTCCTTCCACGATTCCTCCCGCTCGCGCCATACTCGGGTGCTGGAGGAAAACCCCCAAAAAACGGCTTTCAGGACCGTTATTCCGACGAACCCCCTGATATGCCACAGCTGAAACAGCCCAAGGACTTGCTGCGGTTACTAGACGGGCAGACACACGCTACACGGGGGGTCTGGGGGGCGGAGCCCCCCAGCCGCCGGAGGCCACGGTAGTGAACATCTGTTCAGTGTGGGCGTACAGATTCTGTGTGTTGTTGGCTGGGTCCTCCTGAGGTTACTGGAGCTGTTGGATTCCCTGACCTGATGGGAATCGAAGGACTTGGGTACGAGATATCCGCCACAGGGGGGTCTGGGGGGCGGAGCCCCCCAGCCGCCGGAGGCCACGGTAGTGAACGTCTGGGCTCTTGGCTGGAAAAACCCCGGTTTTAGCTGGAAAAAAACTGGTATTTTGGCTGGAAAATACTACGAGAAACACTTGGCCTCTATGCTGTGAGTGTTGCATTGGACGCTTCCACCTGTTGAACGGGCTCCACCTCTTGCACTTTGAACCCCCCCCCCCCCCATATTTTTTTTTTGATTTGACAACTCCGGTTTGGTGTACCTCGATGAGCTTACCTTACCTTGTCGTCGGACACAACATATCATCGTTGTCCCAAACCCCGTAACCCACGTGAAGTGGATCATCTGAAGTGCAGAATGAGGTGGAGCAGGTGGAGCACGAAACATAAGTAAACCATAGCAAGAGAGGCCAGCAGCAGTCCCGAGTCCATCGCGTTCCTCGTAGCATTTCCCGTACCACACAGGTGTGTTATGTGCAAAATACTACGAGAAACACTTGGCCTCTATGCTGTGAGTGTTGCATTGGACGCTTCCACCCAGGACCCTTAGGACCCAAGGACTTAGGGACGCCGCGCGAACGGTCTACTATTGAAGTGATCAGGCTCCGTCGCCCATCGTATGCATCCCTCCGATGGTAATGTACCGCTTTCTACGTTGTCACGAGCACCTTGTACGGAAAACGATCGAACCTCACTCGCTGAGGGGATCCGCCTGCCTCGGCCGTGTGCCGCCGTCGTGTGGTCAGCCTCGTGATTCTTGGTGTGCCCTATCGACAACATGCCTGTCTCTCCAGTTGCCGCACCCGGCGAGAGAGTTGATGCGTCTCAACCCGGCGAAACTAAGGGGGCAAAGGTTGCACACAGCCCCGCCTGTGCTGCAACCACCCGCTCTTGGCTGACCCCCGACGTCTGGTGCGTTTCCCACTCCGGGTATTTGAATCCTCACCCTGTACCTCTTCGGGATCCTCCATCCCCTGGGGAACCCTTCCCCTCGAGGCTTCTTCACGTCTCCGACATATTGGTGTGTGCCCACATGACCCTTCTTCCTGACATCCTCGATGTCGTTTTGCACCCCGGGCGATGCACTGAGACGGCCGTATCCAGGTAGTCAGTGGCCATGCCCAGCCCCTCAGCGTGACAGTCCTCTGGTGCGCTCCCAGCACCACCACCGCGACGCTCGTGCATATTCAGCCACCATGACCCGGCAGCTCTCGCCTGGGGACAGGGCTCAGCGGATCGAGAAATCACAGTCTGAAACTCGCCTCCCAGCTCCTCCGCAGCAGTCTACTGTCCGGCCGTCTTAAACTCTCGCCCTTCGGGAGCCCGGCCAACACCCGGTGCTTTCCGGCGTGATCTCGATCGCTCTGTGGCTCTCTGTGTCCTCTCCGGTCTTCGCTGGCTGCGAGCGAGTTGCGGGGTGAAGCCCAACGCGCCTCTTCATGGCGCACTGGAGACGCTGCATGGAGTGCCCAGGGGTAGGTGTGAGAGGTGCCGGCCCTTCTGGGTGAAAGAGGGCGATCGCGCGCACTGTCGTCTCCTGAACTCCGCTCGAGCGGTGGACAACACGTTCCTGCGGCCCCCTTCCCACTGGGCTGATCCCCACTGTACCTGCCCCATCGCCCGCCTCGTAGACAGCGCATCAAACGGAGGCCCTGTGGCCCCACGTGGCGTCGATTCAGTGGTAACGCCCGGACTCAGTGTGGAGGGCGTATTTCCCGGTGCGTGAGGAAATTCGAGGCCCTGGAGGTGTGGGCATGCCAGAAGGATTCTCGGAGTCGCCTTCTTAATGAGAGAGGTGAGTCCCCGCGGACCGGAGCTTGTCGCACGCTGCAGTCGCTGTTCGGGCTTGTCGAGTAGGCTGCTGGGTACTCGGGAAGACTGGCCGACTGCCCCCCAACCTTGTGGAATGATCTCGGCCCGCTGCCATGGCTGCGGTTTCGGTGGACCCCCTCAGCGGCGGCACCGCTGACACAGGCGATGCGGACGCGTCTCTCAGTCGCTGCTTCTTTTGCTCCCCGAGCAGTGCAGCTTGGGAGAGCGTCTCGGCTGTGTTGGATACCTGATCTCTGTGTATGTCCCACGGCACCTCGCAGGTGTCCAGTCAGCAGCTCCCCTTCCCTGCATGGAACTGTGAGGTCGTACGTCTCAACACCGGGCCACAGACGCCCGGAACTCCCCCTGACCCCTGTGAATAATGCAGGCTTGAATGTGTGTCCCCCGGCAGGGAGACTATGCTTCGACGGAGTATGCCCCGCTTGGGGCGTGTGCGGGCATCCGCTTGACGCCGGGGTGCGCGTAGTCGGCATTCGCGCAGATAAGCTGGGCACGACAGACGTGCCGGCTTCTCGGGGGCGTGTCCGGGGGCGTTGCATTGGTACACGAAAACTGTCGCCCTCGGAAAGCTCACGTCGCGTCACCGTGCTCGAGCTGGATCTGGCAGGCTGTGTGTGACAGGCCACCCTTCCGCCTTCAGGTGCCGTCGCTCGGGCAAAAAGGGTGTATTTCTCAATCAAGAGAGTATGCCCCTCACGATTGTGGCACGATTGTGTCTCCCCGGGTCAGGCTCGGTATTCCAGTCGAAAGCGTAAATGCCCCTCGGCACTGTGCTGGGCGGGGTTGTGTCTCGGTCAGGAGAGGAGGTGCCCCTCAGGCAAAATCCTGCGTCTCGCGGTCGGGAGTGAGTGCCCCTCGGCAGGAATGTGTCTCGGCCAGGTGTCCCTCAGGCAGGGAATGTAATGTCTCGGCCCGGTGTCCCTCGGGCATGAATGTGCGTCTTGGCCAGGTGCCCCTCAGGCAGGGTGCCCCGTAGGCGGAAGTGTATGTCGCGGCCAGATGCCCCTCAGGCAGGGTGCCCCGTAGGCGGAAATGTATGTCTTGACCAGGTGCCCCTCGGGCAGGGTGCCTCGTAGGCGGAAGTGTATGTCTTGGCCAGGTGCCCCTCGGGCAGGGTGCCTCGTAGGCGGAAGTGTATGTCTTGGCCAGGTGCCCCTCGGGCAGGGTGTCTCGTAGGCGGAAGTGTCTGTCTTGGCCAGGTGCCCCTCGGGCAGGGTGCCTCGTAGGCGGAAGTGTCTGTCTTGGCCAGGTGCCCCTCGGGCAGGGTGCCTCGTAGGCGGGAAGTGTATGTCTTGGCCAGGTGCCCCTCGGGCAGGGTGCCTCGTAGGCGGAAGTGTATGTCTTGGCCAGGTGCCCCTCGGGCAGGGTGCCTCGTAGGCAGAGGTGTCTGTCTTGGCCAGGTGCCCCTCGGGCAGGGTGCCCCGTAGGCGGAAGTGTGTGTCTTGACCAGGTGCCCCTCGGGCAGGGTGCCTCGTAGGCGGAAATGTATGTCTTGGCCAGGTGCTCCTCAGGCAGGGTGCCCCGCAAGCGTAAGCTGTAGGTATGTCGTGGCCAGGTGCCCCTCAGGCAGGTAATGTCTCGGCGAGATGCCCCTCGGGCAGGAAAAATGCGTCTCGGCTAGGTGCCCCTCAGGCAGAAGTGGGTGTCTCGGTCCGATGCTCCTCGGCAAGATCGTGTCTCGGTCAGGAAAGTAGGAGTTGGATATCACTGACGTCACTTTGCTGCATCAGTATCGACCCATTTATCAGCACCCGACTGTTGCTCTTGGTCCCGCCTTTGTCAGCGCCTCTGTGACGGAACCTCCAGCTGAAGTATGCGTTTGGAAACCTTGAGCGCGATCAAGCGTGAAGCAGGTTTTCGGCGAGGCGCGGTGATAGTCTCGATGGCTGATGGGAATGTCCTCAATCCGCTGCGGCCACGGGCGCAGCGCTGTCCCGCTGTCACGTTCATAAGCGGCGGAGGACCACCTTGAACACCACGGCGTCATCATCCCCATCTTTTTGCGCCCCTCCTTCGTGCTGATCCCCCCGTGCACCTCGCCGTCATTTATTAGAACCAGTGCGTGGGGGTGTTGTTGTCCTCAACCGCGGCTTCGGCCCTCTTGAGACCTGACACGAGCATGGTGTGAGGGTCGTCTTCTCGGTCGGGATTTGGTGCCCCTCGGGCAAGATTGTGTATCTCTCGGTCGGGAGAGCGGGTGCCCCTCGGGCAAAATTTTTGTCTCGGTCAGGAGAACAGGTGCCCCTCGGGCGAGATGCTGCGTCTCTCGGTCGGGAGAGTGGGTGCCCCTCGGGCATAGTTTTGTCTCGGTCAGGATAACGGGTGCCCCTCGGGCAAAACTGCGTGTCTCTCGGTCGGGAGAGTGAGTGCCCCTCGGGCAGAATATTGTCTCGGTCAGGAGAACAGGTGCCCCTCGGGCGAGATGCTGCGTCTCTCGGTCGGGAGAGTGGATGCCCCTCGGGCAGAATATTGTCTCGGTCAGGAGAACAGGTGCCCCTCGGGCAAGACTGCGTGTCTCTCGGTCGGGAGAGTAGGTGCCCCTCGGGCAAAATTTTTGTCTCGGTCAGGAGAACAGGTGCCCCTCGGGCGAGATGCTGCGTCTCTCGGTCGGGAGAGTGGGTGCCCCTCGGGCAGAATATTGTCTCGGTCAGGAGAACAGGTGCCCCTCGGGCAAAACTGCGTGTCTCTCGGTCGGGAGAGTGAGTGCCCCTCGGGCAGAATATTGTCTCGGTCAGGAAACCAGGTGCCCCTCGGGCAAGACTGCGTGTCTCTCGGTCAGGAGAGTGGGTGCCCCTCGGGCAGGGTAGAATGCTGCGTCTCTCGGACGGTCAGATCGTGTGTCCCTCAGTCAGGAGAGGAGGTCTCGGTCGCTAAAAACGCGCCCCCTCGGGCAGAGTGGTTGTGTCATCGCTGTTGTGTCACACCAATTGCCTCTCGGGCGGTGTGTCTTTTTTGATTTGACAACTCCGGTTTGGTGTACCTCGATGAGCTTACCTTACCTTGTCGTCGGACACAACATATCATCGTTGTCCCAAACCCCGTAACCCACGTGAAGTGGATCATCTGAAGTGCAGAATGAGGTGGAGCAGGTGGAGCACGAAACATAAGTAAACCATAGCAAGAGAGGCCAGCAGCAGTCCCGAGTCCATCGCGTTCCTCGTAGCATTTCCCGTACCACACAGGTGTGTTATGTGCAAAAAAAACGGTTTTTTGCTGGAAAAAAAACCTGGTTTTGGCTGGAAAAAACCCGGAAAAAGGGCGGATGCCAAAAAGACTCATCCTCATCCCCCACTAGAAATACACCTGCTCCGGGGCACGAGAAAAAATATGGCGGCAGGCGATGACCTCGCGCATTCCAAAGAAGCCCAAAAAAACAGGGCTTCCAGGGAACACATAGACGCGGTCGCCCTTTTAGTTCACTGAGTGTATGACTCACCGAGAACTCCACTGCCTGATGCTGCATCCTGCCTCGAGGGGGTACACACGTGAGGGTTTTTGCAGCGGAGGTCCTGTGTGATAGGCGGTGAGGCAACAGCAACACAACAGCAAGACTGACCGAAACAAGAGCAGGGGATGGGGCTGGGGTGCCGTACTGCTGCCCGTCCACGGAACACGCACCCCTTTACCACCTCGAGTGCACACAACTGTGAGGCAACAGCAACACAACAGCAACTGTCGCAGTCGCTGCGGCGCCACCGCGGGGCCCATACGCAAATGTTTCCCGCGCACTTCAATGTGGGTGGAAAGTATCGCGTTTTGCGCTCCTCACCCACAACACCATAATCAGCAGGAGGTTCCTGGAGTCTGGGTGTGGATGCATCAACGCAAAAATCCTGGTGTGATCGACACTGCCACACACGTGAACCACTGGGTGACGCCACCCACGCACCCGCCGAAGGGCTGCCAAATCCGGGCAGAACAAAAGCAACTCTGCAGCCGGATGTTTCCCGAAGCGCTGCCTACTATCTTTTTGACACTTGGCAGAAACCCCGTTGCAGTAAAGACGCTTTGTTTTTCCCTTGAGCGCGCACTTCTGTGCCAAGGAAGATATACAATATCAAAACAACGGGAGCGAAGAACCAGACACGCCTGGAAGAGCATCACGGAAGTGTTGCAGGCAGGCGGATTGAGAGGACATGTCGATTCCGTAGTGATCCTTGGCGGGCAGTGGGTTAGACAATGCGAAATTTTCGCTTTTGTTTGTGCGCACCTGTGCGTGTATGGGTGTCCATACGTGCGCTGCCAACAGTCTTTTTTACCGTGACCTGAGCAGATTATAGCAAAAAATGGAGTACGATCAACACATGTCACTGAACACGGAGGAATGGGAGAGGAGAGGTTGTGGCGAAACGCACACCTCGACCTGTGATAGGTTGAGGCTCAGTGCGGCTCTGCAATTACGTCTAGCACTTCTTGCACTGCCGCGTGCCGTAGACTCAAATCGGACCTGCAGAGCAATTTTATACACGGGAGGCCGGAAGCACCTTGCCAGGCCGGACATAGTGTGACAGACAGGATCTGGCCATCCAGAGTAGCAAGCAGTGACACTAGCTGCTGTTAGTTGCAGGGAGACCGTCGACATCTGCTTCAACAGCTGCCACAGTGGCAGGCTGCAGACGGAGGGAACCTTCCGGAAACAGCATGTACGAGGCCTTCGGGAGTTCCCGCAGAAAGCTGAGGTCATAAACGCCATCCGAGGTGGTGACATTGTCTGGAATCTTCTCCAGCAGGTCGCTGGCAGGGCAGCCGACACCAAGCTGATCGTGCGAAAGGTAGTCTGCAATCAAGTGGTTCACTGTGGTGGTGGGATGCATCTCCTGCAAGTTCTGCAGCTCGTACATCCACTCATTCGTATCCACATCCATAAACTCGACCACATGGTACACTGGAACCTTCCTGTAGCGTGTGCTGTTGTGCTGAGAGCACACCCGAACCATTGCGCGTAGAACTCCCACAACATCGGGAAAGTACTGCAGAGACGCGTGATCGACTATGTTGTTGACATTCATAAGCTTGGCCACATTGGCAAGTCCTTCGGCCTGCCGCACCACAGTGCCCACATGCACGTAGCCACGGTGATGGCTGCCGCCTACGTTGCCGCACAGGTCTCTGCCTGAAGAGATGCCCATTGCCACGGTGTAGTCCCCTGTCGGGCGCCTCAGGCAGTTGATGAATTCCAGTGCGTGCTTGCCACGGTTGTGTTGTTTGTATGACACGAAGTACACACCCGCAGCCGACATGCTGACACAGCCACCAGTGGCATTCGCAACAGTGCTGATGGCGTCTGAGAGATCACAAAACATAGCCGTTAGGTCTCTTGCAAAGCCAAACTCGAGGACATTTCCCACTGGTGGAACGATCGTGAGGCACACCATCGCAACCTGCTGCCATTCCAGCCCGACAGCGAGCCTCCCCTTCAGGTCGACCATCTGACTGGTCGAGCGCGACAGGCCTGAGTCGGTCATGCGTCCTGACGAGGTTGACACTGTCCCATGGTCGTCATCGTCTCCGTCAACGTTGCTAATAATATGTGCCGGAAGATACGGCTTGTACAGCTTCAGGTTGTTGGCGATGGTGATGAAGCCCCTCTGCAGCTCGTCGGGGTTCTCCAGCTGGTTCAGGTACTCCACATCTGAAAGATTGAAACGGGAAATGGCGTCTGCCGTCTCCTCAGCCACAAGCTGCCTCTGCCGCAGCTCCTCAAACTTCGACAACGAGCGGCAGTACGTGTGGGTCGTGTGCGCAAGTACCCCCGCCAAGATGGCCACGACACAGAAACCAAGCACAGTGAGCCAGAGGCTGCTCGTCCTCGCCCCGTCCATGGTGCCCGCACGTGCTTTCGACAGCACAAAGAACTGGTCCAAGGGGTCCATGATCCCAGCCTTCTCACGGTGGTAGTCCAGCCCGTGCACGAGGCCCATTGCGTAGTCTTGATCCGGAGGTGCGCTGCTGCTGAACTGCAGCAGCTTGTCGGGTGCCATGCCTGTTGTGTTCACAGCGACGTGCGGATCCGTCGGGCGGTATAACCCAACCATCGCGTGGTGTGCGACGGTCTCCAGGTCGATCAACGCGTCGCTCCGGCTCTTGGCAAGCGTGACGAGACTCAGTTCCTCCTCAGTGAAGCCAGCTGCTTCCATGCGTGACGCAAGCGAGGCAGGAGCGGTCAACGCTCTCGGCGGCCCCCCAAGAACGTACAGGTCCCAGTAGATGCGGTATGGGTCCACCGGCAGTGGCGCCTTGCCGTCGCGGATCGCGATCACCTGGTTGAAGTAGTCCCAGTATGACGCGTTCCCTGTCACGGTAAACGTCCGGACGAAGCGTGTCAGGTCGTCAGAGCTCTGACGCAGCTCCATCACCAGCTGGATGGTGTTGATCAGCTTTTCCCTTTCTTCTTCGGCCTTGATACGCGACTGGTACGACAGCACCACAACGATGACCAGCAGTGCCAGGCAGCACACGTTCAGCATCGGCCCCCACGCGATTTTCATATTGATTGTTGTCGAGAGCACAACTGCACAAGGCCACCAGAAGGTCTCAGGCACTGCAATATGTGGTCTCAGCCAGACCAAAGAAGGTCCTGTGTGATAGGTGGTGAGGCAACAGCAACAGCAACACAACAGCAGACAACCCGAGGCAAGAGCAGAGGATGGGCTGGGGTGCAATACTGTGGCAGTCTCCAGTTGCAGGTGCCGGTCCACAGAACACGCACTCCTTCACCGCCTCGAGTGCGACGGCACAAGAAACAACCTCGAAGGACGGGTGACCAGGGGAATAGGGTGGTACTTTTTCGCAAACCGGCTCTATTTTTCCCCCAAACCGCCATATGGCGTCTTCGCGGTTTGGGGAAAATGTATAGATCCCGGGTCTTGTTTGTGCGCACGAGCGGCAGTGTCAATTGATTTGTTATGCTCATAAAAAGAGCGGCAGTGTGTGATGGCCCCTGTGAAGGGCCGTTGCTGTGAGTAAGTGGCTTTTTTGTGTCGCTCTCTCAAAACACACTGCGCGCGGGTGCGCTCCCACTGACTCTTTCGCTGCGACAAGAGTGTAATTGGCAGGCGCATGAGACTGTGTGTGACGGTAATCACCCAGCACTCCCCTGTCGCTGCAGTTCCGCCTGACGAAGTACCTTGTTGGGGAGAAGATGTAATTCGGCCAAGCGTGATGAAAGGTCTATCAGGGACTGTTATATCAAGCAGGAATGAACGGCCCACCCGGAACTCTCTGTGTCAAGCAGGAATGAATGGCCGTCAGAAATCGTATATTACTCCTTCCGCTATAATAAGAGAAACACCCTGCCCAGCAACTGCACAAAGGCAGACCCGGGCTACTTTTCGTTGAGCGCACACTCCTGTGTCAAAGGCTGTGTAAGCCCCTGTGAAGTGGCATGAAGGCGATCCTTATCAAGCTTCCGTCGTACGATTTCCTTCGTTACTTCGCGACTTCGCTACGCTTCGTCGCTCGTAACCAGGGGATAAGATAGGTCTGGTTTTCCGGTTTTCAAAACCAGGGTTTCCCGGTTCCCGGTTTTCTGGGAAAAAAAAAAAGGGTCGGTCTCATTTTTGGCGGTTTTTTTGTGACTTTGGGACAGTAAAACAGTCAGAAAAAACGCCGTAAAAAAATAGAAAGTGACCCCATCGTGATCCGCACAGAGCTCAAATAGTCCAAAGAAGGCAGAGAAGCGGAGAAGAAAAAATGGACCTAGCGGGTGGCCCGGTGGGTGGTGATGCCCTCGTCATGCAGATCTCTTCTGTTTTGAAGGTGCACACATGGTGGACTCCAGCCACCATGTCTAAGAGGGAGTCTAAGACTGCAGTCTGTACTGGAGACGGGAGTCTATTTTCCAGCTAATTTACGCTAAGACTCCCGCTAGTTGAGACTCATGGGAGACACACGGTGTACTCCAGCGGTGGTAGGGTAACCTCCGCTGGAGTTCACCGTGTCGTCTGCCTCTGTGCAGCGTCACTCGGTGCCATCGAATACATGGCGACAGCCCACCAACTCGAGACAGATCTGCTTGTCCGGAGGGCTGAGACGAGAACGCGAACGACTTTCAAGCAGTCTTGAAGGTCGCCAAGCCTATTGGGGGCAACTAACAGATGAGATTTGTTTGTTGCCTGTCCTCACAGCTAGGTGCCCATCTCCTCGATAACGGAATGTGTGCAGAGATCTCGTGGACCCTTTGGCCATTCTGTCGTGCACCCACTCCACCCACAACGCACACCTGTCACGAGTGGTCGCTCCCCCGTCCTCCTCCACCCTGAAGGTTGAACCCTCAAGGACCAGTGATCTCCTGCTGGCCGGGTGTGCGATACAGCGAAGCCTTCCTACTTACAAGCGAATCCAGACTGTAGGGAACAGATGTTCACTACCGTGGCCTCCGGCGGCTCCGCCTGGGGGGCTCCGCCCCCCAGACCCCCCTGCGTAAAATAATTGCACCAGACCGGTTTTTTGGCCGAGAGTCCAAACTTTCGAAGCAGCTGCTGCGCCTGCCACCAAGCAGCCTCAGTACGACAGGACGCGCGCAGGCACCGGGCCCTCTCAGACTCTGGGAGGGTTTGCGCGGGTCGCGCGCGCCGAAGGCGCGCGCGAAAAATTTTCAAAACCAGAAAAACCGGAAAACGGCGCCAGAAAAAAAGTCTATCTTATACCCTGCTCGTAACTGGTAAAAAATATAATTCGGTCAAGCGCATCAAGCAGGAATGAAGGGCCCACCAGGAGCCTTTGTGTCAAGCAGGAATGAAATACCCATCAGAAATGCAGCTGAGTCGTGCACGATCATTCGTGAAGAAATGCGAAAGGTAAACGATAAAAAGTTTTTCGTCGAAAACTATCTGTGCCCCCGCTGGATCGCTTAGTGACAGCAAAACGAGACAAAAGCGAGACAACAAACCAATTCCTGCCGAAAGTTGCTTTGTTGGAACGCAGACCCCGCTCTTTGTGTACACCGCTCCCCGGTCTGATGAAGTGGTGTGAGTGGGGCCGCACGATCCAGTTAAAGGCACAGAAAGGTTCCCCTGTTGGCACGCCGAACTAACAATCGCAAGAAACGATAACAAAAATGCAACAACGATAACAAAAATGTTGTGTCAAACGCACCGTGATCACGGAAGGCGTTCAGCTGAGGTTGCAGTGGGAGCAATGTTTTGCTCACCTCCACTCCACGCCCCAACGTGCAGGTGACCAGAAGATTGCACAAACAAAACAAGAGAAAGGGGGTCTTCGCTGGTAGTTATGGTTCGATATTTCTTCGTCAGTTTTCACCTGGTTTCCTTCGGAAATGCACCAAAATGCACTGACGATCACCCCGTAGCGAAGATCCCCAAACCCGGCAATCCTTTTTCGTTGATCGCACGACACACACGCGCACACACACACAGATTTTCCTGCGAAAGTGTTGATGTGTAATTGGCAGGCGCATAAGCCTGTGTGTGACGGCAAGCACTTCCCATATCGCTGCAGTTCCGCCTGACGAAGTACCTTGTTGGGGAGAAGATGTAATTCGGCCAAGCGTGATGAAAGGTCTATCAGGGACTGTTCTATCAAGCAGGAATGAACGGCCCACCCGGAACTCTCTGTGTCAAGCAGGAATGAATGGCCGTCAGAAAATATAATTCAGTCAAGCGCGATGAACGGCCCATCAGGGAAACATGATCCAAGCGGGGTGAATGGCCCAGCAGGAACTGCTCTGTCAAGCACAGACTTGAACGGCCTCATCAGGACAGTGTTGCTTCGAAGGGTTTGTATGGCCTAACAGGAAGTGCTGCCCACAGGGCGTTCGCTACTGGGCGAAGTTGGGCCAACTCGCCTAAATAAATAAATGGGGGTCTTCGCTCCGGGTCAATTTGGGTCAACTTGGGTCAATTTGGGTCACCCTGGGGTTCTTCACCTTAGGAAAATGGGGGGCTTCGCTCCGGGTCAATCTGGGTCAGCTTGGGTCAGTGACCCGGAGCGAAGCCCCCCCCCTTAGGTGACCAAAAATAGGTGAAAATTTTTGCCTATTTTCCCTTGTGTCAAACTTGGAGTCTGACCCAAAAATCGGAATCTGTGACCCATGGTTTATATGGGCAAACCTGAAAATTTCCGACTTTTTCCTCAATTTTTCCCACTTCCTGGCCATACCTTTCCCGACCCAAAATCAAACAAATGCAGCGGAAAATGGCCAAAAATAGGCCAAAAAACCCCAATTTTTTTTCCGGGGGGCTTCGCCCCAGGGTATAAGATAGACTTTTTTTCTGGCGCTGTTTTCCGGTTTTTCTGGTTTTGAAAATTTTTCGCGCGCGCCTTCGGCGCGCGCGACCCGCGCAAACCCTCCCAGAATCTGAGAGGGCCCGGTGCCTGCGCGCGTCCTGCCGTACTGAGGCTGCTTGGTGGGGCAGGCGCAGCAGCTGCTTTGAAAGTTTGGACTCTCGACCAAAAAACCGGTCTGGGTGCAATGTTTTTACGCAGGGGGGTCTGGGGGGCGGAGCCCCCCAGCCGCCGGAGGCCACGGTAGTGAACATCTGTTCCCTACAGTCTGGATTCGCTTGTAAGTAGGAAGGCTTCGCTGTATCGCAGCCCGGCCAGCAGGAGATCACTGGTCCTTGAGGATTCAACCTTCAGGGTGGAGGAGGACGGGGGAGTGACCACTCGTGACAGGTGTGCGTTGTGGGTGGAGTGGGTGCACGACAGAATGGCCAAAGGGTCCACGAGATCTCTGCACACATTCCGTTATCGAGGAGATGGGCACCTAGCTGTGACGACAGGCAACAAACAAATCTCATCTGTTAGTTGCCCCCAATAGGCTTGGCGACCTTCAAGACTGCTTGAAAGTCGTTCGTGTTCTCGTCTCAGCCCTCCAGACTGCAGTCTTAGACTCCCTCTTAGACATGGTGGCTGGAGTCCACCATGTGTGCACCTTCAAAACAGAAGAGACCTGCATGACGAGGGCATCACCACCCACCGGGCCACCCGCTAGGTCCATTTTTTCTTCTCCGCTTCTCTGCCTTCTTTGGACTATTTGAGCTCTGTGCGGATCACGATGGGGTCACTTTCTATTTTTTTATGGCGTTTTTTCTGACTGTTTTACTGTCCCAAAGTCACAAAAAAACCGCCAAAAATGAGATCGACTGGTGCCCCTGACGACCCCATATTGCGTAGTTTGTGCGTAGTGAAAAGGGGGGGGGGGGTCTCATTTTTTGATTTACTCAGCCATTCTCTGTCTCTATGCCGGGACCCCAAACTCAAGGAGTTCTTGCTGTTCCGGGGTCAGTGAGGGTGCAGGCGCTTCAGGTGCTGCAGGTGCTGCAGGTTCTTCAGGTGCTGCAGCGCTGGCAGCCTTCGGTGCGGGTTTCGACGCAGTCTTTGCAGGTCTCTTTGGGGGTGCCCTTTGGCGCGGTGCCTGCTTCAGCTCGTCGGGTGGAAGCATCAACGCATCATTAAGCGGTGCCTGCTTCAGCTCCTCCGGGTGGAAGCGTCAACGCATCATTAAGGAAGAAGGAAGCACAGTTGCTACGCTTTTTTGCAGCTGCAGGAAACGACACCATACCCAACAACAATCCCCAGACCGTCGAGGGAGAGTGGGCGCCTGGATCCCGTGACACAGATCTCTAGTGCCGTTGTGATCCCCTCGGATAACGTCTCCTGGACGTTGTCAGCGGAGGTTGCCTGTGTGGCGGTGACCTCCGTATACCCCGCGGGATCCAGTGCCAGTAGCGCCTTCTTCAGCTTTTCGTCGACCCCTCGGCCGACGCTCTCCTTGATGTCAAGGGCCACCTTCAGGGTGGCACCTCGCAGCGCCCTGAAGGCTGTGATCGTATCATCATTCACAATCTCGAGGGTGTTCTACGCGGCTCCTGGAACTCACTTCCTTCTCAGGTGTTTCTGGGCATGGGGCAACCTTGCCCAGGTGTTTCTGGAGTCCCGCCCCACATGTCGTGCGTTCTTTCGTACGGTGTATAGTGAGTTCTGGCAATAATTTTTTGCTCGGTCAGCGCAGTGCCTCCAGTCCTGTCTCAGTAGCCACACAGAAAGGGGGACCAAAAAAAACTGGGGGGGGACCAAAAAGCGAGACCCCCCCCCCCCAGATTGCGTAGTTTGTGCGTAGTGAAAAAGGGGTAAATCAGGGGCACCAATCGACCTTTTTTTTTTCCCCAGAAAACCGGGAACCGGGAAACCCTGGTTTTGAAAACCGGAAAACCAGACCTATCTTATCCCCTGCTTCGCCCCCCGGACCCCCCTTGCGTGGGGGGCTTCGCCCCCCTTTTTTTTTTTAGGAGAGGGGGCCCGGTGCCTGCGCGCGTCCTGTCGTACTGTGGCTGCTTGGTGGGGCTAGCGCAGCAGGTTCTACTTTTGCTTCTACGGGCTCTTAGCACTGTAACATGAACTACACGAACAACAAAGCTCTAGGGCAAACAAACCGCGCACTGGCCGGGGTCGAGCTGCGTGGGGCTCCGTGCTGGCGGCATGAACAAGGGGCTGTAGGCAAGTCTACCATTCACAAGGGGCAGCCCGCTGGTGAGGGGAAAAGGGGGCGAGGTAAAGGGGGGGGAGAGGCGAAAGCGACTGACAGCGAGGGCGTGGACCGACTCCGCTGGCGCATTCACCGGAAGAAAGGGGAAGGGGGCACGGGGGTGGGGAACGGGAGGGGGGGGGGGGAGGGGCGAAAGGAAAGAGGGGGGTAGGGGGGGGGGGAGCCGACCTACGGCTATCTCGCTCCCCTGGCGGCCCTACTCCCCTGGCTCTGGGACCCCTGGGAACTCCGCTGCGAAGACCCCCGCGCCCCTGGCCGGCTCGCCCGCGCCCGCTTGCCTGCCCGCGCCCTCAGACGACAACAGACCACGTTGTACGCCTCCGCCTGTGAGGCCTTGTCATCCCCCAACTCGGCCCACCAAGCCTGAATGGCCCGGAGCGCCGCCTCCTGCTCCTCCTGCGGTCGGTGCACGTCGGGGCAGAACTGCTCCTCCCACTCCCCCACCGTCGTGGCCCCGTCGTCCTCATCCATCTCCTGACCACGCTGCGGCGATGCCGACTCCCGCTTCCGCTTCGGCTGCGACGACATCGAGGTGGCTGGTGCTTGCGCAGGGTTGGAGCCTTCCTCGGTGGCGGTCGGGTCGGAGCGGCCGGTGGCCGGGGCGCCGGTGGGTGCAGGAGGGGGATCACCTTCTCGTCGAGGGGGATCACCCTGGTCCTGTGGCTGCGGGACCCTCGCAGGCGGCTCCTCCGCGTCCCGAGGCCCCAGATCCATACAGGTCTCCCCCTGCTCCACGCATTCCCCACACGCCCTGCAATCGCAACCGAAACAACGCCAGTGTTCGACTGCGGTATCCACCGCCTCTGCACAGCGGGCACAGTAAAAGCGGCGGCGCGACGGCTGGGACGGCACCTGGCACATGGGGAGGCCCTGCTCCCCCCCTGGACAGCCAGTCCGCCCCAACACCGGCGAGGGGGCGAGGGCTGACACTGCCTCCGCCAGAGGTGGGGGCACCAAAAGGGGGGTGTAGTGCTTTCCCTGATGCTTGACTCCAAGCACTCCGACGAAAGGCTTCACCCGGGGGCGGTGGACCGTGGGGGGCGCTTGATCAGATAGGACCACCACAGCCCACCCCGACCCCAGCGCAAGTCCATGTACTGCTACCTGGTCCGCCCAAGAAGCCTCGTCCCGGCTACCCTCGACTCGCATGGCCGCAGCCCAGGACTCGCTGTTCGGCTCGGCCCGAGCACAAAGGCCGGGGTCACGCAGCACCGCCTGGACGGCTAGCCTCCGCATGCCCGCCGCCGAGCCTCCCATAATGAAAGCCGCCGCATCGAAGAAGCAGTCGCCTGGTGTGAAACGGAACCCCGTGCACTCCTGCATCCCCAAAGACCGTTGCAGCCTGGACAGACCGTCCCCTCCCCCTGGGGCCCGGCCCTCCAGCAAAGCCTTTGTCAGTGCGGTGCTCGCCGGGGGCGGGGGAGGGGGCTCCGCTTGCCCCGGCGGATGAGGGGCCACCCCTTGGTCCTCGCGTGGCAGAGGTAGTGGCGTGCAGACGCACCTGGTGTCGTCTTCGCCCAGCTCACAGCAGGTCGGGCACACCATCCTCGAGCAGTGACCACACTCCCCATGGTGCACGGCCGTGGTGAAGAGCGACGCACAGAACTGACAGCAACCCGGTGACCCCGACACATCCACGCGCCCCGGGATAACCGGGCCCTGCGGCACCTCGACCTCCACACACTTCGTGTATGTGACCTGTTCCACCACCTGGTCCGGCACCGTGACCGGCTTGAACCCCCCGTCCACGCCGCCCACAAAAAGCGCTCCCCACGCCCCACGCCCCCCACGCCACACGCACCTCCCGGCCGGTGGCCGGTTCGGTCGTCGTCGGCTGCGCTCAAAGGGCGTGCGGTAGCCGACGCCCTTTTGTGCTCGCCTCCTCCTCCCACACTTCAGTGTGTCGTTTCAGGTGACTCCGTGTTCCTGCTTTGTTCTTCTGTCGACTGGGACGGGCCAGTCCTCGTGGGTTGCCGCCCGGTGTGTCCTCCCCTGGGACCCCCTCCTCCTCCCACCACTTGCATCTGGTTCAGCTTCAGTGAGAGCTGAGCGGGAGCCATACTTGCTCTCTTGGACCAATTGTCCGCAGTCCTGCATCATGACGAGTTAGGTATTGCCCAGTCGCAGCCATCCCCCGTCCCAGGTGTTCTGCCGTGGGCCAGCTCACCATCTGCAGGTCACCCCGTCACACACCAGTGGGCAGGCCCTGTCAACGAAATCGATGTGACTGCTCTTGCCGCAGGGCAACCGATGTGGGCCTGCATTGCATCCTGTTGCCGCTCAGTTCTGTTCCCACCGGAGCTTCTTCTTGCGCCGCAGATCGAACAGCCTTTCGTGTGGTCGGCGCCGATCTTGTATAGAACGTAGGCAGTAGGCTGCTGTGGGTGACCTGCAGGTTACCCGTCCCTTTCGTGTAGGCAGCGCGAGAGGTGCGATGTTTTTGTGGGAGCACGGCAGCTGCCCCACACTCCATGCTGCTCTCTTGTCTGCTGTTTATGTTGAACAAGGTCTGGCTGCCAGTGATCTCGCTGGGGGTCGGGCAAACTAAAAAAGAGGTCGGGCACAGGGTGGCCGAGCTCGCGAGAAAAAAAGTGCAGCCCAACCCCGCCCCGACTTCCCGTGGTATGATGCAAACAGGATCGAATGCACGGCCACAGAACATTTTCACCCAATTCGAGAGGCACCGGATGTTGCTGCCTTTGGTCGTCCTGCTGGATCAAAAATCAGGAATCCAGCCCCCCAGCCGCCGGAGGCCACGGTAGTGAACATCCTGAAAGTCTTCGAAGGCTAGTCCCCACACCGGTTGGTGCTGTTGCACATTCCAGGCGGGGATGGTCCTTCGCTTGGGGCATGATGAGGTGCGCTTCGATGAACACCATCAAGCCCCCAGCATGCCGTTGGGTTTTCATACGCTGCGGCGCATGAAAACTCGGCCACAAGGCCGAACCCAAAAGCCCCAAAATCTGACCCGGGAGGTAGGGCCGAGGGTAGGGCCATGCCACCCCTGGCGGCCCACCCTCCCAAACAATTACAGAAAAAGGGAGGTGGGGCCGCGGCCCCCTGCCAGCCCTGGCACGGGATCACTGCTGGCGGGTAGTTCAGGCTCGTGGCCCTCCTCGTTCCGATAGCCCCTCGGACATCCAAATGATTCACGTGCAGCAGCCCATGCGCAGAGAACGGTGTGCCGTCTTGTACAGCAACTGTTGGACAACTGTTGAAATCGTTTTTCACCAAAAAAAAATCACTCTGCGGGTCAAGTCGAAGATTTTTCTGGGGACTTTTGGTGTCCCCAATTTTTCAATTTTCGAAAAATAAGCTCACTTTGCTAAACTGGACCCAACTCCCCACACTCTTTTTTTCCGACTTTTTCACGGGTTTTTTCCGGTTTTTTTTGGTTTTTTTTGGCGGATGGAGCGAAGACCCCCAATGTTCGGATTTACTTCGCCCCAACTTCGCCCAAGGGGGCGAAGTTGGAATTAAAATATCCTGGGCTCGGCCCCCACCCCCCGAAGGGGGGTGGGTGGTGAAAGAGCCCACAGGGATTACGAGGCTCAGGGGATGGGGAATGCTCGAGGAAGGAGGTGTCAGAGGGAGACCACAGCCACCTTCCCCAAAGTACGATGTATTGCACCGCCCAGACCCCCCTGTGGCGTATGTCTGGTGCCCAAGTCCTTTCAAGTCGCATGAATCTATCCATCCGCAATAAACAGATGTTCACTACCGTGGCCTCCGGCTGGGGGGCTCCGCCCCCAGACCCCCTGGCAGCCTAACTGTGTGTGGCACTGCGGTCCCTGCCCATCCACGGGGTGTTTCGCTCATAAGAAAGGCTATTAGTGCCTCCGGAGGTACTAACAGCCTTGCCAGAAGTGCAGTGATCTGCCCTCTCAAGGAAAGGTAGCCAATGTGTACCTCCCGTGGGGGCACCTCCCGACCAGGGGTTTTTCCAGGGGGGTCGGGGGGGGGGGAGGGGGGTAGGGGGGGTCAAATGCCCCCCTTTTACGTGGATAAACACGATTTTTCAAAAAACCGGCGCAGAGGCCCCAAAGCCCCCGTAAACCCTCCAAACCCCCCCAGATCGGTCCGGAAACTCATCGAACCCCACTTTTCCACCATTCCGGGCACCTCAGGTGCCCGAATTGGGGTACCTAAATTTTGTGCCACCGTTTGGTACCGTACAGTGCCACTGTGTGGGAGGTTGGAAAAGAAAATGCCCCAACACACCACATCTGAGGGTTGCAATGCATGTTGCTTGCCAACCACGTCATCCGGTGGGTGTCAGGCGCTATGTAGGTGGCATCAGCCAGGTCTCCGATGAGTTCTGGCTTGTATATGTACCTCCCTGCCTGCGGCACAGGCACTGCCTTTGTCCCCCACACCAGCCACAGAGAGCGTATTGTACTCGGTCCACGGTTGCTGATTCATTGTGATGCGTTGTATCCTCGAGTGAACGTCACACACTAGTGGCACCACCACCCGCCATCCGAGAGCTGTATTGACTTTGCGCGCTTCCGTTGCATTCACCTCGCCACGCATATTGCACCGTTCAGTACCAGTGCTCTTGGGCCAGGCAAAGCAGACCGCAGCAACTACCAATTCTGGCACAATGGGTACCACGACAGCGTACTTCGTGTGTTCCCGGAATGTACAGCTCGTGTTGCAACAGTCGTTGTCAACACATCCCGGTTGTGGAGCACTGCTGCACAGGAATCACACGACCATCTGGACTTGTTCCCTACCTACAGGCAGCCTCACGGTGCATGGTGGCAGGGAGGTACATATACAAGCCAGAACTCATCGAAGACCTGGCTGATGCCACCTACATAGCGCCTGACACCCACCGGATGACGTGGTTGGCAAGCAACATGCATTGCAACCCTCAGATGTGGTGTGTTGGGGCATTTTCTTTTCCAACCTCCCACACAGTGGCACTGTACGGTACCAAACGGTGGCACAAAATTTAGGTACCCCAATTCGGGCACCTGAGGTGCCCGGAATGATGGAAAAGTGGGGTTCGATGGGTTTCCGGACCGATCTGGGGGGGTTTGGAGGGTTTACGGGGGCTTTGGGGCCTCTGCGCCGGTTTTTTGAAAAATCGTGTTTATCACCCCCATTTGACCCCCCCTAGGCATGGGCCCCCAAACATATTTTTCATAAACATATAATTTTGCCAAAAATATGTTTCATTTTCGCATAAAAAAATATTTTTATTACCGGTCCTGAAACCATTATTACCGGTTTCCTGCAGAAAGTCCATAAGCCAAGAGGTAATAATAAACCACTTTACGAGACTTAAAGGCGATATTATTGACCATTCGGTAATTAAAAAGTTTTTATCAAAACTAGGAAATAAAGCAGTCACAGGAATATAGCCTGGGTTTAGTGACTTCATCCATTATTTACACTCAGCTTTCTTATTACCGCAATATTGAGGGCAATAATGGAAATCTTTATTTCCTGGAAAAAGCGGCTGGGGGCAGGGGCGGTGTGGGGGCGAGGTCCTGGCCAGTTTGCTTGATCCACATTGCTCCTACTCGCTACAACACTTCACAGGGGCTAGAGGGCATCACCTCGGCAGGTTGACGTTCAGATCCACAGTCACCCTGCTCTGGCTTGGCGCTCCCGTCGTCGTCCCCTGTGAAGGCTGGCTTGACATCATGTGCGCGACGTTCCGCTGGTGTGTCGTGGATGCATCAAGGTAGAGCTGCGGCGTCGATTCTCCGCGCCAGCCGAAATGCCTGCGGAGATCCATGGTGGACGCGCCGCCATTGGCCGCTGCCAGCGCGGCGGAGCGTCTCATGCTGTGCCCGGTGTATCCCTCCGGGTCCTTTTCCAGGCACAGCGCAATCTTCCGTGGCAGCCCGTAGAATTGGTTTCGCCCGATGGGCGAAGCGAGGAACGCGCTGCCGGCCTTGTTGATGCGTCTTGCGACAGGCCCCGTCACGAGGTCCGACAGAGAGAGGTGGGCCAGATGGGCCTTGAGGACGTCGTAGAACACAGCTTCTTCGTTCAGCATCTTGGGGACCACAAACGACCGTTCAATCGCGACGCTTCCCTGCTTTGCACCGTAGAACTTCACGCTGATCTGCTCATCTTGGACGGTGATGTTTTCGATCGACAGGTTGCGGAGTTCAACGCAGCGCATCCCACCGAAGAAGGCCAGCACCACAAGCGCACGATCCTGCTTGCTCGCCAGCGACCCGGTGCCCTTGTCCATGTAGTCCTGCAGTTCTTGAAAAGAGAAGGTTTTGGCTTGTTTGGTGGTGTAGCCCTTTGTTTGATTCTTCACGTACTGGTGGAGGCGTGGCATCTTTGTCTTGATCATGTTCCCGTGGACAATCTTGACCTTGAAGTTGATGATGGAGTAGTAGTTCCAGATTGACGATGCGGCAGAACCCCCCTGCAGCTTGGCCTTGAGATAGCCCTTGATGTGCTTCTCGGAGTAGATTGTCTTCATGGAACGAACCCGGGGAGCCTCCTCAGCGACGTACGCCTCGAAGTCAGTCAGTCGATCGGTGTATGCCTTCCTGCTGCGGACTGGCATGAGGTCACCGTCACTTGATGTGCTGCTGCTGCTGTCGCTGTCATGATCGGCGGCGCGGGGCATGATGTGTGTGATGTTGCGTGATCTGTGGAGGTTGTGGCTCTGGTACTACGGAGGCTTTCTGCAGGTAACCGATTATAATGGTTTCAGGACCGTTAACAAACTACCATATAACCGGTCCTAATTGAGTACTTTCTGGATTTCGGGAAATTACGTCCCCTCAGCAAGGTACTCGGGTGTTTTTGTTCCCCTCGGGAAGGCCCTCGGGCTTCGCCCTCGGGCCTTCCCTCGGGGAACAAAACACCCTCGGACCTTGCTTCGGGGACGTAATTACCCTCAATCCATAAAGTACTTTATTATTACCGGTAATAAATAGCTATTATATTTTTCGAAAATATTTCCAAAATATTTTTATATTTTTGGGGTGATCGAAATCGCGTTTTTGACCCACACGCAACCGACACGGAACCTACACGGAACACCCCTTGCAGATTTTTCGGGAAATAGGACGGGTTGTTTTCTAGGGAACATGTTCACTCTTGTGCTGTCATTCTACTGCTTCCAGTGACTCCCGCGCAGCACTGGGTTCCGACCTGATGTCGGAGCGATCCAGTTCAGCCCGGAAGGAACAGATGTTCACTACCGTGGCCTCCGGCGGCAGGGAGGCACCGCCCCCCTTCCTGTAGTGCTTGTCTACAGGGACACCGCTAAGTTTCGTCAAAGTTCGGCGATTTCCTCCTTTACGTAGGAGGGAATGCACCAACACACACCGTTATCGGTACCGTTGAAAACAAGCCGCCTTGTTGGCGTTGCCCAGCACTCGCACCATGTTCGCCACCCTCGCCCAGCGTCGCCCAAGTTGGCTTGTATTTGGTGGGGTTTGTAGTGTACTTGGGCATTCCAACCCCTTCTGTCCTACCACTTCCACCTGGACCAGCCACAGCCAATCCAACCAATCAAAGTATGCCCATCGAGCCCACCAAACCGCGGCAGCACTGGTGGGCCTGGAGGCAGACGTCTTTAGACGCAACGCAACCCTGCAGGGTAGCGGTTTACTGCAGGATTTGGGCCATATAATGATCACGGGAGTGGTGGAGACAGGCACCCCATGGCCAAAATGACCCCACCACGACCCGCACAGATTCCAAACGTTCAAAAGAACGGGGTTTTGGAAGATCCGTGAGGGGGTCCCGCTGGGTGGGTGGTGGTCGGCGAGCTGCCTCCTCCAGTCACTTTTTGCTTGTCAGTGTCCGAGGAGCAAAAGTAGAGCCCAGTGCGCTGGCCAACAAGCAGCGCAGGTCATCAGGTTACGCACACTTGTAGAAGGTTGAGCTCGGGTAGCGTGGGATACTGTGCAGTTGCAGTGAAAAACTGCAGCGAAAAAAACTCGAATTTTTTAGGTGGGGACCCCTACCACCCACACGGAACCCACACGGAACGTACACGGAACCCGGTTCTCGATCACCCCAATTTTGGAAATATTTTGAAAATATGTCGGGGGCCCTCGCTACCAGTCACTACTCGTCACTGCTCGTCAGCCAGTGAGGGGAAGTGCGCCGTGGCTCACTTTTTCTTTTTTCCGCGTATCCGTCAGGTGGACCACCGGGTGGGGAGAGATCCGGTGTGAGGCACTTGGGTCCGTCCAGGTGGGCAGGGGGAACCTGGGGGCGGGGGGCCTCAAAACCCGTCTACCAGTGCCGCTTCTAATCTCGTCGGTCTTGTCCCAACCACCACCAGCCAGCCCAGAACGCCCTGACGCTGCGACCTCGTCGATTTTTCCGTTTCGCCCATCCGCCCAACTCCGCCAACCCAACCAGCCCTACCCTTTCTCCCAGTCAGGGCGGTACTCACACGAGCGGCAAAGCGCTGGGGGAGGGGGGGGGGGGACATCAATAGGGGAGGGGAGGGGAGGGGAGGGGAGGGGAGGGGAGGGGAGGGGAGGGGAGGGGAGGGGAGGGGAGGGGAGGGGAGGGGAGGGGAGGGGAGGGGAGGGGAGGGGAGGGGAGGGGAGGGGAGGGGAGGGGAGGGGAGGGGAGGGGAGGGGAGGGGAGGGGAGGGGAGGGGGGAGGAAGGGAGGGGAGGAAGGGGGGGGGGGGGGTTATGTTGTTTCTAACCCAGACCTGCTGTGCAGAGCCCGGGGGAGGGGGTGGCCAGCCCCTGTCTAACCATTCACAACGGCCACCTGCACACATCTATGAAAGGGGGGGGGGGAAGGTCCCGGGGGGGGGGGGGGGGGGGGGGGGGGTGGTGGGGGTGGGGACGCTGCTCCGCCTACTCGCCCCGCTCCACCTCCGTCTGCAGCTTGCGCATGTAGACGCGCAGGCTGACCCCCGGCTCCCTCGTCTGGTTCCCGGGCTCGGCCTGCGCGCCCCCTTGCAGGATGCGCGCCTGCAGCCACTCCGCCGCTACGTCACCTGCCACCCTGGGCGAGAGGGGGCAAAGGCCATAGCTGGGGTGGAAGCAGTGCCTCCACGCCTCGACGGTGCGGGGGATGGCTCCTCCCATCGAGACGCAGGGGGCCATGCCGCGGGCCCGCGCTACCACCCCCTCGGCCCAGACACGGGACGCCGCAAGCTCCTGCAGAGCGGGGATGTTCGCCGCGGGCGTCTCGTCGTCCCCGTAGGCGTCGATGGCCTGGAGGTCGTCCTCGGGCTCCCACACGTTCGCCGGGTCGTCGTCGAACTCCATGGGGCCCGCCGCGTCACCCTGACGCAGCTCCTCCAGGCGTCTCGAGGACGCGGCCGTCCGGCTGCGGCGCTGCCCGTCCCGGCGGGCCTGCGCGGCGTTGCGCATCATCGTCGCAGCAACCCCCTGGATCCCGCCAGCCCCACCGGGGGCTGTTCCGCCAGAGGTGCCAGAGGGGGCTGTGTTGAAGGTGTGGGAGCCTCCGCCCTGGCGGCGCCGCGCGGCCTGAGCGGGGCCAGACGGCTGGGCGCCTGCCGCCGTGACCGGAGCCGCAGAGGGCACACCAGAGGGGGCTGTGTTTGAGGTTTGGGAGCCTCCGCCCTGGTGGTTCTCTGTGGCCCCCGACCCCGACGGCGGGCACTCTGCATGTTGGGCCTGCCCCTGCATGGGGGCTGGGGCAGCCCGGGAGGCACTCTCCGCCGGGGGCACGCTGTGGCCGTGGGTCGCGGAGGGCGCACCAGAGGGGGCTGTGTTTGAGGTTTGGGAGCCTCCGCCCTGGTGCATCTCCACGTCCTGGCCGGGAGCGACCGGCTCCTCCGCCACTTCCTCCTTCACCCGCGTTGGATGGTGCGCAGCCCCCGACGAGTCGTGCGGGGCACTCGGCTGCCTGGGCCCCATCGGCGTGTCGTGCATGCGGCTCGGGATGGGCTTCCGCCGGCGGGGGCGCGCCCGGGCGGACTCCAGGACCTCCCGCAGATCCGGGGTGACCGCGGGTTGCTCCGCAGGGTCTGGAGCGTCGACATCCACCGCCACCCGGTCAATGTAGCCTGGGCACCGCTCACCCCGCACTGCGCATGACGCGCACACTTTGCGCCAGCATCTGCCACACGCGTGATGCCTCGCGGAGCGGTCGAACGGGCGGCGGCACTTCTCGCACTCCTCCACCTGGCCCGCCGAGCCCCCCTGACGCACCATCTGCATGGGACTATCACCATCGCACCCCGTGACATCCGCTGCCATCGGCTTCGGGGGAAGACCCGCCAGGTGCTGACGCATGGGCTCCGGCATAACTAGGGGCACGTAGTGCCCATGTTGCCCCCCCGTCCTCCGCAGACAGTGGGCGTCCACCACTGCACCCGCACCTACTGGGGACAGAAGCATCGGCTGGTGGTTGTCGATGAGCACGAGGACGACGCATCTGGTCACGCGCGCAGCCGCCGCCAGGGCGATGAAGTCCGCCCAGGTGCGCACGTCGTCGCTCCCTGCGCGCATCATCTGCTCGGCCCACTGGTTCGGACCCTCCTCCACCCGCATCCGGAGGTCCGGGTCGCGCATCGCCCTGCGGACTGCCTCTTGGCGCAGCCACCCGCTGGATTGCTTCACCGATCGGGCACCCAGCGTGGCCAACGCATCAAAAGCACAGTCCCCCACCCGGAACGACCACCCGTCCGGCTCGACCAGGCCCAGCCGCGCCTGCTGCTGCAGGGACGACAAGCTCAGCCTCCCGTCCGTCTGGCCGCGCCACTCCAGCAATTGGGCCAGGGGGTCAGCCGCCACCCCACCCGCCGGCTGCGGGAGGTCCCCCTCCGCGGGGGGAGGCGGCGGGCGTGGGCGGCGGGGAGGGGCAGGTTCGGGTTCAGGGGTCGGCTCCTCGGGGCCCGCCGCGTCATCCGGGTCACACATGAAATCCTCCGCGTCCATGTGCCCGTCGAAGTGTGGCGCGGGGGCCAGGTCCGTGTCAGGCGCGAAGAAGTAGTCCGGCTCCACGCCCACCAGCGGATCCGGCAAGACCCGCTCCCGAGTCTGACCAGAGCGCAGGTCCGTGCACAGCGCCCCCCTGCGGAGCGACGACCGCCCCACCGCCCGCATCAACGGCACCACTATCCGCGCCGCCCAGGAACGAGTGAGCTCGGCCCTGTCCCCCAGCTTGTGGTCCACCGCGAAGCTGACCAAGTGCCTGAAGAGCCGCACGGCCTCCGGACCCATCCCGCCCGACTGCTCCAGGGCGAACGCGGAGAAGGCGATCTCAACCTCCTGACACCGCGCCCCGTGCTTGCGATGCTTGGATGCTTCAGCCCGCGACGCGGTGTACCCCCGCGCTCTCGCCGCACCCTGCCTCGCAGACTCCGCGCACGTCGACCACACGGTCACGTCGATCGCCCGGCCCCGCGACTCACCTATGCCGCACGGGAGGAACACGTCAGCCGGCTTGCCCCCGCCCAAGAGGAGGTGGTTGGGCTCCAGCTGGGGGCCGAGTCCCGCGTCCCGCGCCAGCCCCAGCACCCCGAGCTTCACCGCGTCGTGGCGCTTGATGCGGTCCGCCGATGCCTGGCAGCTGAACACATGGGCGCCCAAGACGTCCATGGCGTCCCCGCACTCGTGGCACCGCGACCCAGGGGCGAAGACGACGAGGCCCAGGCGCAGGCGAGCCGCCACTTGGTACTCCTCCCTCCCCATCGCAAACTGTTGTTCTGGCGTCACCGTCACCCACGCCCCTGCGCCTGGGAGGGACGCGGACAACTGACGCCCTTTACTCAGCACGTCAGCCTCCGCCAGTAGGGTCTCGTGCTGCCGGCTGATGATCGCCAGGGATAGGTCGCGCTGGCGGAGGGGCTCGCCCGGGCGCTTGTGAGGGTCCACCCAGTCCGCCTCCGCCACCAGCTCGTTGTGGGCGGTCGCTGCCACGCGCCACGCATCCGCATCCCAACGATATCCGCTGTCCAGCTGCACACATAGGGGGAAGAAGGAGCTAGCCGCCGCCAAAGCCGCAGCGGTGATGTGGTCCTCCGACCTCCGAATGCCCATACCCCCTAGCCTGACGGGCAGGGCCGCCTGGTCTCGCGCATCGTCAGGGAGGGTCCCGTCCCTGTCCCCGAGCACAGATGCCAGCACCATCCCGATTTCCTTGTCATACTGGCGAAGGTATTCTCTCCCGGCGTACCCAATTGCGCGCATCTGGAAGACCAGCTTGCAGAAGCCTTCACAGTGTCGCAGGAGGGTCATGGCCACTTGCGCGTCTTGGAGGTGGTGAAGCTGGCGCAGGTTCGGGATGAACTTCTCTCTCAGTTTTGTATCCATCACCCGCTCGCAGAATTCCGCATCCCCCACCGGAGCCCCGAGGAACTCGAAGTTGTGGTGGAGGAGGTCCATGCGAGTCGCGCGCTCCTTTTCCGTCGCGGCTACATCAAGGCCCGCTCCCCGGAGGCCCTCCACCGAGTGCCCATTCAGCGAGATCACTTCGCATTTGCGGCGTGCCACCACCAGGCCCAGCTCCGCGCTCCGCCGCTCGAGGATCGCGAACGCGTGGCCGACCGCCCCGGGGGAGCCCATCAGCGTGCCATCGTCCAAGTACCACACGCTGCCCTCCACCCCCGGCAGCTTGCCTAGGTCCTCGGTCAGCTGGCGGATGGCCAGGGAGAACAGGAGCGGCCCGAGGGGGTCCCCCTGCTGTACCCCCCTCTGCGATTCGAGCACTTCGCCACGGTATATCAGGGCTGAGGGCGACGCGTAGCACCACTCGACCCACGCCGACAGCTCCGGGAGGTCCCGCCTGACAGCATCGATGAACGCCTGCCTGTTAACCATGTTAAAGGCGTTGGCATAGTCGATCTTCAGCAGGACCTTGTCCGCCCCCCTGTTGCGCGCCGCGAAGTCCTTCACGACCGCCGTGGCCGCCTCCAGTCCGCCGTCCACCGCCACTCCTACTTGCCTCCCCTTCAGGAGGAGCTTCCCAGCCTGTTCCCTGACGTCTGCGGTGAGGGTTTTGGCCACCAGGCGGCGGAGGGTCTCCCCAACCGCGATCGGGCGGATCCCCGCATCTGGCTTGGGGAGCGCGACCAGAGACGCGCCCGCGATGTGCCGGGCCAGCTGCGGGGGGGCCTCGCCTCTGCGCAGGACATTCACCACCGCCGTGAGGGCCGGAAGCACATCCACTCCCTCCACCTGGACGAGCTCCCGGAGGTGGTCCGCCCTCAGGCCTGAGGGGCCGGCGCCCGTGCCCCTCGGTAACCCCTTCAGCGCTTTAAACACCTCGGCGGGGGTGGCATCCGCGGGCACTACCCGCGTCGCCGCGGAGATGGCTGGGCTGTCCGCTTCCGGGTGCATTGCTAGGAGCTTCGCTTTCGTGGCAGGGGTGGCAGGCGCCAGGCCGGCGCTCCTGGTGCGCGCCATCGCCGCCGAATACCGCCCTTGTCTCGCCGCTTGCACCACCGCTTCCTCCGTCTCCTCCCATGTGGGGGCAGCCTCCACCCGTCCCGGGCCCGGGGCTTCCGTCCGGGCCCGGCGCCAGAGCTCCGACGCGCGTCCTTCCCGCCAGAGGATGATCGCCTCCTCCCGGGCCCGCTTCGCCAGCAGCTGCTTCTTCTTCCCTCCACGGTAGGTGCGGAAGAGGGTTTTGGGCACCAAGAGGAGGCGGAGCCACGCCGTGGTGCTCGAACTATTCGCTGCGACATCCCACAGGGCCTGGCTATAGGCTACCGCCGCCGGGCGGAGGATCGCCCCGGGGACCGACAGCGACACCCCCACTCGCTCCGTGTGGATGCTCTCAAGGGGAGGGAGGCGACCCGCATCCGCTGCCTCCGCCGCAGAGGGTGCGCGCCTGTTCGGCACCACAGGGGTCGCGCCACGTGGGCGGCACTTCACGCAGGAGTCCAAGGAGGTGCTCATTACCTTCGAGCACCACATGCACTTCTTCATGCCCAGCAGACGAAGCGCGCTCGGCGGGAACTCCTCACCCTGGTCTGCGTGCGCCTGGGCGTGCTTGCGGAGCGTCTCCTTGGACGAATACGGCGTATGCCGGTGGAGAGCCGAGCCCGCGCAGGCCGTGAGGGGGCAGAACCAGCGGCGACGCACATCCCCCAGGCCCGCCCCTTCTG
Organism: Rhynchopus euleeides; assembly: GCA_963210315.1. Taxonomy (NCBI): domain Eukaryota; phylum Euglenozoa; class Diplonemea; order Diplonemida; family Diplonemidae; genus Rhynchopus; species Rhynchopus euleeides. The sequence continues at coordinate 307,149 of OY723270.1, forward strand.
CCTCCTGGGCACCCTCCCCTAGGGCCGCCGGGCAGGCGTCTCGACACGTGGCTGGGCTGAGGTGGGCCGGCGCCGCGCTCTCTCGAAGGGCCCTGCGTCGGGCAAGGGGCATGGCCACTCCCTCGTAGTGGTTGCCAGAGAGAGCCACCACCCTGACATCTGCGGGGGCTGGCCCCTGCTTCTTAGGGCGCCGCGGGTCCACACGGATTGCCTGACCCCTGCCCTCCTGCACCACCACCACTGACAAGTCCCACGCTCCCGCCGCCAGGTGCAGCGCGAGGTGGTCCCCATGCGCCGCACCAGCCAGGCCCGCCCGATACTCCTCGACCCGCCTGGCGTCCCCTAACAAGTGAAGCAGTTGAGGTTTCACCGAGGCGTCCCCTGCACGCCGGGACAGCTCGGAGCGCATGCCCACTATGTCGTCGTGGGAGGGGAGGGCGGCCGTGGGCGTGAGTGCCGCGAAGAGGCAGTCCCCTGTCGCCTGATTCGGCACCCTGGACCCCCCGAACTGCGACAGGACCTCGTCCACCCCAGTCCAGTCCTCCTCCATCTCCAGGTCCCCACCGCACAGGTCGCGCGGGCCGAGGAAGAGCGGGGGGCGCTCTGACGTTGCGCACAGGAGGCGGGTCCGTCTCATGGGCTGTACGGAGCGCCACAAGTCCAGGGTCACCGCGTCCCGCATCTCCGACTCCCGCAGCCGCGCTGCCGTCACGGCCACCTCCACCCCAGCCCAGACGAGACACGCGAGCGACAGGAACCCCAGCCCCCAGACCCCGCCCGACAGGGCCCCCGCCGACGCCAGGACCGGCAACACCTCTGCCACTCGCTCCGCCCGACTCACCCGACGCAGCGCGTCCAGCCCGGCGCCGATCCGGTCCTCCGAGCGGCGGACGGAGGCAGGCAGGAGAACCTCCAGGCGCGGCCTGCGGGCCACCCATCGGGATCGCCTGCGGGCCCTCCACGACCAGCGAGGGAGCCAGCCGCGTCGGTTGGCCAGGCGGCGCTGCCGTACCATCGCCGAGCCCACCAGCACCCACCCGCCCGTCGCCAGCCCGTATGCGGACGCCGCCACCACTCCTGCCCGTAGATCGCTCGCAGATAGGACCTCAACCCAGAGCGCGCCGGCGGCGATCACGGCCGCCCCGCCCAGGCCCGCCGCCAGCCCGCACGCCTCCGTGAACCCCGGGAGCACACCCGCCGCCCTGCCCGACACCCTCAGCCAGCGCACCACCCGGCTCACCCGCCCTAGGGCCCAGGAAATGCCCCGCGCCGCTCTTGATGGGGACAGCCCCGCAGCCAGCAGTACGGGCAGGACCCCCAACCCCCACCACCAGGCCCAGGCCGTCTCTCCCTGTAGTGCGACCCACCTAGGCTCCCAGACGAAGACGAACCCCCAGCACGCAGCAGCTGACGAGGCCCAGGCGCGTTCCACCCCGCCCGCCACCACCCAGCAGCACCCTCCCACCACCGCTGCTCTCCACGCTTTCGACTGCCCCCACACACTGTGCATCAGCCTCGTCGCCCGTCTCCGCCCGACTGCCCACCAGCCTCGCGCCCGGCACCGACTCAGGGCAAATACAGCCGGCCACCAGCTCCAGCCCAGCGTCCCCGCCACCACCACCGCCCACCCAAGAGTCGCCCTTACCCAGCCAACCCCCCAGTACCCGCCCAGGGGGGGGAGCTCGGGGGAGGGGGGTGGAAAGACATAAGCTGGGAGGGGGGAGCCCGGGACGGGGGGGGGACCACACGACACTCCCTCCCACCATCCCCCACAACGCGGGCAGAGCCCATCTCGTCCCCCCCTGTCAGCTATCACGCCGGGGGCGCCGTACTTGGCCCCGCGGGGGCGGCTAAGCGGCTTCCGCCGCTCCAGAGGCCCTGCGGGCGTGGTCTCTGCAGCGGTGACCGCCGCTGCCTGCTCGGGGGGGGGCCGCGGCCCTTCCGCAGCCGTCGGGGAGTGCTTGGGGGGGGGGGGGGTCCCATTTTTTGATTTACTCAGCCATTCTCTGTCTCTATGCCGGGACCCCAAACTCAAGGAGTTCTTGCTGTTCCGGGGTCAGTGAGGGTGCAGGCGCTTCAGGTGCTGCAGGTGCTGCAGGTTCTTCAGGTGCTGCAGCGCTGGCAGCCTTCGGTGCGGGTTTCGACGCAGTCTTTGCAGGTCTCTTTGGGGGTGCCCTTTGGCGCGGTGCCTGCTTCAGCTCGTCGGGTGGAAGCATCAACGCATCATTAAGCGGTGCCTGCTTCAGCTCCTCCGGGTGGAAGCGTCAACGCATCATTAAGGAAGAAGGAAGCACAGTTGCTACGCTTTTTTGCAGCTGCAGGAAACGACACCATACCCAACAACAATCCCCAGACCGTCGAGGGAGAGTGGGCGCCTGGATCCCGTGACACAGATCTCTAGTGCCGTTGTGATCCCCTCGGATAACGTCTCCTGGACGTTGTCAGCGGAGGTTGCCTGTGTGGCGGTGACCTCCGTATACCCCGCGGGATCCAGTGCCAGTAGCGCCTTCTTCAGCTTTTCGTCGACCCCTCGGCCGACGCTCTCCTTGATGTCAAGGGCCACCTTCAGGGTGGCACCTCGCATCGCCCTGAAGGCTGTGATCGTATCATCATTCACAATCTCGAGGGTGTTCTACGCGGCTCCTGGAACTCACTTTCTTCTCAGGTGTTTCTGGGCATGGGGCAACCTTGCCCAGGTGTTTCTGGAGTCCCGCCCCACATGTCGTGCGTTCTTTCGTACGGTGTATAGTGAGTTCTGGCAATAATTTTTTGCTCGGTCAGCGCAGTGCCTCCAGTCCTGTCTCAGTAGCCACACAGAAAGGGGGACCAAAAAAAACTGGGGGGGGACCAAAAAGCGAGACCCCCCCCCCAGATTGCGTAGTTTGTGCGTAGTGAAAAAGGGGTAAATCAGGGGCACCAGTAGTGGGGTCATTTTTGTGGTCTAGGTGACAAACTTCACCCGTGAAATGCGGGTCTGGTTCAGGCAGTTGTGCCTGTGAATGCTGGGAGGAGAGGAGTGGGAGATCAGTTCAGGGGCAGTTTGCTGGTTGAGGGTTACAACAAAAAGGGACCTGCAGGCAGGAAGTGAGGGGAGGGGGTGGGGGGTTTTGGGGCTGTGGCACCCGCACTCTCTCTACGGCTCTACTGGCTTACTACAGCCTCTGGACCGTCTACGCTCTACTCTCCTTCTTCAACCGCTGGAATCTCGATGTGTTCCGTGTCGTGGTCCTGAAGCTTCGCGAGTAACCCTTCCTGACTCCACTCTGGGCGGACTACGAGTTCCCTCGCCTCCGCATATTCCCTCAGTTCCGACAGAGTAAAACACCGGTCCATACTCTCAATGAGTTCAAGAATAGCGGGTTTGTTTTTACTCTGGCAGTTGAGGATCCCGCGTGCCAGGGCTTGCTGCACCAACACCCCCTTTAACCACGACACATCACAGTGGAATACAATGCAAATACTGTCAATCAAGGCCGCTTGCGCTTGCGCTCAGATGCGTTATTGTCTGCGATCCTCGCGACTTCGAGTTCCGCAAGTCGCAGCTTGCCAAGACGGAGCTTCCTCTCCTGCACCGCCTCCAGCTTTCCCCCCAGAGAAGAGATCTGGGCCTCTGTGACACCTGGAGAGGTGCCATCAACCCAATGCTGCATGCAACAGAGCTTGGCGCGGAGGACACCATCCCGGATAGCGACCCCCCCCATTCATCACCAACACCCTCCGCATCCTGCCGCAGACCCCTTCCAGGACCGCAGGTCCCAGTGCGCCTGTTCTCTCTGCAGCCATCCCTTCCGTGGACTGGGAGTATCTCTTGTACTCGGTGTAGCAACCGGAAGCAAAACGGTGGATGGATGTGCGGAGAAACTTCTCAGCGTCGGCCTTGTCCACCTTGGGGCAGAGGGTCGAACCCTGGTGAGAAGCCCACCCACCGTCCGACTTCGGCCGATGCCGCTAACCTTGGGCCGTTGAGTCGGCAGGTGCGACGGATCATTTGTTACGTATGGACAGTTCTGTGTGTGTGGCTGCCGTCCTCTTATTGTTTTCTGGTTGTCCTTGTCCACTTGGCTTTACCAGCCCCCAACCGACAATTGTTTTCCAATCTTCCCTCTCCTCGCACGTGGTGGAAGCGTCAACACCTCAAAGAAGGAAGAATATCGTGGTGGGCACCATAGTATTTGGCGACACCAGATTCAGCGAGAAGAGTGGGGACAACCTCGTTCAACTGTTCCTCTGACACCTGTGCGGCGAGGAGGATAGTCAAAATTTACAGTGCAAGCAATTGTACATGCATTTTCCATAGTCATCGCCAGTTCCTCGGGAACACTGCCCTTCAGTGTGCACGTTGCAGACTCGAACGAGAGGCACAGGGACTGGCCGAAGCAGTCTTCCTGGTGATCTCTCCAGCTCTGGAGGTACCCGTCCTCTGCATTCGCCTCCGCTTGCCACAAGCGCCAGGCGAGGAAGCGGAACAACTCCGAGGAGAACCCGAGCTGGCAAGTGTCACTTGCCTGGGCCTCGCTCTTCGAGAACTGTGACACAAACAGAATGCAGGGGTACACGAGGTGCGCGAAGCAGATTCCCATCCTCCGCACAGTCTCGCGGTCCCCCTCCAACTCCATCACAGCCTCGTACGTCTTCGTATCCCTATTTGCAACTTCACGAAAGAAGGATGCGCAGGAGGAAATCGAGGACGGTATCGTCGCCGTCAACGAGCTGCGAGAGGGACCAACAGGCGGCCGCAGTGGTGCAGAAGCGGCCGTTCGAAGCTTTTTGCCACAGTAGCCCAGACACCTTGATTACATGCGGACATTCTCTCGCGATGAATGCGGCGAAGGCAGGGTCATGTGCCGCATACACGGTGGACTCCAGCGGGGGTAGGGTAACCCTTTTCGGGAGTCTCAACTAGCGGGAGTCTCGGACTCCCGCTAGCGGGAGTCTTTAGCCTAAATTAGCTGGAAAATAGACTCCCGCTAGCGGGAGTCTCCAGTACATACTGCAGAAAAAGACACCCTCTCAGACTCCCGCTCCCAGACTCCCGCTAGGGTGGCTGGAGTCCACCGTGTAGTTGGCGGCTGCACACACGGACTTCGTCTTCACTGCACTGGAATCCATCAGGTCGCAGGTGGAGGTGGCAGTGCAGGTCGCAAGCCGACACACTGTGCTGTTGGCCACATGTGGCAGAGGCGAGAGAGCCGTGTACTACGGCATGCTCGAACAACAGGATTGGCGGTACAGCATAGGCTGGCGGGACAGTAGGGATGGCAGGACAGTATAGGATGGCGGTGCAGGTGCAGGGTGTGTGAGGTCGCCACCCGGCAGGCAGCTCGCCGCCCCACCCCAGCCACCCACCCGCCCAGCGGGACCCCCCTCACGATTTTTTTCATAACCCCGTTCTTTTGAACGTTTGGGATCTGTGCGGATCGTGGTGGGGTCATTTTGGCCATGGGGTGCCTCTGACCACAAATCCAGACTGAAACCGGCAGAAAATAAGTTTTGACACCCCCCCTTAAAAAAAGCCAAATTTGGGTACTTCTTAGGTACTTTTTGGGTCACCGAAAAAGTGGGTTTTAGCCATAAAGGGGGGTCCCGTCGGATGTTTACCTTTTACAATATTTACCTCTGGGGGCCCTCGCTACCAAGTGTGACTGAGTGAGAAAAAGTGAGAAGTCAGCCATGTTTGGCTGAAAACTGACGACTCGTGACTCACAGTGACTCGTAGCGAGGGCCCCCTCTGTGTATTATTTACCTTTTTAAGGTGCAACAAAGGACTTATTTACATTTCGTCTATTATTTACCTTTTGTCTGGGCATTTAATTAATTTTCTGCCCCCCCCCCCCTCCGACCCCCCCTGGGGGGGTCGGAGGGGGGGGGGGGGGGTTACAACCAACAGGTTTACCCACCTACCCTCCTCTCGCCGACATGAATGCCACGGCGCTTTCAGAGCTGAAACGTCAGTGGGACGAGGAGCGACAGGGGCGCGAACCCGCGAGGACGTTGTCGGGATCGACGAGGCGAGCGCTGTGAGCTTGGACTTGTCCGTTGAAAGGTTCAGTGACACCGACACGGGCAGCGTTAGAGAGGAGGTTCAGGAACTAACCCCCTCTCCAAGCCCCCTCCCCCCCGCCCGGTTGCCAAGTATTATTTACCTATTGCATTTTAAAAAGCCAAACATCGTATTACCGTATACGTAAATATTTTGGAACGTAAATATTATGGAACGTAAATATTTTGGAACGCTGGTGGGTTGGCGTTCCAGATTTTTTTCGTTCCATAATATTTACAGGGCTTTCTGCGACTCGGGGACTTGGACCAGGTGATCGGACGGCGTACAGAGTCCCTGACGGGACCTACTCGTGCACTTTTCGCGCGATTCCTGACGCAAGCCGTCCTCACCACCGAGTCCCGAACTGGCCCTGTAAATATTTTGGAACGTAAATATTATGGAACGGGCCGGCCAAAAATGGGCCCGTTCCATAATATTTACGTTCCATAATATTTACGTATACGGTATTTACTTTTCGCTTAATATTTACTCTTCTTCTATTGTTTACCTTTTGTATATTATTTACCTTTTAAAAAGGTAAATAATCGACGGAACCCCCCTTTACCACCAAAAATATAAAAATATTTTGGAAAAAACCTTCCTAATCCGGCGATTTATAGGGGGACCCTTTTCGAATTTTTTTTGGGGGAAGGGGTAAATTGAACGTTTTTGGCCATTTGAAGCCACTGCGAGCATTCCCGGGCCTCGGAAATCAGATGTTTGCCCCTCAAATGCGGTACCGGTCCGGACGAAAATCCGAAAAATTCGCGCCAAAAAATGACCCCCGAAGCTGCGGTCTGGGTCCAAAGGATTTGTGCCAAGGGCCGTTATGGACACCCCATAAACCCTTCTGAAACCAAAAAGTGCACGAAAGGGGTTAAAACGGCCTAATTCGTTGATTTGTTGCATTTCCCAGCCAAAAATCGATTTTTTGGCTTGGCGAGTAGTTGGCGAAAATCGCGAAAAATCCCAAAAATATCGATTTTTCACAGAGGCCCAAAAACGTGTTCCTGGGTGGAAAATGGGCCCAAAAACCGGGTTCTGGCCATTTCTGGGTGGTTTTTCGGGGTTTCCAGACAATGTTCGCCATTTTTCTGCCCGAAACCCCAGCCTGCTTGCGTACACGTTAAGTCGAATAAATTAGACATAACCAGAAGAGCAACGTCATCATGTTCGTGAGAATGTCACCCCCCAAGCGGAGGCCGAGGAGGGGGGGGTGACATTCTCTCGGGGTACCCTAGGTAAGTCTAATAAACTTGACATAACCAGACGACCAACATCATCATGTTCGTGCTAGCACTTTGTGCGCCAAAAAACAGGTTACGCTCTTCATTTGGCTGCGTTCAACGAAAAAAAGACACTTCTTTCTGGAGTTTAGCTAGCACGATTCAGTTGGTCAAATCATTTGTCTGGTTTCTTCTGCCCCCCACCCCCGTGCAAGGTCATGTGCCCCATCCCATCGCTTGTTGTCTTGATTGCAGGGCTCCGCACTTTTTTGTTGTGCATGTTTGCGCTTCTCGCCTCCACACACCACCCTGGGGGGAGGGACAGAGGGCGGAGGGGGCTACACACTTACACAACCGATTCGGTCAAACAATGCCACGTCATCCCCATTGGGGTCCTGGACCGCGGCCTCTCTCCCAGCGAATTGGTGTCGTCATCAGGCAGGCTAAGTAGTTGTCTACACAGGACATTGGTTTTAAGGGGGTCTGAGTTCTGCGGAACTGGCTTCAAGGGACGCCCCCTCGTAATGACTGGGTGGATGGAGCCAAGTAATACCAGGTGGTCGGACACCGGAACTCTCGGCATTTATTAGTCGCGGGAACTGTGTCCGTGTGGTCGGGTGTGACCCCTTCCGATTCCACTGATTCCACTCTTGAACATGTAGTGTTGAAAGATACTTGGTGTTCTGATGTTTTACAGGGTACTTGACAAAGGAAAGAGGGTGGTCAGTCTTGTGATCCACCCTGAATCCTTCCTGTGAGCAGCAGATCCACAACACCTCGACTTCTTTCAGCGGCTGTATTGATATTGCCTGACACAGCAAACATGATTCAATTGGAGGAACAAGCCTCGTACACCAGCGGCCCAAAAGGTGGATTTCATGTATGGTTTTAGGATTTCCCTTACTACTGATGGTGTAGAGACTACAAAGCCTGACCTGATGACGCCGCCATGAACCTGGGAGACACGCCGCGTGAGAAGGGACCTCGGTGCGGGGTGGCGTGAAGATCCTGCCTGAGTGCCCTCGTCGGGACCCGCGGTAAACCGTGGCGTTCCCCCCGAGGCAAGTCCAGGACGAAGGTTGCAGATAACCGCTGCACCTCTTCGTCCGAAAGGAGCTCACAGGATAGGGGAACTGCCCACACCCCACTCACGACAGTGTATCCGAAAGGTGCACTGCGCGTGTGGTGGCGGTGTCGGGTCCAGACCCACCTCGTTCCCCCATGCCCGTCAGTTGTTGCCCCTCCAGGGGTGGCTGCTGTCTGGCATGGGGGGCGCCCTCCCTGCCTTGCAAGGAAAAATGTAGAACGGCATGCTGCCCGTTTCTTCATTTTTTCACCTTGCCTGGCAGGGGGGGGCCCACCCTCACGGGGGGAAAAAGAGGAACGGCATGCTGCCCGTTCACTCTTTTTGAACGATTTGAACGATTTTTGGCCGTGCTCGTAGCATTCCCCGTAGAGGGGGTCGCTATTTCGTGTTCTCCTGGCCGCACGGAGGCATTGCCTTACGTCGCCTCTTCCTCTTTTCCTTTGGTGGTGTGTTGGTCTGGCACAGAGGGCGGGACCGTGCTGATATGCACAGTGACGACTCTCCCTTTTGTTTTGTGCCCGCCTCCACCGAGATTCGGCTGATGCCTCTCAGGGTTTTTTCCTCCCGTCGTGGGTGGGCCCACTTCCGGCCATAAAATTGGCCGGAATTTTTTTTCAGGGGGTCTTCGCTGGCCGTTACCCTCCGTCAATCTCCGTCAGTTTTCAGCTAATTCAACAGGGAATTCACCAAAACGCACTGACGGTCACCCCGTAGCGAAGACCCCCTCAGCAAAAAATCCATTTTTTGCTGAGCATAGAAAAAATATTTTGGAATATTTTTTGGCAAAAATATTTTTGAAAATATTTTTTGAAAGTTGCAAACAGGGCTGTTCCTAACTGGGGGGCTTGTTCCCCACTTTCAGGATTCTGAACTTTTTTTCTAAGAATTTTTGTAAGGGGAAAAAAAGTTTTTTTCATGGTATGACAAAGATCTTGCAAGAAATGTTAAGAAATCTCGAAATTTCTTACAGGGGGGGGTCAAATAAACGTACTTAGTTGAATAGTAGTACTTAGCCGAATAGTAGTACTTATTTTTTTGGGGCTCTGGGGCACGTTGGGCCGTTGAATAGTAGTACTTACTTTTCACCCTTTTTTTTTTGGGAAAATTTTTCGTTTTTTTGAGATTTTCTTTTTGGAGACACACAAATCTGCAAACTTTGGGGCAAGGAATGGGGACAACGGGGTCTATTGGTGCCACTTAGGGGAACCAGGGTGCACGGGGTCCGTAGAGGGGGGAAGTGACCTACGCTCAAAGATATGTCGTGACGAAGGGAATCGGGGCATCCCCCCTCAGACACATACGGACGGGAAACCAGCGAACCCGCAAACTCCTGCGGTCCAGAGGCATCAGAACCACTGCTGAAGACCGCAAACCCGGAAACCCGCAAACTCCTGGGGTCCAGAGGCGTCAAAATCACTGCTGAAGAGCGGCGCGCATTAAACGACTCCTCATCTACGGCGTCCGCAGTCCCTACCACCAACGAGAAGATGTGGACGGATGGCCCCAGACACACCTCACCATAGATGTAGCCTTCGAGGACCAGCTGAGCCCACCCCCCACCCCCCGCAGCCCCCTTCCCTGACGTTGTTTGACATTCTCTCCTGTTGTGCAGCACTGATCAACACACGCCCGCAAACCCGCAATCCAACTGCCCAGATTTCACCATCCACCAACAGAGCCAATAGCTTCGGCTGGTGTCCGACATAATGATGACGTCCGATGATTTCATGTGCCTCCTGCTGATGGAATGCCTCCTGTTCAAGATATTCGAGGATGGGCCACCGCCATGCGCTCCCCGGCCTTCCTTCAACCAACTGGCCCGGGCCAGGGCACGCTGGTAGCCGAGCGCTTGCGGGATATGGGGTACGTGCTGAAGGTGTCGGGTGAGGAGGACGGGTTCGTGAAGAGCTCCCTTTGTCCGGACCTCACCTTCGCACCAAGCACAGAAACATCCCCTGAGGCTGGTGGTGCGGACCTTGAACCTGGGTTGGACGGGAAGGCAAAAGAGAGCACAGAGAAGCAGTCCACCCAAAAGAAAGTTGTGTCTCAGCCAACCCAACAGTCAAGCATCTTGGCATGGGCGAAGCCGGTTCGTGTGAACTCTCTCACACAGACACAGCCTTCCCAGTCCTCCCAGTCCTCCGAAAAGAAGCGCGCAGCGTCCCCGACCACCCAGACTCCCAACAAACACCGCAGGCTCTGCAAAGGGTGTAGGAAGCCTGGGCACAACATGCAGACTTGCCCCAGCAAGCCCAAGAACTTGAAGAAGAAGTAAGTTGGGGCGTGCTGGTTGTGGCTTGTCTTTTTCACATCTTTTTTTTAAGCATCAACGCACCAACCAACCACCGACAGTGAAGCTGACAGCTCTGATGAACTGTGTATGCTTTCACTAACTCAACAAGAATGTCAACCAGGGGGGGGGGGGGGCAATACAAATCAAAACGGTACGAAACCAAATGAGGGGCGAGTGGTAGGACGAGAACAGAGCGGATACTCGACCGGAAGGCAGAAGAAGTGAGAGACGGACGACAGCAGTGACCAGCGCGCCCCTGGTGGACCAAACAGCCCCGCAGAGCCCCTGCAAACAGCGTTTTTAGGAAAAGTTGAATAGACGTACTTAGTACGTCTATTCGCTCGCAAACTATTTATTAATTTTCTGGCGAGGTCGATTTAGGCCCGCGCGTTCGCCGAATAGTAGTACTAAGTACGTTTATTTGACCCCCCCCTGTAAGACGTCTTAATGTAATGCCGAAAGGGCTATTTCTTAAAGATTTCTTACTGATTTCTTAAGACGTGTTTCTTAATGCCTAGCATTTTAATGTCCATCATTCTGAAAAAGATCTTAAAAGATCTTTTTCAGAATGATGGACATTTTTAATGCTGGGAGATATGGAAATAATGTCCATCATTTCATTAAGAAATCTTAAGAAATCCTGCATTTCTTAAAAATAACGGGGGTCATTAATTTAAGAAATTTAATGCAGCACCTGCATTAAGACGTCTTAAGAAAGAAGTGAAAAGATCCTTTTCTTATTAAGACCTTTGTCATACCATGCAATTTTTCTAAGAATTTTGTTAGGGGAATTTTTTTCTAAACCCTGTGCCTGGAATTTTGACCGAGTTAGATAAAATTTTCAGTGCAATCCTTCAGCACCTCCCCCCTAGATTTTTAGGTTTTCTTGACCCAATGGTCGAAATCTGCGACATAGTGGAAATCCCGGGGACATGTCGAATTCGAAAATTTTGGGTTAAAAAATCCCAGGGGGGACCCTTTGGTTTCACCCCCTGTTGGGGGGCCTGGTGGGCGTTCAGGTGAGCTGCGACCCTTGGTTCTGACAGAGTGCAGCAATGGTAATCAACCGTCGTGAACGTACTTTCGTGCCGGCATGGCTATTCATGGGCACCGTGGCATGTCGCCGCATCCGTTCCGATCACAAGTGCCAGAGGCAAATCAGGAGTCCTGGTCCAGTGCAGGCACCTGCGCTGCAGATACCCAAGGGACTGTTGTCCACAAAAATGCACACACAAGGACATCAACTGACCGAGGCAATGCAGCTCGCAGCCTATCGATTCGATTCGGGGCACAAGCCTCACGAGCTGGTCATGCGATACCACGTTACTCTGCGTGGCGTATTCCGTGCAGCCGAAATGGCTTGGGCAGCAGTGCACAGGGGACCTTCTGCTGCACTGTGACAGGACAACCCAAGCACGTGCCGCGTACATCCAGAGGTGAAGTTGGATGAGGAAGATCAGTGGCTTCTGGGAGGAAGAGGGCGACCGCATCCACGTCGCGGATAACACACTCAGCACACGAGCGGGCGTTGCAAGAAATCCCCCATGTGTAAACAGGGGAAATCGGGCTTTTAGGGGATCCTGGTCAGGAATAAAAATTTCCACACATAGTTTTCGACTTCCTGAGGCCAAAAACCGGTGTTCCTGGACCCAGATGTGACATCTGGATGACATAATAAAAATCCAGAGTGCCTTAGAGGCGCGCGGGACATTTTTTTGGGGTTCGTGACTGGGGACCCCCTATTTTGGGGGATTTCCCGTAGGTGGAAAATGTCGATTTTCCGATTTTAAATCACTCTGGGGGCACCTGCGGGGCCATATTTTGCATTTTCAGACAGGGGACATATACCCTACAAACCCGATTTTCGGGTTTTTTGACCATTTTATGCCTTGTGCGAAAACGTGATATTTTTTGGACAAAATTCCAGGCACAGGGTTCTAAGGTTGTTTCGCAGAGGAAAAAACTTTTTCTAAGTTTTCCCCAGTCGACAGGGCGCGCACAAGGATGGAAGGGAAGTCTGTCCCACGTACCGTTCGCCTTGCTGGCCAACTGGAGAGCCAGACGTTCACTACCGTGGCCTCCGGCGGCTGGGGGGCTCCGCCCCCCAGACCCCCCTGTGGCGTACGTCTCGTACTCAAGTCCTTCGAATCCCATCAAGTCGGGGTCCAACCACTCCAGTCGCCTCTGAGGACGCAGCCAACTCGCACAGAATATGTACGCCCACACGAACAGATGTTCGCTACCGTGGCCTCCGGCGGCTGGGGGGCACCGCCCCCCAGACCCCCCATGTAGCGTGTGCCCGTCCATCTATCTCACTTCCCCAGGAGGTCAGCGCCGCATCCATGAAGCGCTTCTTCGAAGCCTGACTGACATCGGACAGGAGGTCGGGCTTCCCCACCTGGGAGGTACACCTGCCGCGTTCGCGACATGCGTGACACGCGACACGCTACCTGAAACGTGAGTGTGCCTTGCTAACACGGGCATTTCAACGGTCTGCCGACGACCGTTCCCCAAACCAGTAAACCAGCAGTTTTGGAAAATCGGAGAGATCACCCTACTGCGCTGAATATGGTGCGCACCACTGCAAAAATCCCCGGGAGCTTTTGGGCTTTCAGACCTGAAGGGGCCAGCAGGTGGGTGGCGTCGGGGAGTGGCAGCTTTGTAACTGTCCTCCAGCTGCTGGCATGTCCAGCCCTGCGAGAGTGCCAAGGTGTATTGAGTCCCTGCGGAGCACAACCCCCGATGAGAACGAGTGCCAGATGATCCTCATTCATTTTCAGCTGTACGCGCATGAGGGGCACTCTCTGCCGCAAGCATCTCTGGACATCACTCGAGAGCTGTCACATGATGACGCGGAGAGAAATCAGAGAAAAAGTCCCGCCTGACGGGCACGCGCCTGGAAACTGTGGGGGGGCGAGCAAAAAATCCCTTGTAAAAATTCTTAGAAAAAACCTGGTTCCCCGACCCAAAAAACCTGGAAAAAGGGCTCGTTCCCCGCCCAGGCCTGGTTGCAAACATAAAAAAATATTCTGGAATATTCTGGCCCAAAACATATGTTTGGGGCACTATGCCTACTGGGGGGGGCTAAATAGAAGGGGGTGGCCGAATAGAAGGGGGGGGTCTGGAAATTCGAAATCCAGAAAATTTTAGGCCGAATACAAGGGGGGGGGTCTTGTATTCGGCGGTCCGTGAATTTTGGCCAATTTTCAAATTTTCAGCCTGTTTTTCCAGTCCTAACAGACGCCCCATGGTCAAAATGACCCCACTGCGATTCGCACGGAATCCAAACATTCAAAAGAACAGGGTTTTGGACACCAGTGTGGGGGTCCTCACAGGTGGCTGACTCCTGGGAATATCCTCCCATTATCAGGAGCCAAATCAGGCCCACATTTCATGGGTGAAACTTGGCACCTCCGCCCACAAAATGACCCCACCACGATCCGCACGGATTCCGAATAGTGCAATGGAAGGCGAAAATCGCGATTCCACGAGGTCACCTGGAGCAAAATTCACCAAAATTTGGAAAAATCACGGACCGCCGAATACAAGACCCCCCCCCTTGTATTCAGCCACCCCCTTGTATTTGGCCACCCACTGCAAAAATTGCCCAAAATTTTGGGTTTTTGAAAACCCCCAAAAAAAAGCGTTTATACACCTATTACAAGGGGGGGGGTCTTCTATTTAGCCCCCCCCAGTAGGGGCATAGACCCCGATAAGAGGGGGTCGGGGGTCGGGGGGGTCAGGGGTCGGGGGTCGGGAGGGGGTCCGAGGGGGTCGCCTTGAGGAATTTGCCTGAATGGGGACCACCAATAAGGGGTGTTCATAGGCACCCCATGGCCAAAATGACCCCACTGCGATCCGCACAAACTCCAAACATTCAAAAGAACGGGTTTTTGAAAAACCCGAGGAGGGGGTCGGGGAGGGTGCCGCTGGGTGGGTGGGTAGGGTGGCATGGTGTGTGCCTCCCAGGCATCTCCTCCCACGACTATCCCTGGACCAGACCCACATTTCATGAGTGAAGCTTGGTACTTCTATCCACAAAATGACCCAGTAGTCCCAAATATTCAAAAGGACGGGGCTTTGCAAACCCTGTGTGGGGGGGTCGGAGGGGGTCGGGAGGGGGGCCGACCCCTCATACTCCGACCCCCCAAGTTTGCAACCCCCCATTTTCCGACCCCTGAGAAATAGTGCAAAAGTTCCTAGAAAAGGTGCCTAGGGGGGGGGGGGGGGGGTCAATGACCCCCCCCGGGGGGGGGTCAGTTTTTTCACATTTTCCGTGACCACAGGCAGGCGTGTTTCTAGTGGGGGATGAGGATGAGTCCAGCCAAGAGGCAGACGTTCACTACCGCGGCCTCCGGCGGCTGGGGGGCTCCGCCCCCCAGACCCCCCTTGTGGCGTGTGTCTCGTACTCAAGTCATTCGATTCCCATCAGAATTCAACCACTCCAGTAGCCTCAGGATGCACAGAACCTACGCCCACAATGAACAGATGTTCACTACCGTGGCCTCCGGCGGCTGGGGGGCTCCGCCCCCCAGACCCCCCAGCTAGCGTGTGCCCGTCTAGTAACCAAGTCCTTGCGCTTCTGGCTGTGGCATATCAGGGGGAAGACCTGAGGATGGCGCGAGCGGGAGAGGAACCGTGGGAGGAACCCATTCGGTACATGACTCCAGGAATGGGGATGTGACGACACAAGGACACATGTCGCAACAGCCGGGTGCGACTGCTGGGGGTCACGTTGGCAGCGAGGGCGCGAAGCGCCCGAGCGTTCTACCCACGGTGAAAATTTTTTTCGAGGCAAAAAACACGACTGACCCCCCCCCGTTTCGAAAAATCTGAATCCTAGAAAAACCCCTGCTCCCGACGGATTAAAAAAAATTCCCGAATTCCCAAAACATACCTGAATGTTGCCCGGTATGAGTATAAGGATTTTCAGAATTGCCAATAATTTTTTTTCTTGGTGGTTCAGGCCCAAATGGTGTGAACAAATATTATTTCCGGAGAAAGAAAAATACCATGGCGTGAGCCACGGATCCCAATGATGCAAATAAACGCATTTTCGGGAGGAGGAAAAAATAGTCCAAAAATGGGGCCCGGGCGGGCCAGCCCATGGGGCCTGGCCCGTGTCCTCAGTGTCTGTCATTGAATCTCTGGTTTTGAGGCGACGATCCAGCCCGCACTGACGAGCCTTGGCGCCCTCATCGAACCCTTGGGCGCAATTTTCCGCAAGTTCAGGAAGATGAACTGTACCGCACAAGGAACAGATGTTCAGTACCGTGGCCTCCGGCGGCTGGGGGGCTCCGCCCCCCAGACCCCCGCGTGACGTATGCCTGTCGACCAAGCCCTTTGGGATCACATCAGGTCATGGAATCCAGAGACCGCCCTCAGGAGGACGCACCCAACTCACCACAGAATCTGGACCCCACAAGGAACAGGTGTTCGCTACCGTGGCCTCCGGCGGCTGGGGGGCTCCGCCCCCCAGACCCCCCTGTGGACCTCTTTGCATTCTCTGGACCACCTCTAAGGGTGCACCACTCTCTTCTCCAGGGTCAAACTGCATATTCCCACGGTTTCTCGTGTTTCTGTACGGGGTCTAATAAACGATGGACTCATCCGCAGAACACGTCCGGGGGCACCATGGATTCCAATGTTCCGGAACATGCCGTTTTCGGGGGTTTTCGGGTCACCTGCGGTGCGCACGGCCCAAAAAATGGGGTGAAACAGGTCACGAAAACCAAGAAAAAATTGAGTATAAGTACCGGGTTTTTGGCCACTTTTTGTCAGAATAAGCTTCAGGTATGTCCCAAAACCCTAAATAAAACTTCGCCCACCCCACACGGGATCGGTGGGCGATAGCGAACGCCCTGGCTGCCCAGGAAAAAAAATATTAGAAACGCGTTTATTAGTTGCCCAAAACAATCTCAGACGATCGTGACACGCTAACCCCCTCCTTTGATATCCTGGCGCTCTTCTGTGGGGTGAGTTGGATGGAATTCGTCCAATCCAGTGCACCCACACGATTCTCCCACCACCCGGAGGCTCAGGACCAACACCAGAACATGAAGGATGCCCTCGTCCCTCGTCCTTCGCCTACAGCTGGGTCTCAAAGAATACTGCAGATTTTGGACAGTTTATGACCACCGAACACATCCCTCACTGAGAGGTGCATGGAAAACTATCTGTGCCCCTGCTGGATCGTAAAGTGGCAGCAAAACGAGAACAAACCAATTCCTGCCGAAAGTTGTTTTGTTGGAACGCAGGCCCCGCTCTTTCTGTACGCCACTCCCCGGTCTGATGAAGTGGTGTGTGTGGGGACGCACGATCCAGCTAAAGGCACAGAAAGTTAGTTCCCCCAGTTGGCACGCCGAACGAACAAAAAAATATCCGCTCGCTCAAGAGCTGCGATTTGTTGTTCGAGGGAGGCACCACTGGCGCACCCATCTCTGAGAGGGTTTCTGTTATGATTGGACTTGCATGCCGTACTTCACGACAATCTCTTCCTGTGGGTGCGATGCGGGTGTGGACACTGTCCCTGACATGATCTTCTCGGTCCAAAACAGAGCCACGGCTTGCATAGCACCTGCTTTCTTGCGCATTTCCCTAGAAGTAATCACAAGTGCACCAGGAATGGGCCCCAGGTCTGAGCATGAACCACAATATTCGTCTGCAAATCAGAAAGGGGAGAGAAGGACCAGCGGGCATTCGTCGATCGCGAGAACACCCCACACGCCTGCTGCGGGTGTGGTGTGTCCTGCATGTGTCTGTATGGCAAAGTTCCCTGCGTTGTTACAGGGGTGCCAACTGAAGCAATTTTTCAGCCAACGCTCTGAGACAAAAATTATTGGTCCCCAAAAAACACGTTCGTGGGTTCCCCGGGCCATTTTGAGGTGATTGTGTGACATGTCCGAAATCAGAGGTCCCAACCGAGAAAAAATTCTCACAAAAAAACCCGCCAACGCATTTTACATTGACAGCGACACGACACAGGCGCGTGTACAATGCGAACTTTGGACAAAAATGTACACAAACTGACTACTTGTCGAAGAAGGATGGTTGGAAGATCACGGGGTGGTGTGGGCGCAGCGGAGTATGCGGGCGGCCGCTGTACCCACGGACAAGTGTTCGGCTGCTCCGCCACAGCATCGGTCTGCTGCCACCTGACCGCAGCAAACGTGCACAGCAGGCCGGCAGATGCGTCAGTCCCCTCGACTAGTCCAGGTACGCGTATGCCGTACGCACTTTCTGAAAAACTCGCTGCACATAGTGGGTGGCTGAGCCCCGGATTTTGCTCTTGCCTTCACAGATGGTCCCTTGCCGCACACTGGCGAGTTACACACAAACACATGCAAGCATACTGCAAAGGCTTAGCCATGTAAGTCATGGCCGTCTCCTGTGTTACACAGAGTCCCG
The DNA here is from genome assembly GCA_963210315.1 of Rhynchopus euleeides. Classification (NCBI taxonomy): domain Eukaryota; phylum Euglenozoa; class Diplonemea; order Diplonemida; family Diplonemidae; genus Rhynchopus; species Rhynchopus euleeides. Next base: position 325,202 of record OY723270.1, read on the forward strand.
AACGCACGCGCCGTACGCGTACGCACGCCACCACTGGACAAGTCGGGCCCCCAACCCTGCCACTCTGCCACATCTCCCACCCACCTCCACAGTTTACAGTCGTGAAGCTTCCGGGAAGGGCCTGTTCCCAAAGGGGAAGCTTGACATCAAACTCGCCGGGCCACACTTCAAGAAACCCGAGACCATCCTGAAGAGCAGGACGAAGGGGAAGGGCTCCACCACACCGCGCCGCACGGGGTCGTCACCGAATCGGCCCACTCGTCGGGTCGCCAAGTCGATTTTCAATTCGATGCCGAAAGGCAGATATGCACTCCAGGATTCGGTAGTCGGGAGCCCCGACAAGTCGGTCTAGTCGGCGGCGACGAGTCGCCGATCACTGCGTCGTGAAAGGAATAGTTGTGGAGGGGAAGCTCAAGCCTTCGAGGCAGAGGTAGCCGTCACTTCTTGGCGGGAGAATGACTCGCCAGGTACGTTTTGCCGTTTAGCAATGGCAAGCCCGTGTGCAGTGCTTAGAATACACACCGAGATGAAAGTTGGCAGCGTCCGGAGGGACTGACAGCATTGCCAAGAGGGGCCTGATGTGAGACTGAGGGAAACAGGGGGCACGGAACCTGGGCCCCGAACGAGTAGAATCCAACTGTGGACCGAGTCGTCAGAATGCATCCAAAGAGCCGGCGACGAATGATCCCCACCTGGGGCCGGGAGTACAGGCGCGTGTAAGCTCGCCCTTGTGTCAGCAGAAGAGCACTTGTGTTGTGCGCCAACTCGGGGAAAACAAAAACAACACTCCGCGGCCTGTGGAGGTTGCAGTTGATATCCAAAACCTGCCTAGTAGGCTGATCTTCTTGACATTGGCAGGATACAAATCACGCTGACTGCAACAACAGGTGACAAATGTTCCAAATCCGTTGGGGGACTTTTGCTTAGAAGAGCGGAAAAGTGAGTCGCCTCGCACGGGATGGGGGCAGACTGACACATAACAACAGAGTCAACAGAGACAGGGAGCAAATGAGACAACTCCGTGGTGTGGATATGACGAGCAAAGTGTGACACGCCCACAGCGATGTTACAAATCTGTCGTGGACTTGTAACAAATGTGACAAATAGCGCAAATGTTACAAATGTTACAAATCCGTCGTGGACTTGTAACATTTGTTACAAATGCCGCAAATGTTACAAATCCGCCGTGGACTTGTAACAAGCATGCCACGGCGACTTTGTAACATTTGTAACATTTGTAACATTTGCGGCATTTGTAACAAATGTTACAAGTCCACGACGGATTTGTAACATTTGTAACATTTGCGGCATTTGTAACAAATGTTACAAGTCCACGATGGATTTGTAACATTTGTAACATTTGCGCTATTTGTAACATTTGTTACAAGTCCACGACGGATTTGTAACATTTGTAACATTTGTTACAAGTCCACGGCGGATTTGTAACATTTGTAACATTTGCGGCATTTGTAACAAATGTTACAAGTCCACTACGGATTTGTAACATTTGTAACATTTGTAACATTTGCGGCATTTGTAACATTTGTTACAAGTCCACGACGGATTTGTAACATTTGTAACATTTGCGGCATTTGTAACAAATGTTACAAGTCCACGACGGATTTGTAACATTTGTAACATTTGCGGCATTTGTAACATTTGGTACAAGTCCACGGCGGATTTGTAACATTTGTAACATTTGCGCTATTTGTAACAAATGTTACAAGTCCACTACGGATTTGTAACATTTGTAACATTTGTAACATTTGCGGCATTTGTAACATTTGTTACAAGTCCACGACGGATTTGTAACATTTGTAACATTTGCGGCATTTGTAACAAATGTTACAAGTCCACGACGGATTTGTAACATTTGTAACATTTGCGCCAGGCCTGGGCGGGGAACGAGCCCTTTTTCCAGGGTTTTTGGGTCGGGGAACCAGGTTTTTTCTAAGAATTTTTACAAGGGAATTTTTGCTCGCCCCCCCACAGTTTCCAGGCGCGTGCCCGTCAGGCGGGACTTTTTCTCTGATTTCTCTCCGCGTCATCATTGACAGCTCTCGAGTGATGCCCAGAGATGCTTGCGGCAGAGAGTGCCCCTCATGCGCGTTACAGCTGAAAATGAATGAGGATCATCTGGCACTCGTTCTCATCGGGGGTTGTGCTCCGCAGGGACTCAATACACCTTGGCACTCTCGCAGGGCTGGACATGCCAGCAGCTGGAGGACAGTTACAAAGCTGCCCCCGACGCCACCCACCTGCTGGCCCCTTCAGGTCTGAAAGCCCAAAAGCTCCCGGGGATTTTGCAGTGGTGCGCACCATATTCAGCGCAGGGTGATCTCTCCGATTTTCCAAAACTGCTGGTTTACGGGTTTGGGGAACGGTCGTCGGCAGACCGTTGAAATGCCCGTGTTAGTAGCAGAGGGACACTTCAGCTATTTTCAGCAGAAAAAAAATGAAGCTTTAATTACCCTGCGCCTTTGTCAGAAAACGAGGTGCCGACCCACACCCAGCCCAGCCCACGTCGAACCTCCAATCGCGCATGTACTAGACTTCATTCTGTACCAAACGGGCAGCATTTCGAGTTCAAACGGGCATGTACTGGACTTCATTCTGTTCCACAACTTCGCAATTCCGAGCGCAAACCTGCATGTCCTCGCCCTTTGCCTCGAGCAAACGGGCAGCATTCAGAGTCCAAACGGGCATGTACTAGACTTCATCCGGCACAACATGGAGTCGAAACGGGCATGTACTAACCCCGTGCCTTCCGCAAACGGGCATGTACTAGACTTCATTCTGCCACAAACGGACAGCATTCAGAGTTCAAACGAGCATGTACTAGACCTCATCCTGCATCACAACAGCCGCGAACGGGCAGCATCTGGGTTTCAAACCGGCATGTACTGGACTTCGTACTGCATCACGACGGCAAACGAACAGCATTCAGTGCCCAAACGGGCATGTACTAGACTTCATACTGCAAACAACTGCGTCAACCTCGAGTCCAAACGGGCAACGGACAGCACCTAACCGGGGGGGTCATGAAAAAGCGCTGGAACAGTCACAAATCACGCAACAAATCGTTCACACCTGGACAAAGGGCCAGAAATACCCTCCGGGAGCCACATTTTTTCGGTGTGAACGATTATGACAAGGCTCTGAAAAAGTCAGACACATTTCCGGTCTGCTACGCTATTCTGTGCAACACGACAGGCACCCAGTCGGGGGTGGTCATGAAAATGTCGCGGAACAGTCACCAAACGCCAAAATAATCGTTCACACCTGACGAAATAGCCAGAAATACCCCCCGGGCGGCATTTTTTTGGGGTGTGAACGATTTTTGACATGTCCCAGAGCCCAAAAAAACATGTTTTGGGGGTCTAACTGGCCTGTGAACGATTTCTGGTGATGTGCGAACGATTTTTTGTCACTTTTTGGCCTTCTCTCCAGCAAAACCCTAAGGAAACTGACCCCAAAATGACAAAAAATCGTTCGCAGTGAAAAAAATGGCATGTACTAGGGGTGTTACAGTCGCTGCCAGTTGCAGATCGTCATTTTGGGACCACTTTTGGGGTTGGTGGGTCAAAATAACACAATACGAAATTCGCAGAATTTTTGTTTCAGCAGCCCGTGCTAAGGGTCCCTCCTCTAGTGTTAGCAAGGCACACTCACGTTTCAGGTAGCGTGTCGCGTGTCACGCATGTCGCGAACGCGGCAAGTGTACCTCCCAGGTGGGGAAGCCCGACCTCCTGTCCGATGTCAGTCAGGCTTCGAAGAAGCGCTTCATGGATGCGGCGCTGACCCGGGGAAGTGGGATAGATGGACGGGCACACGCTACATGGGGGGTCTGGGGGGCGTGAGCCCCCCAGCCGCCGGAGGCCACGGTAGCGAACATCTGTTCGTGTGGGCGTACAGATTCTGTGCGAGTTGGCTGCGTCCTCAGAGGCGACTGGAGTGGTTGGACCCCGACTTGATGGGATTCGAAGGACTTGAGTACGAGACGTACGCCACAGGGGGGTCTGGGGGGCGGAGCCCCCCAGCCGCCGGAGGCCACGGTAGTGAACGTCTGGCTCTCCAGTTGGCCAGCAAGGCGAACGGTACGTGGGACAGACTTCCCTTCCATGCTTGTGCGCGCCCTGTCGACTGGGGAAAACTTAGAAAAAGTTTTTTCCTCTGCGAAACAACCTTAGAAAAAAAATCCCCTAACAAAATTCTTAGAAAAAAACTTTTTTTCCCCTTACAAAAATTCTTAGAAAAAAAGTTCAGAATCCTGAAAGTGGGGAACAAGCCCCCCAGTTAGGAACAGCCCTGATTTGCGCTATTTGTAACATTTGTTACAAGTCCACGACGGATTTGTAACATTTGTAACATTTGCGGCATTTGTAACATTTGTTACAAGTCCACGGCGGATTTGTAACATTTGTAACATTTGCGGCATTTGTAACAAATGTTACAAGTCCACTACGGATTTGTAATATTTGTAACATTTGTAACATTTGCGGCATTTGTAACATTTGTTACAAGTCCACGACGGATTTGTAACATTTGTAACATTTGCGGCATTTGTAACATTTGGTACAAGTCCACGGCGGATTTGTAACATTTGTAACATTTGCGCTATTTGTAACAAATGTTACAAGTCCACGACGGATTTGTAACATTTGTAACATTTGCGGCATTTGTAACATTTGTTACAAGTCCACGACGGATTTGTAACATTTGTAACATTTGCGGCATTTGTAACATTTGTTACAAGTCCACGGCGGATTTGTAACATTTGTAACATTTGCGGCATTTGTAACAAATGTTACAAGTCCACTACGGATTTGTAACATTTGTAACATTTGCGGCATTTGTAACATTTGTTACAAGTCCACGACGGATTTGTAACATTTGTAACATTTGCGGCATTTGTAACAAATGTTACAAGTCCACGGCGGATTTGTAACATTTGTAACATTTGCGCTATTTGTAACATTTGCGGCATTTGTAACAAATGTTACAAGTCCACTACGGATTTGTAACATTTGTAACATTTGCGCTATTTGTAACATTTGTTACAAGTCCACGGCGGATTTGTAACATCTGTAACATGTGCGGCATTTGTAACAAATGTTACAAGTCCACGACGGATTTGTAACATTTGTAACATTTGCGCTATTTGTAACATTTGTTACAAGTCCACGGCGGATTTGTAACATTTGTAACATTTGCGGCATTTGTAACAAATGTTACAAGTCCACTACGGATTTGTAACATTTGTAACATTTGCGCTATTTGTAACATTTGTTACAAGTCCACGGCGGATTTGTAACATCTGTAACATGTGCGGCATTTGTAACAAATGTTACAAGTCCACGACGGATTTGTAACATTTGTAACATTTGCGGCATTTGTAACATTTGTTACAAGTCCACGACGGATTTGTAACATTTGTAACATTTGCGGCATTTGTAACATTTGTTACAAGTCCACGGCGGATTTGTAACATTTGTAACATTTGCGGCATTTGTAACAAATGTTACAAGTCCACTACGGATTTGTAACATTTGTAACATTTGCGGCATTTGTAACATTTGTTACAAGTCCACGACGGATTTGTAACATTTGTAACATTTGCGGCATTTGTAACAAATGTTACAAGTCCACGGCGGATTTGTAACATTTGTAACATTTGCGCTATTTGTAACATTTGCGGCATTTGTAACAAATGTTACAAGTCCACTACGGATTTGTAACATTTGTAACATTTGCGCTATTTGTAACATTTGTTACAAGTCCACGGCGGATTTGTAACATCTGTAACATGTGCGGCATTTGTAACAAATGTTACAAGTCCACGACGGATTTGTAACATTTGTAACATTTGCGCTATTTGTAACATTTGTTACAAGTCCACGGCGGATTTGTAACATTTGTAACATTTGCGGCATTTGTAACAAATGTTACAAGTCCACTACGGATTTGTAACATTTGTAACATTTGCGCTATTTGTAACATTTGTTACAAGTCCACGGCGGATTTGTAACATCTGTAACATGTGCGGCATTTGTAACAAATGTTACAAGTCCACGACGGATTTGTAACATTTGTAACATTTGCGCTATTTGTAACATTTGTTACAAGTCCACGGCGGATTTGTAACATTTGTAACATTTGCGGCATTTGTAACAAATGTTACAAGTCCACGACGGATTCGTAACATTTGTAACATTTGCGCTATTTGTAACATTTGTTACAAGTCCACGACGGATTTGTAACATTTGTAACATTTGCGGCATTTGTAACATTTGTTACAAGTCCACGGCGGATTTGTAACATTTGTAACATTTGCGCTATTTGTAACGTTTGTTACAAGGCCACAACGGGTAAAATAGGTGAAAAAAGTGAAAAACCGTTGTTTGACCCAAAAAATGGCATTTCCTGGGGTGCGACCAATTGCGACCAGACCCAAATATGCCCAAAAAAACATATTTTTGGTGGGCTGGGTCTCGCATTCACCTTGTGTAATTCTAAATAATTTTTGTCTCACCAAAACCCCTAACGTTGGCACCCCTAGTTGTTAGCACAAATCCAAAAATGTTAAGCCCAATACAGGCCGAAAAAGGGCACCAAATGGCCTATTTCGGCCCGAGGAACCGTGACTGGGATATAATGGGGTGTGCCCTGCAGGATCTGCACCGCACAGCTTCCCTGCGAAAAGCCAAAAGAGGGGGCATGAAAGACGGGGTTCAGGGGAGTGACAGTTCCCCGAGTATAGTGCGAGAGAAATAATCCGGCCATCCGGAGTAGCAAGCAGTGACACTGGGGGTCTTCGCTACAGGGTGATCGTCAGTGCATTTTAGTGCATTTCCTGTTGAATTGGCTGAACACTGACGAAGTTTGTCGACCAGCGAAGACCCCCACTAGCTGCCGTTAGTTGCGGCGAGACCATCGACATCTGCGTCAACAGCTGCCACAGTGGCAGGCTGCAGACGGAGGGAACCTTCCGGAAACAGCATGTACGAGGCCTTCGGGAGTTCCCGCAGAAAGCTGAGGTCATAAACGCCATCCGAGGTGGTGACATTGTCTGGAATCTTCTCCAGCAGGTCGCTGGCAGGGCAGCCGACACCAAGCTGATCGTGCGAAAGGTAGTCTGCAATCAAGCGGTTCACTGTGATGGTGGGATGCATCTCCTGCAAGTTCTGCAGCTCGTACATCCACTCATTCGTGCCCACAATCATAAACTCGACCACATGGTACACTGGGACCTTCCTGTGGCGTGTGCTGTTGTGCTGAGAGCACACCCGAATCATTGCGCGTAGAACTCCCACAACCTCGGGAAAGTACTGCAGAGACGCGTGATCGACTATGTTGTTGACATTCATAAGCTTGGCCACATTGGCAAGTCCTTCGGCCTGCCGCACCACAGTGCCCACGTGCGCGTAGCCACGGTGATGGATGCCACCAACGTTGCCGCACAGGTCTCTGCCTGAAGAGACGCCCATTGCCACGGTGTAGTCCCCTGTCGGGCGCCTCAGGTAGTTGATGAATTCCAGTGCGTGCTTGCCACGGTTGTGTTGTTTGTATGACACGAAGTACACACCCGCAGCCGACATGCTGACACAGCCACCAGTGGCATTCGCAACAGTGCTGATGGCGTCTGAGAGATCACAAAACATAGCCGTTAGGTCTCCGGTAAAGCTTGTCGCCGCGGCCTTTGCCTTTGGTGGAACGATCGTGAGGCACACCATCGCAACCTGCTGCCATTCCAGCCCGACAGCGAGCCTCCCCTTCAGGTCGACCATCTGACTGGCCGAGCGCGACAGGCCTGAGTCGGCAGTGCGTCCTGCCGAGGTTGACACTGTCTCATGGTCGTCATCGTCTCCGTCAACGTTGCTAATAATATGTGCCGGAAGATACGGCTTGTACAGCTTCAGGTTGTTGGCGATGGTGATGAAGCCCCTCTGCAGCTCGTCGGGGTTCTCCAGCTGGTTCAGGTACTCCACATCTGAAAGATTGAAACGGGAAATGGCGTCTGCCGTCTCCTCAGCCACAAGCTGCCTCTGCCGCAGCTCCTCAAACTTCGACAACGAGCGGCAGTACGTGTGGGTCGTGTGCGCAAGTACCCCCGCCAAGATGGCCACGACACAGAAACCAAGCACAGTGAGCCAGAGGCTGCTCGTCCTCGCCCCGTCCATGGTGCCCGCACGTGCTTTCGACAGCACAAAGAACTGGTCCAAGGGGTCCATGATCCCAGCCTTCTCACGGTGGTAGTCCAGCCCGTGCACGAGGCCCATTGCGTAGTCTTGATCCGGAGGTGCGCTGCTGCTGAACTGCAGCAGCTTGTCGGGTGCCATGCCTGTTGTGTTCACAGCGACGTGCGGATCCGTCGGGCGGTATAACCCAACCATCGCGTGGTGTGCGACGGTCTCCAGGTCGATCAACGCGTCGCTCCGGCTCTTGGCAAGCGTGACGAGACTCAGTTCCTCCTCAGTGAAGCCAGCTGCTTCCATGCGTGACGCAAGCGAGGCAGGAGCGGTCAACGCTCTCGGCGGCCCCCCAAGAACGTACAGGTCCCAGTAGATGCGGTATGGGTCCACCGGCAGTGGCGCCTTGCCGTCGCGGATCGCGATCACCTGGTTGAAGTAGTCCCAGTATGACGCGTTCCCTGTCACGGTAAACGTCCGGACGAAGCGTGTCAGGTCGTCAGAGCTCTGACGCAGCTCCATCACCAGCTGGATGGTGTTGATCAGCTTTTCCTTTTCTTCTTCGGCCTTGATACGCGACTGGTACGACAACACCACAATGACGACCAGCAGTGCCAGGCAGCACACGTTCAGTATCGGTCCCCACGCGATTTTCATATTGATTGTTGTCGAGAGCACAACTGCACAAGGCCACCAGAAGGTCTCAGGCACTGCAATATTTTTTTTTAATATGTGGTCTCAGCCAGACCAAAGGAGGTCCTGTGTGATAGGCGGTGAGGCAACAGCAACACAACAGCAAGACAAACCGAGGCAAGAGCAGAGGATGGGGCTGGGGTGCAATACTGCGGCAGTCTCCAGTTGCAGGTGCCCGTCCACAGAACACGTACCCCTTTTCCAACTCGAGTGCAACGGCACAAGAAACAACATCGAAGGACGGGAGAGTCGCTCGTCAAAAACAAAAGCACCCTGGACCCGATGGAGGCGTGGTGATGCCAATTGCTGTGGCATGCTCATCTACATCCCACCCATTACCAACACTCCAAGTAGTGATTCCTATCCTCTAGGGTTTGCCAATGGGAACATGCATGTTTCTCATCGCAAATGCAAGGACAGAGTAAAAGCAGAATCAAAGAACATCACAGGTCCCTCATCACTCAGTGACTGGATTGGGAAATCCATACCACTGCCCTGCCTTAGGAGCAAGGAATGTGGTTTACCCTGTTCTAACAGCCCCGCCTCCCCGAAGAATCAACGGAAAGTGTCACTTCAACTCTGCCGCTCTTTCTCTACTGTATGATACTTCGTTTGATGCGTTGACGCTTCCACACACTTACAAACCCACTTGCCTGACGAAGGGGGTGGTGTGTAGAGCACGTTTGGCAGAGCTGAATGACACTTTCCGCGCGAAGGTCGTGTGCGTAAGAGTGGGGACTGGAGCTGCATAAACGAACCTGTAATGTGTCCGTTGGAGTAAGCCACCGCACGCAGCGTCCCACAACTCGACAGTGTGATGCGGTTTATGAAAGATTCACCTTGTGCAGATATGTCGTCTGTGGGTGCCTTGACATGCGGCCAGCGCGGGACCAGCTGCACGGTACCCCCATCCTCCAGACCCGTGTCGGCAACGCGCTCTGCATCGTCCAGCTCCTCCTCACACCCTTCGATGCGTGCCGCCACATCCGCAGCCTCACGGGCTGTGTCAATACAACCCTCAAAGTGATGGGGACCTTATGTGACCGAAAGGTGTGTCCTGGGCAAGACGTTAAACTACCTGGGAGGGCTTCCCCACACCATGACGGGTGCTTGCACCAGGAGTTTGAAACAGCCACGCATGCCTTGCGATGCTCAAGTGCCTGATCGACCCCTATGTCCTTCAGGCCCCAAAGCAGGCAACGATATGGGAGCAACCTAACAGGGGAGGTGAAGAGGGCACGGGTCTTAGCCTGATGACACACTGCAACCTCAAGGTGACTGGCGACACCTCTCCCACAGTCTGCGGCGAATCTGCCGTGGCGACAAGGCTTCCTGTCATGGGAAATCGCTGCGTGGATCAACGTGGCACCACCCGTGTGCTCGGCAGGTTGTTCTGCTCGGCACCTGTTTTCTCCGTGCCATGCTCTTCGTGAGCGTGTCAGGGATGTTGGCACACGCTGGGGAGGGTTTCACATGATGACATAACATATATCAGAAGCACACACTAATCTCCGATCTGGGGGGCTCCGCCCCCCAGACCCCCCTGTGGAGTATGTCTCGTACTCAAGTCCTTCGAATCCCATCAGGTCGTGGGATCCAACCACTCCAGTCGCCTCAGGAGGACGCAGCCAACTCACACAGAATCTGTACCCACACGAACAGATATTCGCTACCGTGGCCTCCGGCGGCAGGGGGGCTCACGCCCCCCAGACCCCCGATGTAGCGTGTGCCCGTCTATCTCAGTTCCCCGGATACAGTGCAGCGTAGGCTTATGGGGGTCAGCACCACATCCATGAAGCGCTTCTTCGAAGCCTGGCTGACATCGGACAGGAGGTCGGACTTCCCCACCTGGGAGGTACACTCGCCGCGTTGGCGACATGCGTGACACGCGACACGATACCTGAAACATGAGTCAATTGCTTTGTAATGCTCATCCACATCCCATCCATTATCAGCACCTGAAACATGAGTGTGCCTGGCTAACACGGGCATTTTATTTCAACGGTCTGCCAGCGACCGTCCCCCGAACCAGTAAACCAGCAGTTTTGGAAAATCGGAGAGGTCACCCTACTACCCTGGCAAATTGCATGATGCTGCACAAAAAAAGTGGGGCAAAGTTTGGTGTCCTGAAAAGAACGAAGTACAAATATGGGGCTTCGGCTACACCACAAATGGCAAAAACTATGCGTCTGCAAATCAGAAAGGGAAGAGAAGAACCAGCGGGTATTCGTCGATCGCGAGAACACCCCACACACGCCTGCTGCGGGTGTGGTGTGCCCTGCGTGATCTGCATGGCAAAGCTTGCGTTGTTAGCGCAACTCCAAAAGGGTAAAAACGAATCAGGAAGGGAAAAGAAACTCTGAAATAAGCCCTAAAAACACCTAAAAATGCACGGCCAAAAATCGTTCAAAATCGGAGGAGATGTACCAAAAATGCACCTTTTCGGCAGCATACCGAAGACCCTTTCTGGCACAGTTCCTATCCCAAGCCCCCTCCCACATAGCCCCCGAGGGCACGACCTGCACCCATGATGTCTGTTGTCAACAGTGACCACGGGCAGCAAACTGGCTGAAGGGTGAAGGGGCGGAACATACAAGTTGGGGTTTCGTGACAGGGATCAAGCGCGGAGAAACACTCAGGGAGAACCCAGAGCTGCGAACTGCACTGCCTCTTTCACTTGACTGTTGAAAAACAGTTCTGGAAGGGACACTAGGCTAGTCTAGCTACCCGGTGAAGTGCACGCCATGAGAAAACATGAGGGGTTGGCCCGGTACCCTGCTTCCCCTCACTGACTTGGCTGTGGGCTGGCAGCGACCAGCCCACAAAAGTGCCCTTCGGCGAGCGCGCATTCTGATGTATCGCACACATGGAGGAAGACGTAATGTATCAAAAGGGGAGAAGACCCCCTAAGACACACCTAGACATACAGTGCAAACGATAATTATTATCGCATACGATAGTTATTATCGTATTCCCATTATCGTATATTATCGTATACGATAATATACGATAGGGGGCCCTCGCTACCAAGTGTGACTGAGTGAGAAAAAGTGAGAAGTCAGCCATGTTTGGCTGACAACTGACGACTCGTGACTCACAGTGACTCGTAGCGAGGGCCCCCATAATGGTGCGATAATTTTTTGAGATTTTCGGAAAACCAGAAATCAGCCCAGAACACATTGAAAAAGTGGTAAAAGTGGAGCCGGAAGCTGCCATTTTTGCTTCTTTGAATTATTGGTGACGGGGGGCTTCACTCAGAAGTGCAGAATCTCCCTCACAAATGGGTGGCAGAGACACAACACACATAGTGCCATGACATGCACATCACTATGTCTGTCTGAAGAAGTTTCAGGCACAGTGGGGCGGAGAGGACTCTGGGGATTGGGCAGTGGCCGTTCCACATGCCCTTCCCCTCGTGACTTACACCCTGTCGCCACCCACTTCATGGAAAACATGACTACGCAGCAACAGGGTCATACTTGCGGCGGTATGCAACCACCAGTACAGCCTGTTGCGGGTTCGCAAAGCCGACTGGTACGCTGCCTTGCCGTCGGGACCCAGATACTGAGGACACCCTGTGAGAACACTGAGGGAAGACGTTGGGCTAGCCTAGTTGAAGCAGGTGTCGGGGTGACCGAGACAGAGCACCCTGCCCAGAACATGAACAAGAAAGACTGTTCGATTGATGGGGAAGAACCTGATAGGCAGGTGTGGTCTTCGGTGCAATGTTTGGAGAGATCAGGAGATTTCTCTTCAAGGCTACCACTTATGTTGGACTTGGCCTTCGCTCCCGTGAGCAGTGAAAAAGTGAGGAACACCGTTCTTCCCCTCTGACTGACGACCAGTGATGACATAGCGAAGGACCTTGAATGGGGTTTGAACCCGAGAGAGTCAATACTCAACCAAAGGTATTCTTCAGGACCTGGCACGGAACGGGCGATACGAACGCTCCCACCGTGCGCACGGACCTGTCTGCAACTCTACAAGGAACCACGGGGTGGCGCGCGCACATCACCTCGGAGGCCTCAAGGAGCCTGCCTGACCTGCACGACTCCGCTGCGCTACAAGGCGGAGCTCGGGCGCCATCCTCACCGACAGCAAGGCAAGGGGTGATGATCATCTGGAGACACCTGAGCCCATGCAGGATCGGAGAGACGCGATCCACCTGAGGGAGACCACCATCCACCTCCTTCGGACAGAATACACAGCCTTGTCGATGACCACAGCAGCCCGACCGTGGCCTCCGGCGGCTGGGGGGCTCTGCCCCCCAGACCCCCCAGCTAGCGTGTGCCCATGGCCACCCACCAGCCACGGCACCAAAAAGGTGGCCAATCGTCGACACTTTGACGACAGTAAATGGCCCCAGTGGGGGCCCTCGCTACCGAGTGAGAAAAAGTGAGAAAAAATGAGCGGAAAAACGCCCAAAAAAAGAGTGTGGGGAGTTGGGGGGTCCCTAGCCTGGGGAGCGTATTTGGACCCCGATTCTCGAAAAAGACGATCTCACTCACAACATGGCGATTTGGTGCAAATTTCAGAGAAAATCCCACGTGCTACTGCGAACGACGAGACTCGGACGTCCCGTAGTGGGGCTGGGGAGGGAACCCCCTGGTCCCACGCATGCAGGTGTGTGGTCCGAAGAGCCAGTGGTACGGCTGGCCGACACCACAAGTGCAGCTCGTGGCGGTCGGACACAGGAGGCCAGCAGGGGCGCAGTACCGGAGGCACGTGCAGGGGCCCCTTGGTGGGTGGGTCAAGGCAATCAGTCACGGCGCAACGTGTTCCAGGCGGGCGAGGCTGTCATGGCGTTCGGCACTAACCTTCACCAGGTTTTTGGTTCCCCACACGGCCGCGACACCCTCTTCGTCTAGAGTGGGTCCGCGACTCGGAGTACAGAGCCGATCCACCCGCACCGATGTCCAACACCGCCGACTCCGGGCCACCCTCCAAATCCGCCCGTAGAGGGGCGCTGGAGGACGGCCCGGAGGTCGTCGACGCGCTACCTTCACCCCCCTCGCGGTCGGCTTCATGGAGAAGCTGGTGAAGGCGATGGCGGGGGTGCGGACACCAAGGCCAATGTGAGACATCGGTGCAGGAGACGGTTCCCGCTGCACGGGGAGGCGAAGTGTATTAAGGGACGACGTCGGAGGGGCTGATCCCCGAGGCGATGGTGCGCCTGGTCGGAAGCGAGCTGAGCGGCGTGGTAGGCCCACCCCGCGCTCACGGAGGCACGGAGCAGGAAGGAGGCACGGGGGACGGCTATGACGCGAGTACAGCAGGCCGCGAAGCAGGATGGTATCCGTCGTCTACGGGAGAAGCTGCGCCGCCTCAACAGGGAGGCCCACAACGGGGGCCCTCGCCGAGTGAGAAAAAGTGAGAAGTCAGCCATGTTTGGCTGAAAACTGACGACTCGTGACTCACAGTGACTCGGCGCGAGGACCCCCAACGTCCCACGACGCACTGTGGTTCCGGGTTGCTATGGCCCACGCTTACCAGGACAACCGACCGGCAGGGGATGTCCTGTCAATCCCCCCCGGGACATTGGTGTACTTGGTGGATTCCCCCTACGAACGACTTTAGTCGAGTGGCTTCGCCACGGTCAGGGAGACTTAGAATAGGGAGGAGCGCGCGCGAGGTTTTTGTTGCTGCTTGGTTGCTGTTGTTTGCTGTGTTGTTTCTCATCACTGTTGCTGCATAGTGCAGTTTCCGCCACGTGCGTTGCACGGTTGGACGGGGGCGCGACCACCACCACCCTTCATCAGGAAATCGGGTTGTGTGTGCGTTGGTGATCGGCCCCTCTCGCAGATCTTGACTAGTCAGGCTGGCCCCCCTCCCCTCTCCGGCCCTCTGGGCAAACTATTGCTTTGTTGTGCTTCTCGCGTCGCGCGAAGATACTTGCTCCACACTATTCACTAAATCTCGCGTTTCCCCCCAGCACATTCGTGTACTTGGCGGATTCCCCCCGATTCCCCCCAGTACATAGTCATACTTGGCGGACTTCCCCCGATTGCCCCCAGCACATAGTCATGCTTGGCGGATTCCCCGCGATTCCCCCCAGAACAGAGTCAGGCTTGAATGACTCAAAAAAATTTGAGTAGGGTCACCGTGAAGAGGGTTTGATCCGTTGATGCCAAAAACGACCCTCTCGTGTGGTAGAACGACGCTGTGCCACCCCCATTTTAGAGGGGGAAAAACAGGGGTTTTTTACGATTGAGAATCTGAAAATCTGCCGAAAACCCCATGATTTAAAGACATCCCTGCAGATACGATAATTTTCGGAAAATTGTCGCATACGATAATCCATTATCGTATGATGCGATAATGGATTATCGTATACGACCAGATACGATAATTATTATCGTATGCGATAACATACGATAATCCCATTATCGTATGCGATACCCACCTGATTTTGCCCGAAACCGAAATCTCCAGTTTACCACCGCCAAACGCCACCAAACCCCGCCAAGGGCCACAATCAGCCACAAAATAGAGATCACTACCATTCTCCCAGCCCCAGGAAGGGTAAGATGAGCCTGTGGGGTCCGGTGCTGCAGGCAGGGTACGCGTACTGGTCTGTGTCCGTAGTAAACATCTGTTCATTGTGGGCGTAGCTTCTGTGCGAGTTGGCTGCGTCCTCCTGAGGCCTGAGGCTACTGGAGTGGTTGGACTCCCTGACCTGATGGGTATCGAAGGGCTCCAGGGGGGCGGAGATCCCCAGCCGCCGGAGGCCACGGTAGTGAGCATATGTTCCTGCAAAACCATACTCTCTTCGACGTCGACCGTCGAACCAGTGTAGCCGGGTTGACGCTTTGTCGGGGCTTACCAATCGTCGACCCAGTAAAACTGGTCGACGCGTTTGTATGGGGGGTGGAAACCCGGGTTTGCGGGTTTGCGTGAGTACCCCAAAGCAAGGTGGCACCAGAATGTGCCTTCAACTTTTGCCGAGACTCTCATTTGTGAGGCCTTTCCTGTCGTGGGTGGGTTTTGCTGTTTCAACTGTTGTGAGTTGTTTGTGGAGCTGGTGGGTGATGGGGAAATGACTGGAAAGTCCTGTCGTGCTGTGGCTGATTAGTGGGGCTAGCGCAGCAGGTCTCTCATTTATTCACACCAAGGTAGTTCCCATCCTCACAGTTTTTCTTTCTCTGCAGATTTCCCGAGACTGGGACCCCCAAAAAAGGGGGGAAAACCCCCCAAGAAAAAATGGTGTTGCTGAAAGGCCCAAATTGCGTAGTTCGTGCGTAGTTTTGCGTAGTTTGTGCGTACATTGTGCATAAGCAATAATGCCACTTTTTTATTCTCTCCTGTGGGAAACACGCTACCTCCAATACAGAGCCCAGACTGCACCAACACTACCACCGGCCTCGTCCCAGACCTTGTGGTGCCCATTTCCTGATGTAGGGGGCCTCCATGTGGCCCAAATATCCACCCAGGCCCTCTGGTTTGCAGGAAGTCATCCTTCTGACTGCTGCGGAAGGACCTGTCTCTGGAGGCCCTAGGAGCCTGGCTCGAGACTCACCAAACTAGGTTGTCCGAAGTCTCGAACGTCGGAAGACACATCAGTCAGCCCTCGCCCAGCTGCAGCGTTTGTTTGTCTGTACCTGGGACCAACAGATGACAACGCACCCTCAAGACAAGCCATAGAATGGGCTTACTTGACAGTGGCTGAAGGCTAAGGACACTGCCTGCGAAACCCCTTATCACTACAGAGCCGAGATTGTACCAAAACGCCCCCTAAAGGAGCCCCCTACTCGGGTGTTGCAAAACCCTGTTCCTTTGACTATTTGGAATCTGTGCGGATCGTAGTGGGGTCATTTCTGTGGTCGAGCTGTCAAGCTTCGTCCGTGAAACGTGGGTCTGGCCCAGGGGCTGGTCATAGGATGTGACTGAGAGGCAACCACACCAGCCCACCCAGCGGGACCCCCTCCTTGGGTGTTCCAAAAACCCGTTATTTGGAACGTTTGGGATCTGTGCGGATCGCAGTGGGGTCGTTTTGGCCATGGGGTGTCCATTTACACCTCTTACTGGGAACACCAATTGGGTGAAACCACCCCCCCCTCATACCCCCCTACCCCCCGAGTACTCGGGGGGTAGGGGGGCCTGTGGAGGGCACACATTGTGATTTTCCGGCAAACAAACCCGTTTCTTTGCACGATACAGGTGATTCAGAGTGGTCCCTGACTGGGATTCGAAAATTTTCGGCAGTTTTTCAGCCTTTTTGAGCTAATTACTGGTCCCGCCCCAGTACAAAATAAAAAAGTGACATTACGAGGCCATATTGCGTAGTTCGTGCGTACTTGTGCGTAGTTCGTGCGCACATCATGCGAAGCACTTTCAGCAACACCAAAAAACAGGGGTTTTTTTTGGGGGTTTTTTTCCTGGGGCCGAAATCCTCAATCTCAATCATGATTTAAATATATCCCTGCGTACCTACCCCCCCCCCCCTTGTAATTGTCCGCCCCCCCAAACCCCTTGTAATTGTCCGCCTCGGGGCCTCCTCGGGGGGCGGACAATTACAAGGGTTATACTGGGTACTAAGGCCTGCAGTGCGAGTGGTTGGCCTGCGTGACAAGGGTCTCTTAATCACCCCTCGCTACTCCCCTATCACCCCCTGGGGGGTGGTAGGGGTGAGTAGCGAGAACCCTGGCCACACAGAGCGCACAAACACTATGGAATGTGCCTCTGTTGTGTTGTGTGCACGCTGCAGCCAGTGGTACAGGCTAATCCCTTGTAATTGTCCGCCTGACCTTGTAATTGTCCGTTTCGGCCAAAAATGCCAAAATAGGGCGGACAATTACAAGGGGGTGGGTAGGTATCTGGTATATTATAATATATTACGGCTTACGGTCTACGTAGAGTTTTGGGTATTTATTAGAGTCTCGGGATTCAGCCAGATTTATTAGAGTTCTAATTAGGCGATTATTAGAGTCAAAATGAATTTATTAGAGTCTGATTAGGCGATTATTAGGGTATAATTAGACTCTAATAATCACCTAATAATCGCCTAATTAGAGTGATGTGCCTGTGTTGTGGGGAGAGGAAGTGGTCACGAAAAGGGGCAGGAAGGCTCTTGGGTTCTGGGAGAGTGTGCCTGCGCGCGTCCTGTCGATCTGTGTATGCTTGGGAGCGCAGCAGCCTCTACAGTTGCTTCTGTGGGGAACGTATCTGTGAGAAACCTTTGGCTGGGCACCCTCCCAAGTGCAAGAGCGTTCCCGTTCGCTCCAAGAGCGGAGGCACCTTCCTTTCGAGGATGTGTGGGACCACACCGAGCACGATGCGCCACCTCATTGTCGACACAGTTTTGGCCTTCTGAGAGTCTTGACTTGGAGGCGTCATTGCTCATATCAACGTCGATCATTGCCACATTCGCGTTGCTGTCGATCCGCAGGGTTGACATCGGGAAAGAACAGCCCGGCACCTCCCACCAAGGTCCCGGGCATGACCTTAAACTGCCCAGGCTTCTCATACCATGACGGGCACTTGTGCCAGGGAATGAAACAGCAGGGGTGGCTCCCCTGGACCATCAAGGGTGCTTGCATCAGGAGTCCTGAACAGATGGCGAGGCGTCTCCGTGATCCCTTGTAGGCATGGCAAGCCACTCTGGTAGCACCAGGGCAGAAACGGCGCCAAGGGTAAAACCAAGTCTATAGACTCATACGAACCTAGATCATGATCACTACGAGCAGCCTTCGGGTCGCGTCTAGAAGTAGTTGACACTCTCCCACCCGACGCGCATGTGCAGGGCCCCCGAAGTAAACAAAAATAACAGCTGCAGGCCGGTGGGAGGTAGCTCTTCTGCCACAGCCACTTCTCCTGCGTGGCCTGGAGTAGGTGGCCTTCTTCCCCTTCGGCTTTGCCGCCGGCTTCGGTGCATGTTTATGTTTGCAACCTCATGCAATGAAGGGACTCGAACACAAAGGAGCAGCAGTACCCGCAGCAGGCAGTGTTTACGTACGGTGCCTGCTGCGAGAAGAGCCACATCTCACCTCCGCACAGGTCGTGTGCGTGTCTGTCACCACAACCTCTCCACAATGTTTCATCCAAACGTGCGCTGTAATGTGACTATGGAGCGTCTGATTTTCACAGATACCTTCTGTGCAGGCTTTGGGTTCCTCACTTGCCGGACCTTGGCAGGGTGCTGCTGCTGCTGACGGAGCTCTCAGACACTGCCCGCTTCGGCATATCGCCCCTCTCCCCCGGCTCGCGCCTGTAACGCGTGGTCTGGGCGCTTTCTCTTGGGTGTAATCTCACCTCGAAATGCTCTCAATAACACCCTAATTAGACTCTAATTAGAGCATAATTAGAGTATTAGAGTGTAGTTAGAGTTTCTGAAACTCTAATTATACTCTAATAAATCTTGGGTTAGAGTCTAAGTAGACTCTACGTAGACCGTAAGCCATAATATATGCGATAATAATTATCGTTTGCACTGTATGCCTAGAGGGGAGCAAGCACGGAAGTGCTGCAGGCATGCGGGAGATTGATGCTGCGTTGCTCATGCGGAAGAGGACATGCACCAAAGGGCACTGTCGACTCTGTGTGTGCCGTGCTGTGCGACGTGGTGGCGGCACGCCTCGAGAGCAAGCACGGCCTGCTCAGCACAGCCGCAGTGGACAAAGCCTCTGCCTGACGGTGCTGCCTGCATGCACGAAACATGTGTGTTGTCCGCAAATCAGTATAAATGGGGAGGGGGAAAAAAGGGGGGGGGGGGAGTGAAATAGAAGTAGAAGGAAGCACAATAATGATCTCCCTTCAACTCGTTATGCAGGTTGTGTCTGAAACCCAGTGTTTTTTGTGATTGTGGTGCGTGGAAAATTGGGCTGTGATGGCATGCATAAACGCCTTTTAGTTCCCAGTATCAGACGTCAAGGCACTCATCTGTGGAAATGCGTGCGTAACCAGTGCCATCATTGTAACCAGGTTCATGTAGCCCATGTGACCTGATGTGGAGTTGCATGTTAGCTTGTCCGTTACAAAACAGAGGAACATTCAGGGGGTGGGGCAAAAAGCTTTTTATGATAGCAGTTTCGGCTGCCAACCCACGACCGTCCCATGAGGACGCGCACCATATGAAAAGGGGGGGGGGGGGCAGTGGGCACTCATCAATCGCATTCAGTAAACTTGTTTAAGCACCTTCGGTGCGACTAGGGAGTCAAGGGAGGACTAGAGAAGACGACTTCCCTGTGCGTATTTGTTTTTCTACCACTTGCAGCAACAGTTTTCTTGCAAGGTTGGAAGGGGGGCGAACGGAACAAACACCACCCTTCATCAGGCCAACGAGTGGTGTTTTGCTCCCTGCCTTCGCCCCTCCGTACGTCAGCTTTTGCACTGAACGGTGCCTAATGCAACGGAAAAGCGGTGGCTGAGTTACCCCCATCTCCCACGAGACGCGTTTTTTGATATTGATGTTTTGTGTCTTATGTCCGACCGAAGACTCCCAAGACCACCGCCACACGTGTGGTGTGCCCTGCGTGATCTGCACCGCACAGCTTCCCTGCGAAAAGCCATGAGAAGGGGTATGAAAGACGGAATTCAGAGTGACGGTTCCCCCCGAGTATAGTGCGAGAGAAATAAAATGGCGGAGCAAGCAGTGACACTAGCTGCTGTTAGTTGCAGGGAGACCGTCGACATCTGTTTCAACAGCTGCCACAGTGGCAGGCTGCAGACGGAGGGAACCTTCCGGAAACAGCATGTACGAGGCCTTCGGGAGTTCCCGCAGAAAGCTGAGGTCATAAACGCCATCCGAGGTGGTGACATTGTCTGGAATCTTCTCCAGCAGGTCGCTGGCAGGGCAGCCGACACCAAGCTGATCGTGCGAAAGGTAGTCTGCAATCAAGCGGTTCACTGTGATGGTGGGATGCATCTCCTGCAAGTTCTGCAGCTCGTACATCCACTCATTCGTGCCCACAATCATAAACTCGACCACATGGTACACTGGGACCTTCCTGTGGCGTGTGCTGTTGTGCTGAGAGCACACCCGAACCATTGCGCGTAGAACTCCCACAACATCGGGAAAATTATGCAGAGACGCGTGATCGACTATGTTGTTGACATTCATAAGCCTGGCCACATTGGCAAGTCCTTCGGCCTGCCGCACCACAGTGCCCACATGCACGTAGCCACGGTGATGGCTGCCACCAACGTTGCCGCACAGGTCTCTGCCTGAAGATACGCCCATTGCCACGGTGTAGTCCCCTGTCGGGCGCTTCAGGTAGTTGATGAATTCCAGTGCGTGCTTGCCACGGCTGTGATGTTTGTATGACACGAAGTACACACCCGCAGCCGACATGCTGACACAGCCACCAGTGGCATTCGCAACAGTGCTGATGGCGTCTGAGAGATCACAAAACATAGCCGTTAGGTCTCCGGTAAAGCTTGTCGCCGCGGCCTTTGCCTTTGGTGGAACGATCGTGAGGCACACCATCGCAACCTGCTGCCATTCCAGCCCGACAGCGAGCCTCCCCTTCAGGTCGACCATCTGACTGGCCGAGCGCGACAGGCCTGAGTCGGTCATGCGTCCTGCCGAGGTTGACACTGTCTCATGGTCGTCATCGTCTCCGTCAACGTTGCTAATAATATGTGCCGGAAGATACGGCTTGTACAGCTTCAGGTTGTTGGCGATGGTGATGAAGCCCCTCTGCAGCTCGTCGGGGTTCTCCAGCTGGTTCAGGTACTCCACATCTGAAAGATTGAAACGGGAAATGGCGTCTCCCGTCTCCTCAGCCACAAGCTGCCTCTGTCGCAGCTCCTCGACCTTCGACAACGAGCGGCAGTACGTGTGGGTCGTGTGCGCAAGTACCCCCGCCAAGATGGCCACGACACAGAAACCAAGCACAGTGAGCCAGAGGCTGCTCGTCCTCGCCCCGTCCATGGTGCCCGCACGTGCTTTCGACAGCACAAAGAACTGGTCCAAGGGGTCCATGATCCCAGCCTTCTCACGGTGGTAGTCCAGCCCGTGCACGAGGCCCATTGCGTAGTCTTGATCCGGAGGTGCGCTGCTGCTGAACTGCAGCAGCTTGTCGGGTGCCATGCCTGTTGTGTTCACAGCGACGTGCGGATCCGTCGGGCGGTATAACCCAACCATCGCGTGGTGTGCGACGGTCTCCAGGTCGATCAACGCGTCGCTCCGGCTCTTGGCAAGCGTGACGAGACTCAGTTCCTCCTCAGTGAAGCTTGGATGGCAGGACAGTATAGGATGGCGGTGCAGGTGCAGGGTGTGTGAGGTCGCCACCCGGCAGGCAGCTCGCCGCCCCACCCCAGCCACCCACCCGCCCAGCGGGACCCCCCTCACGATTTTTTTCATAACCCCGTTCTTTTGAACGTTTGGGATCTGTGCGGATCGTGGTGGGGTCATTTTGGCCATGGGGTGCCTCTGACCACAAATCCAGACTGAAACCGGCAGAAAATAAGTTTTGACACCCCCCCTTAAAAAAAGCCAAATTTGGGTACTTCTTAGGTACTTTTTGGGTCACCGAAAAAGTGGGTTTTAGCCATAAAGGGGGGTCCCGTCGGATGTTTACCTTTTACAATATTTACCTCTGTGGAGGATCCTTGAAATCGGTAGTGGACAGTAGCGGACAGGGCGGACATTTCCTTGTGGAAAAAGTGCCCGAAAAAAAAAATCGAAAAGGTCCCCCTTACAGAATTAGCCTTTTTTCAAAAAATCGGAAAATTTCGGACCGCAATTTGTACCCAAGAAAGTGCCGAATTTTCGGACTTGGTCCGATTTGAACGATTTCCGTGCCTCTTGCAACCCCCATGAGGGGGGGGCTGCTGTTTCGGGTTCTTCCGGTGGTACATGCTGGGGTGTCAGGACAGGGAATCCTGCTCGCTGTACCCGGTGATCCCTGACGCAGCCAGGAAGTGGAGAGCCTTGGAACCCTGGTTGAGGCCTGTAACACCCGGCCTTCCTGCCACTTGTGGCATTGTGGAGTGGAGGTGGTTATGGAGAAGGTTCTCTCTCCGTCCGGTCGAGCACAACCGTCCTCTCCAGCCAGGGGTCATCTACTTTCCAAACAAGGGCCAGGAACATGCTCAAACAAACCAATTGATCAGAAAATCTGGCTTGCCGTGGAATCATTGAGCATTGGGGAGTGGTTTGCCCCCTTGCTGCGTATGACATGTCCATTTTTGACGATTTTTGGGCAGAATTTGGTGCGTGGGACCTTTCGATTTTCATGATTTTTTCGGAATTTCGTGGGGACCGGTACCCCATTTGAGGGCCAAAAATCTCATTTCCGAGGCCTGGGAATGGTCGCAGTGGCCTCAGATGTCCAAAAACGTTCAATTGACCTCTCCTCGAAAAAAAAATCGAAAGGTCCCCCCTACTGGCACCCCGGATTAGGACATGTCTCTGGGGGTGTCCGGGGGGCATTTTTTGCCCATTTTTGGCTGGGGAAAATGGGCCACTTTTCACGATTTTTTTCGGTTTTTTGTCCGGACCGGCACCGCATTTGAGGGGCCAAAATCTGATTTCCGAGGCCCGGGAATGGTCGCAGTGGCTTCATTTGGCCAAAAACGTTCAATTTACCCTTCTCCAAAAAAAAAATCGAAAGGGTCCCCCTACAAATCGCCGGTCTTAGGAAATTTTTTTTGGGCACCCAGATTTCAAAAATTTTCAAACTATTTTCTGGACCAAAAATCAAACTATTGAGGTCCTGGCCGGACATGTCCGGGGGGGGGGGGGGGGGGGGGTCAAAATTGGATTTCCCGAATTTCCGGGTCCGGACATGTCCGCCCGGACATCCGGACACCAGAAAATGTCCGCCCGGACATGTCCGCCCTGTCCGGGGCGGACATTTCTGGATGTCCGGATGTCCGCCTGGACATGTCCGGGCGGGAAATTCGGGAAATGTCCGGGGGGGGGGGGGTCAAAATTGGACCCGGACATCCGGACACCCGGATTTCCGGTCCGGATATGTCCGCCCTGTCCGCCCTGAAATCGCCTAAGGGGCCGGGGGAAATCCAGGAAATTCGGGAAATCCAGGAATATGAAGAATCCTCCAAAATATTTTTTTATGTTTGGGAGGATCCTTGAAATCGGTAGTGGACAGTAGCGGACAGGGCGGACATTTCCTTGTGGAAAAAGTGCCCGAAAAAAAAAATTCGAAAAGGTCCCCCTTACAGAATTCGCCTTTTTTCAAAAAATCGGAAAATTTCGGACCGCAATTTGTACCCAAGAAAGTGCCGAATTTTCGGACTTGGTCCGATTTGAACGATTTCCGTGCCTCTTGCAACCCCCATGAGGGGGGGCTGCTGTTTCGGGTTCTTCCGGTGGTACATGCTGGGGTGTCAGGACAGGGAATCCTGCTCGCTGTACCCGGTGATCCCTGACGCAGCCAGGAAGTGGAGAGCCTTGGAACCCTGGTTGAGGCCTGTAACACCCGGCCTTCCTGCCACTTCTGGCATTGTGGAGTGGAGGTGGATATGGAGAAGGTTCTCTCTCCGTCCGGTCGAGCACAACCGTCCTCTCCAGCCAGGGGCCATCTACTTTCCAAACAAGGGCCAGGAACATGCTCAAACAAACTAATTGATCAGAAAATCTGGCTAGCCGTGGAATCATTGAGCAAAATTTGGGGAGTGATTGGTGCCCCATTGCTGCATATGACATGTCCATTTTTGACGATTTTTGGGCAGAATTTGGTGCGTGGGACCTTTCGATTTTCATGAATTTTTCGGAATTTCGTGGGGACCGGTACCCCATTTGAGGGCCAAAAATCTCATTTCCGAGGCCTGGGAATGGTCGCAGTGGCCTCAGATGTCCAAAAACGTTCAATTGACCTCTCCTCGAAAAAAAATTCGAAAGGTCCCCCCTACTGGCACCCCGGATTAGGACATGTCTCTGGGGGTGCCCGGGGGCATTTTTGGCCCATTTTTGGCTGGGGAAAATGGGCCATTTTTCACGATTTTTTCGGTTTTTTGTCCGGACCGGCACCGCATTTGAGGGGCCAAAATCTGATTTCCGAGGCCCGGGAATGGTCGCAGTGGCTTCATTTGGCCAAAAACGTTCAATTTACCCTTCTCCAAAAAAAAAATTCGAAAGGGTCCCCCTACAAATCGCCGGTCTTAGGAGCAAAAAATTTGGGCACCCAGATTTCAAAAATTTTCAAACTATTTTCTGGACCAAAAATCAAACTATTGAGGTCCTGGCCGGACATGTCCGGGGGGGGGTCAAAATTGGATTTCCCGAATTTCCGGGTCCGGACATGTCCGCCCGGACATCCGGACACCAGAAAATGTCCGCCCGGACATGTCCGCCCTGTCCGGGGCGGACATTTCTGGATGTCCGGATGTCCGGGCGGACATGTCCGGGCGGGAAATTCGGGAAATGTCCGGGGGGGGGGGGGGGGGGGGGGGGGGGGGGTCAAAATTGGACCCGGACATCCGGACACCCGGATTTCCGGGTCCGGGCATGTCCGCCCTGTCCGCCCTGAAATCGCCTAAGGGGCCGGGGGAAATCCAGGAAATTCGGGAAATCCAGGAATATGAAGAATCCTCCTGTGTATTATTTACCTTTTTAAGGTGCAACAAAGGACTTATTTACATTTCGTCTATTATTTACCTTTTGTCTGGGCATTTAATTAATTTTCTGCCCCCCCCCCCCCTCCGACCCCCCCTGGGGGGGTCGGAGGGGGGGGGGGGGGGGTTACAACCAACAGGTTTACCCACCTACCCTCCTCTCGCCGACATGAATGCCACGGCGCTTTCAGAGCTGAAACGTCAGTGGGACGAGGAGCGACAGGGGCGCGAACCCGCGAGGACGTTGTCGGGATCGACGAGGCGAGCGCGGTGAGCTTGGACTTGTCCGTTGAAAGGTTCAGTGACACCGACACGGGCAGCGTTAGAGAGGAGGTTCAGGAACTAACCCCCTCTCCAAGCCCCCTCCCCCCCGCCCGGTTGCCAAGTATTATTTACCTATTGCATTTTAAAAAGCCAAACATCGTATTATTTACTTTTCGCTTAATATTTACTCTTCTTCTATTGTTTACCTTTTGTATATTACCGTATACGTAAATATTTTGGAACGTAAATATTATGGAACGTAAATATTATGGAACGTAAATATTTTGGAACGCTGGTGGGTTGGCGTTCCAGATTTTTTTCGTTCCATAATATTTACAGGGCTTTCTGCGACTCGGGGACTTGGACCAGGTGATCGGACGGCATACAGAGTCCCTGACGGGACCTACTCGTGCACTTTTCGCGCGATTCCTGACGCAAGCCGTCCTCACCACCGAGTCCCCAACTGGCCCTGTAAATATTATGGAACGTAAATATTATGGAACGGACCGGCCAAAAATGGGCCCGTTCCATAATATTTACGTTCCATAATATTTACGTATACGGTATTTACTTTTCGCTTAATATTTACTCTTCTTCTATTGTTTACCTTTTGTATATTATTTACCTTTTAAAAAGGTAAATAATCGACGGAACCCCCCTTTACCACCAAAAATATAAAAATATTTTGGAAAAAACCTTCCTAATCCGGCGATTTATAGGGGGACCCTTTTCGAATTTTTTTTGGGGGAAGGGGTAAATTGAACGTTTTTGGCCATTTGAAGCCACTGCGAGCATTCCCGGGCCTCGGAAATCAGATGTTTGCCCCTCAAATGCGGTACCGGTCCGGACGAAAATCCGAAAAATTCGCGCCAAAAAATGACCCCCGAAGCTGCGGTCTGGGTCCAAAGGATTTGTGCCAAGGGCCGTTATGGACACCCCATAAACCCTTCTGAAACCAAAAAGTGCACGAAAGGGGTTAAAACGGCCTAATTCGTTGATTTGTTGCATTTCCCAGCCAAAAATCGATTTTTTGGCTTGGCGAGTAGTTGGCGAAAATCGCGAAAAATCCCAAAAATATCGATTTTTCACAGAGGCCCAAAAACGTGTTCCTGGGTGGAAAATGGGCCCAAAAACCGGGTTCTGGCCATTTCTGGGTGGTTTTTCGGGGTTTCCAGACAATGTTCGCCATTTTTCTGCCCGAAACCCCAGCCTGCTTGCGTACACGTTAAGTCGAATAAATTAGACATAACCAGAAGAGCAACGTCATCATGTTCGTGAGAATGTCACCCCCCAAGCGGAGGCCGAGGAGGGGGGGGTGACATTCTCTCGGGGTACCCTAGGTAAGTCTAATAAACTTGACATAACCAGACGACCAACATCATCATGTTCGTGCTAGCACTTTGTGCGCCAAAAAACAGGTTACGCTCTTCATTTGGCTGCGTTCAACGAAAAAAAGACACTTCTTTCTGGAGTTTAGCTAGCACGATTCAGTTGGTCAAATCATTTGTCTGGTTTCTTCTGCCCCCCACCCCCGTGCAAGGTCATGTGCCCCATCCCATCGCTTGTTGTCTTGATTGCAGGGCTCCGCACTTTTTTGTTGTGCATGTTTGCGCTTCTCGCCTCCACACACCACCCTGGGGGGAGGGACAGAGGGCGGAGGGGGCTACACACTTACACAACCGATTCGGTCAAACAATGCCACGTCATCCCCATTGGGGTCCTGGACCGCGGCCTCTCTCCCAGCGAATTGGTGTCGTCATCAGGCAGGCTAAGTAGTTGTCTACACAGGACATTGGTTTTAAGGGGGTCTGAGTTCTGCGGAACTGGCTTCAAGGGACGCCCCCTCGTAATGACTGGGTGGATGGAGCCAAGTAATACCAGGTGGTCGGACACCGGAACTCTCGGCATTTATTAGTCGCGGGAACTGTGTCCGTGTGGTCGGGTGTGACCCCTTCCGATTCCACTGATTCCACTCTTGAACATGTAGTGTTGAAAGATACTTGGTGTTCTGATGTTTTACAGGGTACTTGACAAAGGAAAGAGGGTGGTCAGTCTTGTGATCCACCCTGAATCCTTCCTGTGAGCAGCAGATCCACAACACCTCGACTTCTTTCAGCGGCTGTATTGATATTGCCTGACACAGCAAACATGATTCAATTGGAGGAACAAGCCTCGTACACCAGCGGCCCAAAAGGTGGATTTCATGTATGGTTTTAGGATTTCCCTTACTACTGATGGTGTAGAGACTACAAAGCCTGACCTGATGACGCCGCCATGAACCTGGGAGACACGCCGCGTGAGAAGGGACCTCGGTGCGGGGTGGCGTGAAGATCCTGCCTGAGTGCCCTCGTCGGGACCCGCGGTAAACCGTGGCGTTCCCCCCGAGGCAAGTCCAGGACGAAGGTTGCAGATAACCGCTGCACCTCTTCGTCCGAAAGGAGCTCACAGGATAGGGGAACTGCCCACACCCCACTCACGACAGTGTATCCGAAAGGTGCACTGCGCGTGTGGTGGCGGTGTCGGGTCCAGACCCACCTCGTTCCCCCATGCCCGTCAGTTGTTGCCCCTCCAGGGGTGGCTGCTGTCTGGCATGGGGGGCGCCCTCCCTGCCTTGCAAGGAAAAATGTAGAACGGCATGCTGCCCGTTTCTTCATTTTTTCACCTTGCCTGGCAGGGGGGGGCCCACCCTCACGGGGGGAAAAAGAGGAACGGCATGCTGCCCGTTCACTCTTTTTGAACGATTTGAACGATTTTTGGCCGTGCTCGTAGCATTCCCCGTAGAGGGGGTCGCTATTTCGTGTTCTCCTGGCCGCACGGAGGCATTGCCTTACGTCGCCTCTTCCTCTTTTCCTTTGGTGGTGTGTTGGTCTGGCACAGAGGGCGGGACCGTGCTGATATGCACAGTGACGACTCTCCCTTTTGTTTTGTGCCCGCCTCCACCGAGATTCGGCTGATGCCTCTCAGGGTTTTTTCCTCCCGTCGTGGGTGGGCCCACTTCCGGCCATAAAATTGGCCGGAATTTTTTTTCAGGGGGTCTTCGCTGGCCGTTACCCTCCGTCAATCTCCGTCAGTTTTCAGCTAATTCAACAGGGAATTCACCAAAACGCACTGACGGTCACCCCGTAGCGAAGACCCCCTCAGCAAAAAATCCATTTTTTGCTGAGCATAGAAAAAATATTTTGGAATATTTTTTGGCAAAAATATTTTTGAAAATATTTTTTGAAAGTTGCAAACAGGGCTGTTCCTAACTGGGGGGCTTGTTCCCCACTTTCAGGATTCTGAACTTTTTTTCTAAGAATTTTTGTAAGGGGAAAAAAAGTTTTTTTCATGGTATGACAAAGATCTTGCAAGAAATGTTAAGAAATCTCGAAATTTCTTACAGGGGGGGGTCAAATAAACGTACTTAGTTGAATAGTAGTACTTAGCCGAATAGTAGTACTTATTTTTTTGGGGCTCTGGGGCACGTTGGGCCGTTGAATAGTAGTACTTACTTTTCACCCTTTTTTTTTTGGGAAAATTTTTCGTTTTTTTGAGATTTTCTTTTTGGAGACACACAAATCTGCAAACTTTGGGGCAAGGAATGGGGACAACGGGGTCTATTGGTGCCACTTAGGGGAACCAGGGTGCACGGGGTCCGTAGAGGGGGGAAGTGACCTACGCTCAAAGATATGTCGTGACGAAGGGAATCGGGGCATCCCCCCTCAGACACATACGGACGGGAAACCAGCGAACCCGCAAACTCCTGCGGTCCAGAGGCATCAGAACCACTGCTGAAGACCGCAAACCCGGAAACCCGCAAACTCCTGGGGTCCAGAGGCGTCAAAATCACTGCTGAAGAGCGGCGCGCATTAAACGACTCCTCATCTACGGCGTCCGCAGTCCCTACCACCAACGAGAAGATGTGGACGGATGGCCCCAGACACACCTCACCATAGATGTAGCCTTCGAGGACCAGCTGAGCCCACCCCCCACCCCCCGCAGCCCCCTTCCCTGACGTTGTTTGACATTCTCTCCTGTTGTGCAGCACTGATCAACACACGCCCGCAAACCCGCAATCCAACTGCCCAGATTTCACCATCCACCAACAGAGCCAATAGCTTCGGCTGGTGTCCGACATAATGATGACGTCCGATGATTTCATGTGCCTCCTGCTGATGGAATGCCTCCTGTTCAAGATATTCGAGGATGGGCCACCGCCATGCGCTCCCCGGCCTTCCTTCAACCAACTGGCCCGGGCCAGGGCACGCTGGTAGCCGAGCGCTTGCGGGATATGGGGTACGTGCTGAAGGTGTCGGGTGAGGAGGACGGGTTCGTGAAGAGCTCCCTTTGTCCGGACCTCACCTTCGCACCAAGCACAGAAACATCCCCTGAGGCTGGTGGTGCGGACCTTGAACCTGGGTTGGACGGGAAGGCAAAAGAGAGCACAGAGAAGCAGTCCACCCAAAAGAAAGTTGTGTCTCAGCCAACCCAACAGTCAAGCATCTTGGCATGGGCGAAGCCGGTTCGTGTGAACTCTCTCACACAGACACAGCCTTCCCAGTCCTCCCAGTCCTCCGAAAAGAAGCGCGCAGCGTCCCCGACCACCCAGACTCCCAACAAACACCGCAGGCTCTGCAAAGGGTGTAGGAAGCCTGGGCACAACATGCAGACTTGCCCCAGCAAGCCCAAGAACTTGAAGAAGAAGTAAGTTGGGGCGTGCTGGTTGTGGCTTGTCTTTTTCACATCTTTTTTTTAAGCATCAACGCACCAACCAACCACCGACAGTGAAGCTGACAGCTCTGATGAACTGTGTATGCTTTCACTAACTCAACAAGAATGTCAACCAGGGGGGGGGGGGGGCAATACAAATCAAAACGGTACGAAACCAAATGAGGGGCGAGTGGTAGGACGAGAACAGAGCGGATACTCGACCGGAAGGCAGAAGAAGTGAGAGACGGACGACAGCAGTGACCAGCGCGCCCCTGGTGGACCAAACAGCCCCGCAGAGCCCCTGCAAACAGCGTTTTTAGGAAAAGTTGAATAGACGTACTTAGTACGTCTATTCGCTCGCAAACTATTTATTAATTTTCTGGCGAGGTCGATTTAGGCCCGCGCGTTCGCCGAATAGTAGTACTAAGTACGTTTATTTGACCCCCCCCTGTAAGACGTCTTAATGTAATGCCGAAAGGGCTATTTCTTAAAGATTTCTTACTGATTTCTTAAGACGTGTTTCTTAATGCCTAGCATTTTAATGTCCATCATTCTGAAAAAGATCTTAAAAGATCTTTTTCAGAATGATGGACATTTTTAATGCTGGGAGATATGGAAATAATGTCCATCATTTCATTAAGAAATCTTAAGAAATCCTGCATTTCTTAAAAATAACGGGGGTCATTAATTTAAGAAATTTAATGCAGCACCTGCATTAAGACGTCTTAAGAAAGAAGTGAAAAGATCCTTTTCTTATTAAGACCTTTGTCATACCATGCAATTTTTCTAAGAATTTTGTTAGGGGAATTTTTTTCTAAACCCTGTGCCTGGAATTTTGACCGAGTTAGATAAAATTTTCAGTGCAATCCTTCAGCACCTCCCCCCTAGATTTTTAGGTTTTCTTGACCCAATGGTCGAAATCTGCGACATAGTGGAAATCCCGGGGACATGTCGAATTCGAAAATTTTGGGTTAAAAAATCCCAGGGGGGACCCTTTGGTTTCACCCCCTGTTGGGGGGCCTGGTGGGCGTTCAGGTGAGCTGCGACCCTTGGTTCTGACAGAGTGCAGCAATGGTAATCAACCGTCGTGAACGTACTTTCGTGCCGGCATGGCTATTCATGGGCACCGTGGCATGTCGCCGCATCCGTTCCGATCACAAGTGCCAGAGGCAAATCAGGAGTCCTGGTCCAGTGCAGGCACCTGCGCTGCAGATACCCAAGGGACTGTTGTCCACAAAAATGCACACACAAGGACATCAACTGACCGAGGCAATGCAGCTCGCAGCCTATCGATTCGATTCGGGGCACAAGCCTCACGAGCTGGTCATGCGATACCACGTTACTCTGCGTGGCGTATTCCGTGCAGCCGAAATGGCTTGGGCAGCAGTGCACAGGGGACCTTCTGCTGCACTGTGACAGGACAACCCAAGCACGTGCCGCGTACATCCAGAGGTGAAGTTGGATGAGGAAGATCAGTGGCTTCTGGGAGGAAGAGGGCGACCGCATCCACGTCGCGGATAACACACTCAGCACACGAGCGGGCGTTGCAAGAAATCCCCCATGTGTAAACAGGGGAAATCGGGCTTTTAGGGGATCCTGGTCAGGAATAAAAATTTCCACACATAGTTTTCGACTTCCTGAGGCCAAAAACCGGTGTTCCTGGACCCAGATGTGACATCTGGATGACATAATAAAAATCCAGAGTGCCTTAGAGGCGCGCGGGACATTTTTTTGGGGTTCGTGACTGGGGACCCCCTATTTTGGGGGATTTCCCGTAGGTGGAAAATGTCGATTTTCCGATTTTAAATCACTCTGGGGGCACCTGCGGGGCCATATTTTGCATTTTCAGACAGGGGACATATACCCTACAAACCCGATTTTCGGGTTTTTTGACCATTTTATGCCTTGTGCGAAAACGTGATATTTTTTGGACAAAATTCCAGGCACAGGGTTCTAAGGTTGTTTCGCAGAGGAAAAAACTTTTTCTAAGTTTTCCCCAGTCGACAGGGCGCGCACAAGGATGGAAGGGAAGTCTGTCCCACGTACCGTTCGCCTTGCTGGCCAACTGGAGAGCCAGACGTTCACTACCGTGGCCTCCGGCGGCTGGGGGGCTCCGCCCCCCAGACCCCCCTGTGGCGTACGTCTCGTACTCAAGTCCTTCGAATCCCATCAAGTCGGGGTCCAACCACTCCAGTCGCCTCTGAGGACGCAGCCAACTCGCACAGAATATGTACGCCCACACGAACAGATGTTCGCTACCGTGGCCTCCGGCGGCTGGGGGGCACCGCCCCCCAGACCCCCCATGTAGCGTGTGCCCGTCCATCTATCTCACTTCCCCAGGAGGTCAGCGCCGCATCCATGAAGCGCTTCTTCGAAGCCTGACTGACATCGGACAGGAGGTCGGGCTTCCCCACCTGGGAGGTACACCTGCCGCGTTCGCGACATGCGTGACACGCGACACGCTACCTGAAACGTGAGTGTGCCTTGCTAACACGGGCATTTCAACGGTCTGCCGACGACCGTTCCCCAAACCAGTAAACCAGCAGTTTTGGAAAATCGGAGAGATCACCCTACTGCGCTGAATATGGTGCGCACCACTGCAAAAATCCCCGGGAGCTTTTGGGCTTTCAGACCTGAAGGGGCCAGCAGGTGGGTGGCGTCGGGGAGTGGCAGCTTTGTAACTGTCCTCCAGCTGCTGGCATGTCCAGCCCTGCGAGAGTGCCAAGGTGTATTGAGTCCCTGCGGAGCACAACCCCCGATGAGAACGAGTGCCAGATGATCCTCATTCATTTTCAGCTGTACGCGCATGAGGGGCACTCTCTGCCGCAAGCATCTCTGGACATCACTCGAGAGCTGTCACATGATGACGCGGAGAGAAATCAGAGAAAAAGTCCCGCCTGACGGGCACGCGCCTGGAAACTGTGGGGGGGCGAGCAAAAAATCCCTTGTAAAAATTCTTAGAAAAAACCTGGTTCCCCGACCCAAAAAACCTGGAAAAAGGGCTCGTTCCCCGCCCAGGCCTGGTTGCAAACATAAAAAAATATTCTGGAATATTCTGGCCCAAAACATATGTTTGGGGCACTATGCCTACTGGGGGGGGCTAAATAGAAGGGGGTGGCCGAATAGAAGGGGGGGGTCTGGAAATTCGAAATCCAGAAAATTTTAGGCCGAATACAAGGGGGGGGGTCTTGTATTCGGCGGTCCGTGAATTTTGGCCAATTTTCAAATTTTCAGCCTGTTTTTCCAGTCCTAACAGACGCCCCATGGTCAAAATGACCCCACTGCGATTCGCACGGAATCCAAACATTCAAAAGAACAGGGTTTTGGACACCAGTGTGGGGGTCCTCACAGGTGGCTGACTCCTGGGAATATCCTCCCATTATCAGGAGCCAAATCAGGCCCACATTTCATGGGTGAAACTTGGCACCTCCGCCCACAAAATGACCCCACCACGATCCGCACGGATTCCGAATAGTGCAATGGAAGGCGAAAATCGCGATTCCACGAGGTCACCTGGAGCAAAATTCACCAAAATTTGGAAAAATCACGGACCGCCGAATACAAGACCCCCCCCCTTGTATTCAGCCACCCCCTTGTATTTGGCCACCCACTGCAAAAATTGCCCAAAATTTTGGGTTTTTGAAAACCCCCAAAAAAAAGCGTTTATACGCCTATTACAAGGGGGGGGGTCTTCTATTTAGCCCCCCCCAGTAGGGGCATAGACCCCGATAAGAGGGGGTCGGGGGTCGGGGGGGTCAGGGGTCGGGGGTCGGGAGGGGGTCCGAGGGGGTCGCCTTGAGGAATTTGCCTGAATGGGGACCACCAATAAGGGGTGTTCATAGGCACCCCATGGCCAAAATGACCCCACTGCGATCCGCACAAACTCCAAACATTCAAAAGAACGGGTTTTTGAAAAACCCGAGGAGGGGGTCGGGGAGGGTGCCGCTGGGTGGGTGGGTAGGGTGGCATGGTGTGTGCCTCCCAGGCATCTCCTCCCACGACTATCCCTGGACCAGACCCACATTTCATGAGTGAAGCTTGGTACTTCTATCCACAAAATGACCCAGTAGTCCCAAATATTCAAAAGGACGGGGCTTTGCAAACCCTGTGTGGGGGGGTCGGAGGGGGTCGGGAGGGGGGCCGACCCCTCATACTCCGACCCCCCAAGTTTGCAACCCCCCATTTTCCGACCCCTGAGAAATAGTGCAAAAGTTCCTAGAAAAGGTGCCTAGGGGGGGGGGGGGGGGGGTCAATGACCCCCCCCGGGGGGGGGTCAGTTTTTTCACATTTTCCGTGACCACAGGCAGGCGTGTTTCTAGTGGGGGATGAGGATGAGTCCAGCCAAGAGGCAGACGTTCACTACCGCGGCCTCCGGCGGCTGGGGGGCTCCGCCCCCCAGACCCCCCTTGTGGCGTGTGTCTCGTACTCAAGTCATTCGATTCCCATCAGAATTCAACCACTCCAGTAGCCTCAGGATGCACAGAACCTACGCCCACAATGAACAGATGTTCACTACCGTGGCCTCCGGCGGCTGGGGGGCTCCGCCCCCCAGACCCCCCAGCTAGCGTGTGCCCGTCTAGTAACCAAGTCCTTGCGCTTCTGGCTGTGGCATATCAGGGGGAAGACCTGAGGATGGCGCGAGCGGGAGAGGAACCGTGGGAGGAACCCATTCGGTACATGACTCCAGGAATGGGGATGTGACGACACAAGGACACATGTCGCAACAGCCGGGTGCGACTGCTGGGGGTCACGTTGGCAGCGAGGGCGCGAAGCGCCCGAGCGTTCTACCCACGGTGAAAATTTTTTTCGAGGCAAAAAACACGACTGACCCCCCCCCGTTTCGAAAAATCTGAATCCTAGAAAAACCCCTGCTCCCGACGGATTAAAAAAAATTCCCGAATTCCCAAAACATACCTGAATGTTGCCCGGTATGAGTATAAGGATTTTCAGAATTGCCAATAATTTTTTTTCTTGGTGGTTCAGGCCCAAATGGTGTGAACAAATATTATTTCCGGAGAAAGAAAAATACCATGGCGTGAGCCACGGATCCCAATGATGCAAATAAACGCATTTTCGGGAGGAGGAAAAAATAGTCCAAAAATGGGGCCCGGGCGGGCCAGCCCATGGGGCCTGGCCCGTGTCCTCAGTGTCTGTCATTGAATCTCTGGTTTTGAGGCGACGATCCAGCCCGCACTGACGAGCCTTGGCGCCCTCATCGAACCCTTGGGCGCAATTTTCCGCAAGTTCAGGAAGATGAACTGTACCGCACAAGGAACAGATGTTCAGTACCGTGGCCTCCGGCGGCTGGGGGGCTCCGCCCCCCAGACCCCCGCGTGACGTATGCCTGTCGACCAAGCCCTTTGGGATCACATCAGGTCATGGAATCCAGAGACCGCCCTCAGGAGGACGCACCCAACTCACCACAGAATCTGGACCCCACAAGGAACAGGTGTTCGCTACCGTGGCCTCCGGCGGCTGGGGGGCTCCGCCCCCCAGACCCCCCTGTGGACCTCTTTGCATTCTCTGGACCACCTCTAAGGGTGCACCACTCTCTTCTCCAGGGTCAAACTGCATATTCCCACGGTTTCTCGTGTTTCTGTACGGGGTCTAATAAACGATGGACTCATCCGCAGAACACGTCCGGGGGCACCATGGATTCCAATGTTCCGGAACATGCCGTTTTCGGGGGTTTTCGGGTCACCTGCGGTGCGCACGGCCCAAAAAATGGGGTGAAACAGGTCACGAAAACCAAGAAAAAATTGAGTATAAGTACCGGGTTTTTGGCCACTTTTTGTCAGAATAAGCTTCAGGTATGTCCCAAAACCCTAAATAAAACTTCGCCCACCCCACACGGGATCGGTGGGCGATAGCGAACGCCCTGGCTGCCCAGGAAAAAAAATATTAGAAACGCGTTTATTAGTTGCCCAAAACAATCTCAGACGATCGTGACACGCTAACCCCCTCCTTTGATATCCTGGCGCTCTTCTGTGGGGTGAGTTGGATGGAATTCGTCCAATCCAGTGCACCCACACGATTCTCCCACCACCCGGAGGCTCAGGACCAACACCAGAACATGAAGGATGCCCTCGTCCCTCGTCCTTCGCCTACAGCTGGGTCTCAAAGAATACTGCAGATTTTGGACAGTTTATGACCACCGAACACATCCCTCACTGAGAGGTGCATGGAAAACTATCTGTGCCCCTGCTGGATCGTAAAGTGGCAGCAAAACGAGAACAAACCAATTCCTGCCGAAAGTTGTTTTGTTGGAACGCAGGCCCCGCTCTTTCTGTACGCCACTCCCCGGTCTGATGAAGTGGTGTGTGTGGGGACGCACGATCCAGCTAAAGGCACAGAAAGTTAGTTCCCCCAGTTGGCACGCCGAACGAACAAAAAAATATCCGCTCGCTCAAGAGCTGCGATTTGTTGTTCGAGGGAGGCACCACTGGCGCACCCATCTCTGAGAGGGTTTCTGTTATGATTGGACTTGCATGCCGTACTTCACGACAATCTCTTCCTGTGGGTGCGATGCGGGTGTGGACACTGTCCCTGACATGATCTTCTCGGTCCAAAACAGAGCCACGGCTTGCATAGCACCTGCTTTCTTGCGCATTTCCCTAGAAGTAATCACAAGTGCACCAGGAATGGGCCCCAGGTCTGAGCATGAACCACAATATTCGTCTGCAAATCAGAAAGGGGAGAGAAGGACCAGCGGGCATTCGTCGATCGCGAGAACACCCCACACGCCTGCTGCGGGTGTGGTGTGTCCTGCATGTGTCTGTATGGCAAAGTTCCCTGCGTTGTTACAGGGGTGCCAACTGAAGCAATTTTTCAGCCAACGCTCTGAGACAAAAATTATTGGTCCCCAAAAAACACGTTCGTGGGTTCCCCGGGCCATTTTGAGGTGATTGTGTGACATGTCCGAAATCAGAGGTCCCAACCGAGAAAAAATTCTCACAAAAAAACCCGCCAACGCATTTTACATTGACAGCGACACGACACAGGCGCGTGTACAATGCGAACTTTGGACAAAAATGTACACAAACTGACTACTTGTCGAAGAAGGATGGTTGGAAGATCACGGGGTGGTGTGGGCGCAGCGGAGTATGCGGGCGGCCGCTGTACCCACGGACAAGTGTTCGGCTGCTCCGCCACAGCATCGGTCTGCTGCCACCTGACCGCAGCAAACGTGCACAGCAGGCCGGCAGATGCGTCAGTCCCCTCGACTAGTCCAGGTACGCGTATGCCGTACGCACTTTCTGAAAAACTCGCTGCACATAGTGGGTGGCTGAGCCCCGGATTTTGCTCTTGCCTTCACAGATGGTCCCTTGCCGCACACTGGCGAGTTACACACAAACACATGCAAGCATACTGCAAAGGCTTAGCCATGTAAGTCATGGCCGTCTCCTGTGTTACACAGAGTCCCGAACGCACGCGCCGTACGCGTACGCACGCCACCACTGGACAAGTCGGGCCCCCAACCCTGCCACTCTGCCACATCTCCCACCCACCTCCACAGTTTACAGTCGTGAAGCTTCCGGGAAGGGCCTGTTCCCAAAGGGGAAGCTTGACATCAAACTCGCCGGGCCACACTTCAAGAAACCCGAGACCATCCTGAAGAGCAGGACGAAGGGGAAGGGCTCCACCACACCGCGC
Organism: Rhynchopus euleeides; assembly: GCA_963210315.1. NCBI lineage: Eukaryota > Euglenozoa > Diplonemea > Diplonemida > Diplonemidae > Rhynchopus > Rhynchopus euleeides. The sequence goes on from OY723270.1 coordinate 363,205, forward strand.
CGCACGGGGTCGTCACCGAATCGGCCCACTCGTCGGGTCGCCAAGTCGATTTTCAATTCGATGCCGAAAGGCAGATATGCACTCCAGGATTCGGTAGTCGGGAGCCCCGACAAGTCGGTCTAGTCGGCGGCGACGAGTCGCCGATCACTGCGTCGTGAAAGGAATAGTTGTGGAGGGGAAGCTCAAGCCTTCGAGGCAGAGGTAGCCGTCACTTCTTGGCGGGAGAATGACTCGCCAGGTACGTTTTGCCGTTTAGCAATGGCAAGCCCGTGTGCAGTGCTTAGAATACACACCGAGATGAAAGTTGGCAGCGTCCGGAGGGACTGACAGCATTGCCAAGAGGGGCCTGATGTGAGACTGAGGGAAACAGGGGGCACGGAACCTGGGCCCCGAACGAGTAGAATCCAACTGTGGACCGAGTCGTCAGAATGCATCCAAAGAGCCGGCGACGAATGATCCCCACCTGGGGCCGGGAGTACAGGCGCGTGTAAGCTCGCCCTTGTGTCAGCAGAAGAGCACTTGTGTTGTGCGCCAACTCGGGGAAAACAAAAACAACACTCCGCGGCCTGTGGAGGTTGCAGTTGATATCCAAAACCTGCCTAGTAGGCTGATCTTCTTGACATTGGCAGGATACAAATCACGCTGACTGCAACAACAGGTGACAAATGTTCCAAATCCGTTGGGGGACTTTTGCTTAGAAGAGCGGAAAAGTGAGTCGCCTCGCACGGGATGGGGGCAGACTGACACATAACAACAGAGTCAACAGAGACAGGGAGCAAATGAGACAACTCCGTGGTGTGGATATGACGAGCAAAGTGTGACACGCCCACAGCGATGTTACAAATCTGTCGTGGACTTGTAACAAATGTGACAAATAGCGCAAATGTTACAAATGTTACAAATCCGTCGTGGACTTGTAACATTTGTTACAAATGCCGCAAATGTTACAAATCCGCCGTGGACTTGTAACAAGCATGCCACGGCGACTTTGTAACATTTGTAACATTTGTAACATTTGCGGCATTTGTAACAAATGTTACAAGTCCACGACGGATTTGTAACATTTGTAACATTTGCGGCATTTGTAACAAATGTTACAAGTCCACGATGGATTTGTAACATTTGTAACATTTGCGCTATTTGTAACATTTGTTACAAGTCCACGACGGATTTGTAACATTTGTAACATTTGCGGCATTTGTAACATTTGTTACAAGTCCACGGCGGATTTGTAACATTTGTAACATTTGCGGCATTTGTAACAAATGTTACAAGTCCACTACGGATTTGTAACATTTGTAACATTTGTAACATTTGCGGCATTTGTAACATTTGTTACAAGTCCACGACGGATTTGTAACATTTGTAACATTTGCGGCATTTGTAACAAATGTTACAAGTCCACGACGGATTTGTAACATTTGTAACATTTGCGGCATTTGTAACATTTGGTACAAGTCCACGGCGGATTTGTAACATTTGTAACATTTGCGCTATTTGTAACAAATGTTACAAGTCCACGACGGATTTGTAACATTTGTAACATTTGCGGCATTTGTAACAAATGTTACAAGTCCACGACGGATTTGTAACATTTGTAACATTTGCGCCAGGCCTGGGCGGGGAACGAGCCCTTTTTCCAGGTTTTTTGGGTCGGGGAACCAGGTTTTTTCTAAGAATTTTTACAAGGGAATTTTTGCTCGCCCCCCCACAGTTTCCAGGCGCGTGCCCGTCAGGCGGGACTTTTTCTCTGATTTCTCTCCGCGTCATCATTGACAGCTCTCGAGTGATGCCCAGAGATGCTTGCGGCAGAGAGTGCCCCTCATGCGCGTTACAGCTGAAAATGAATGAGGATCATCTGGCACTCGTTCTCATCGGGGGTTGTGCTCCGCAGGGACTCAATACACCTTGGCACTCTCGCAGGGCTGGACATGCCAGCAGCTGGAGGACAGTTACAAAGCTGCCCCCGACGCCACCCACCTGCTGGCCCCTTCAGGTCTGAAAGCCCAAAAGCTCCCGGGGATTTTGCAGTGGTGCGCACCATATTCAGCGCAGGGTGATCTCTCCGATTTTCCAAAACTGCTGGTTTACGGGTTTGGGGAACGGTCGTCGGCAGACCGTTGAAATGCCCGTGTTAGTAGCAGAGGGACACTTCAGCTATTTTCAGCAGAAAAAAAATGAAGCTTTAATTACCCTGCGCCTTTGTCAGAAAACGAGGTGCCGACCCACACCCAGCCCAGCCCACGTCGAACCTCCAATCGCGCATGTACTAGACTTCATTCTGTACCAAACGGGCAGCATTTCGAGTTCAAACGGGCATGTACTGGACTTCATTCTGTTCCACAACTTCGCAATTCCGAGCGCAAACCTGCATGTCCTCGCCCTTTGCCTCGAGCAAACGGGCAGCATTCAGAGTCCAAACGGGCATGTACTAGACTTCATCCGGCACAACATGGAGTCGAAACGGGCATGTACTAACCCCGTGCCTTCCGCAAACGGGCATGTACTAGACTTCATTCTGCCACAAACGGACAGCATTCAGAGTTCAAACGAGCATGTACTAGACCTCATCCTGCATCACAACAGCCGCGAACGGGCAGCATCTGGGTTTCAAACCGGCATGTACTGGACTTCGTACTGCATCACGACGGCAAACGAACAGCATTCAGTGCCCAAACGGGCATGTACTAGACTTCATACTGCAAACAACTGCGTCAACCTCGAGTCCAAACGGGCAACGGACAGCACCTAACCGGGGGGGTCATGAAAAAGCGCTGGAACAGTCACAAATCACGCAACAAATCGTTCACACCTGGACAAAGGGCCAGAAATACCCTCCGGGAGCCACATTTTTTCGGTGTGAACGATTATGACAAGGCTCTGAAAAAGTCAGACACATTTCCGGTCTGCTACGCTATTCTGTGCAACACGACAGGCACCCAGTCGGGGGTGGTCATGAAAATGTCGCGGAACAGTCACCAAACGCCAAAATAATCGTTCACACCTGACGAAATAGCCAGAAATACCCCCCGGGCGGCATTTTTTTGGGGTGTGAACGATTTTTGACATGTCCCAGAGCCCAAAAAAACATGTTTTGGGGGTCTAACTGGCCTGTGAACGATTTCTGGTGATGTGCGAACGATTTTTTGTCACTTTTTGGCCTTCTCTCCAGCAAAACCCTAAGGAAACTGACCCCAAAATGACAAAAAATCGTTCGCAGTGAAAAAAATGGCATGTACTAGGGGTGTTACAGTCGCTGCCAGTTGCAGATCGTCATTTTGGGACCACTTTTGGGGTTGGTGGGTCAAAATAACACAATACGAAATTCGCAGAATTTTTGTTTCAGCAGCCCGTGCTAAGGGTCCCTCCTCTAGTGTTAGCAAGGCACACTCACGTTTCAGGTAGCGTGTCGCGTGTCACGCATGTCGCGAACGCGGCAAGTGTACCTCCCAGGTGGGGAAGCCCGACCTCCTGTCCGATGTCAGTCAGGCTTCGAAGAAGCGCTTCATGGATGCGGCGCTGACCCGGGGAAGTGGGATAGATGGACGGGCACACGCTACATGGGGGGTCTGGGGGGCGTGAGCCCCCCAGCCGCCGGAGGCCACGGTAGCGGACATCTGTTCGTGTGGGCGTACAGATTCTGTGCGAGTTGGCTGCGTCCTCAGAGGCGACTGGAGTGGTTGGACCCCGACTTGATGGGATTCGAAGGACTTGAGTACGAGACGTACGCCACAGGGGGGTCTGGGGGGCGGAGCCCCCCAGCCGCCGGAGGCCACGGTAGTGAACGTCTGGCTCTCCAGTTGGCCAGCAAGGCGAACGGTACGTGGGACAGACTTCCCTTCCATGCTTGTGCGCGCCCTGTCGACTGGGGAAAACTTAGAAAAAGTTTTTTCCTCTGCGAAACAACCTTAGAAAAAAAATCCCCTAACAAAATTCTTAGAAAAAAACTTTTTTTCCCCTTACAAAAATTCTTAGAAAAAAAGTTCAGAATCCTGAAAGTGGGGAACAAGCCCCCCAGTTAGGAACAGCCCTGATTTGCGCTATTTGTAACATTTGCGGCATTTGTAACAAATGTTACAAGTCCACTACGGATTTGTAACATTTGTAACATTTGCGCTATTTGTAACATTTGTTACAAGTCCACGGCGGATTTGTAACATCTGTAACATGTGCGGCATTTGTAACAAATGTTACAAGTCCACGACGGATTTGTAACATTTGTAACATTTGCGCTATTTGTAACATTTGTTACAAGTCCACGGCGGATTTGTAACATTTGTAACATTTGCGGCATTTGTAACAAATGTTACAAGTCCACTACGGATTTGTAACATTTGTAACATTTGCGCTATTTGTAACATTTGTTACAAGTCCACGGCGGATTTGTAACATCTGTAACATGTGCGGCATTTGTAACAAATGTTACAAGTCCACGACGGATTTGTAACATTTGTAACATTTGCGCTATTTGTAACATTTGTTACAAGTCCACGGCGGATTTGTAACATTTGTAACATTTGCGGCATTTGTAACAAATGTTACAAGTCCACGACGGATTCGTAACATTTGTAACATTTGCGCTATTTGTAACATTTGTTACAAGTCCACGACGGATTTGTAACATTTGTAACATTTGCGGCATTTGTAACATTTGTTACAAGTCCACGGCGGATTTGTAACATTTGTAACATTTGCGCTATTTGTAACGTTTGTTACAAGGCCACAACGGGTAAAATAGGTGAAAAAAGTGAAAAACCGTTGTTTGACCCAAAAAATGGCATTTCCTGGGGTGCGACCAATTGCGACCAGACCCAAATATGCCCAAAAAAACATATTTTTGGTGGGCTGGGTCTCGCATTCACCTTGTGTAATTCTAAATAATTTTTGTCTCACCAAAACCCCTAACGTTGGCACCCCTAGTTGTTAGCACAAATCCAAAAATGTTAAGCCCAATACAGGCCGAAAAAGGGCACCAAATGGCCTATTTCGGCCCGAGGAACCGTGACTGGGATATAATGGGGTGTGCCCTGCAGGATCTGCACCGCACAGCTTCCCTGCGAAAAGCCAAAAGAGGGGGCATGAAAGACGGGGTTCAGGGGAGTGACAGTTCCCCGAGTATAGTGCGAGAGAAATAATCCGGCCATCCGGAGTAGCAAGCAGTGACACTGGGGGTCTTCGCTACAGGGTGATCGTCAGTGCATTTTAGTGCATTTCCTGTTGAATTGGCTGAACACTGACGAAGTTTGTCGACCAGCGAAGACCCCCACTAGCTGCCGTTAGTTGCGGCGAGACCATCGACATCTGCGTCAACAGCTGCCACAGTGGCAGGCTGCAGACGGAGGGAACCTTCCGGAAACAGCATGTACGAGGCCTTCGGGAGTTCCCGCAGAAAGCTGAGGTCATAAACGCCATCCGAGGTGGTGACATTGTCTGGAATCTTCTCCAGCAGGTCGCTGGCAGGGCAGCCGACACCAAGCTGATCGTGCGAAAGGTAGTCTGCAATCAAGCGGTTCACTGTGATGGTGGGATGCATCTCCTGCAAGTTCTGCAGCTCGTACATCCACTCATTCGTGCCCACAATCATAAACTCGACCACATGGTACACTGGGACCTTCCTGTGGCGTGTGCTGTTGTGCTGAGAGCACACCCGAATCATTGCGCGTAGAACTCCCACAACCTCGGGAAAGTACTGCAGAGACGCGTGATCGACTATGTTGTTGACATTCATAAGCTTGGCCACATTGGCAAGTCCTTCGGCCTGCCGCACCACAGTGCCCACGTGCGCGTAGCCACGGTGATGGATGCCACCAACGTTGCCGCACAGGTCTCTGCCTGAAGAGACGCCCATTGCCACGGTGTAGTCCCCTGTCGGGCGCCTCAGGTAGTTGATGAATTCCAGTGCGTGCTTGCCACGGTTGTGTTGTTTGTATGACACGAAGTACACACCCGCAGCCGACATGCTGACACAGCCACCAGTGGCATTCGCAACAGTGCTGATGGCGTCTGAGAGATCACAAAACATAGCCGTTAGGTCTCCGGTAAAGCTTGTCGCCGCGGCCTTTGCCTTTGGTGGAACGATCGTGAGGCACACCATCGCAACCTGCTGCCATTCCAGCCCGACAGCGAGCCTCCCCTTCAGGTCGACCATCTGACTGGCCGAGCGCGACAGGCCTGAGTCGGCAGTGCGTCCTGCCGAGGTTGACACTGTCTCATGGTCGTCATCGTCTCCGTCAACGTTGCTAATAATATGTGCCGGAAGATACGGCTTGTACAGCTTCAGGTTGTTGGCGATGGTGATGAAGCCCCTCTGCAGCTCGTCGGGGTTCTCCAGCTGGTTCAGGTACTCCACATCTGAAAGATTGAAACGGGAAATGGCGTCTGCCGTCTCCTCAGCCACAAGCTGCCTCTGCCGCAGCTCCTCAAACTTCGACAACGAGCGGCAGTACGTGTGGGTCGTGTGCGCAAGTACCCCCGCCAAGATGGCCACGACACAGAAACCAAGCACAGTGAGCCAGAGGCTGCTCGTCCTCGCCCCGTCCATGGTGCCCGCACGTGCTTTCGACAGCACAAAGAACTGGTCCAAGGGGTCCATGATCCCAGCCTTCTCACGGTGGTAGTCCAGCCCGTGCACGAGGCCCATTGCGTAGTCTTGATCCGGAGGTGCGCTGCTGCTGAACTGCAGCAGCTTGTCGGGTGCCATGCCTGTTGTGTTCACAGCGACGTGCGGATCCGTCGGGCGGTATAACCCAACCATCGCGTGGTGTGCGACGGTCTCCAGGTCGATCAACGCGTCGCTCCGGCTCTTGGCAAGCGTGACGAGACTCAGTTCCTCCTCAGTGAAGCCAGCTGCTTCCATGCGTGACGCAAGCGAGGCAGGAGCGGTCAACGCTCTCGGCGGCCCCCCAAGAACGTACAGGTCCCAGTAGATGCGGTATGGGTCCACCGGCAGTGGCGCCTTGCCGTCGCGGATCGCGATCACCTGGTTGAAGTAGTCCCAGTATGACGCGTTCCCTGTCACGGTAAACGTCCGGACGAAGCGTGTCAGGTCGTCAGAGCTCTGACGCAGCTCCATCACCAGCTGGATGGTGTTGATCAGCTTTTCCTTTTCTTCTTCGGCCTTGATACGCGACTGGTACGACAACACCACAATGACGACCAGCAGTGCCAGGCAGCACACGTTCAGTATCGGTCCCCACGCGATTTTCATATTGATTGTTGTCGAGAGCACAACTGCACAAGGCCACCAGAAGGTCTCAGGCACTGCAATATTTTTTTTTAATATGTGGTCTCAGCCAGACCAAAGGAGGTCCTGTGTGATAGGCGGTGAGGCAACAGCAACACAACAGCAAGACAAACCGAGGCAAGAGCAGAGGATGGGGCTGGGGTGCAATACTGCGGCAGTCTCCAGTTGCAGGTGCCCGTCCACAGAACACGTACCCCTTTTCCAACTCGAGTGCAACGGCACAAGAAACAACATCGAAGGACGGGAGAGTCGCTCGTCAAAAACAAAAGCACCCTGGACCCGATGGAGGCGTGGTGATGCCAATTGCTGTGGCATGCTCATCTACATCCCACCCATTACCAACACTCCAAGTAGTGATTCCTATCCTCTAGGGTTTGCCAATGGGAACATGCATGTTTCTCATCGCAAATGCAAGGACAGAGTAAAAGCAGAATCAAAGAACATCACAGGTCCCTCATCACTCAGTGACTGGATTGGGAAATCCATACCACTGCCCTGCCTTAGGAGCAAGGAATGTGGTTTACCCTGTTCTAACAGCCCCGCCTCCCCGAAGAATCAACGGAAAGTGTCACTTCAACTCTGCCGCTCTTTCTCTACTGTATGATACTTCGTTTGATGCGTTGACGCTTCCACACACTTACAAACCCACTTGCCTGACGAAGGGGGTGGTGTGTAGAGCACGTTTGGCAGAGCTGAATGACACTTTCCGCGCGAAGGTCGTGTGCGTAAGAGTGGGGACTGGAGCTGCATAAACGAACCTGTAATGTGTCCGTTGGAGTAAGCCACCGCACGCAGCGTCCCACAACTCGACAGTGTGATGCGGTTTATGAAAGATTCACCTTGTGCAGATATGTCGTCTGTGGGTGCCTTGACATGCGGCCAGCGCGGGACCAGCTGCACGGTACCCCCATCCTCCAGACCCGTGTCGGCAACGCGCTCTGCATCGTCCAGCTCCTCCTCACACCCTTCGATGCGTGCCGCCACATCCGCAGCCTCACGGGCTGTGTCAATACAACCCTCAAAGTGATGGGGACCTTATGTGACCGAAAGGTGTGTCCTGGGCAAGACGTTAAACTACCTGGGAGGGCTTCCCCACACCATGACGGGTGCTTGCACCAGGAGTTTGAAACAGCCACGCATGCCTTGCGATGCTCAAGTGCCTGATGGACCCCTATGTCCTTCAGGCCCCAAAGCAGGCAACGATATGGGAGCAACCTAACAGGGGAGGTGAAGAGGGCACGGGTCTTAGCCTGATGACACACTGCAACCTCAAGGTGACTGGCGACACCTCTCCCACAGTCTGCGGCGAATCTGCCGTGGCGACAAGGCTTCCTGTCATGGGAAATCGCTGCGTGGATCAACGTGGCACCACCCGTGTGCTCGGCAGGTTGTTCTGCTCGGCACCTGTTTTCTCCGTGCCATGCTCTTCGTGAGCGTGTCAGGGATGTTGGCACACGCTGGGGAGGGTTTCACATGATGACATAACATATATCAGAAGCACACACTAATCTCCGATCTGGGGGGCTCCGCCCCCCAGACCCCCCTGTGGAGTATGTCTCGTACTCAAGTCCTTCGAATCCCATCAGGTCGTGGGATCCAACCACTCCAGTCGCCTCAGGAGGACGCAGCCAACTCACACAGAATCTGTACCCACACGAACAGATATTCGCTACCGTGGCCTCCGGCGGCAGGGGGGCTCACGCCCCCCAGACCCCCGATGTAGCGTGTGCCCGTCTATCTCAGTTCCCCGGATACAGTGCAGCGTAGGCTTATGGGGGTCAGCACCACATCCATGAAGCGCTTCTTCGAAGCCTGGCTGACATCGGACAGGAGGTCGGACTTCCCCACCTGGGAGGTACACTCGCCGCGTTGGCGACATGCGTGACACGCGACACGATACCTGAAACATGAGTCAATTGCTTTGTAATGCTCATCCACATCCCATCCATTATCAGCACCTGAAACATGAGTGTGCCTGGCTAACACGGGCATTTTATTTCAACGGTCTGCCAGCGACCGTCCCCCGAACCAGTAAACCAGCAGTTTTGGAAAATCGGAGAGGTCACCCTACTACCCTGGCAAATTGCATGATGCTGCACAAAAAAAGTGGGGCAAAGTTTGGTGTCCTGAAAAGAACGAAGTACAAATATGGGGCTTCGGCTACACCACAAATGGCAAAAACTATGCGTCTGCAAATCAGAAAGGGAAGAGAAGAACCAGCGGGTATTCGTCGATCGCGAGAACACCCCACACACGCCTGCTGCGGGTGTGGTGTGCCCTGCGTGATCTGCATGGCAAAGCTTGCGTTGTTAGCGCAACTCCAAAAGGGTAAAAACGAATCAGGAAGGGAAAAGAAACTCTGAAATAAGCCCTAAAAACACCTAAAAATGCACGGCCAAAAATCGTTCAAAATCGGAGGAGATGTACCAAAAATGCACCTTTTCGGCAGCATACCGAAGACCCTTTCTGGCACAGTTCCTATCCCAAGCCCCCTCCCACATAGCCCCCGAGGGCACGACCTGCACCCATGATGTCTGTTGTCAACAGTGACCACGGGCAGCAAACTGGCTGAAGGGTGAAGGGGCGGAACATACAAGTTGGGGTTTCGTGACAGGGATCAAGCGCGGAGAAACACTCAGGGAGAACCCAGAGCTGCGAACTGCACTGCCTCTTTCACTTGACTGTTGAAAAACAGTTCTGGAAGGGACACTAGGCTAGTCTAGCTACCCGGTGAAGTGCACGCCATGAGAAAACATGAGGGGTTGGCCCGGTACCCTGCTTCCCCTCACTGACTTGGCTGTGGGCTGGCAGCGACCAGCCCACAAAAGTGCCCTTCGGCGAGCAAAAGGGGAGAAGACCCCCTAAGACACACCTAGAGGGGAGCAAGCACGGAAGTGCTGCAGGCATGCGGGGGATTGATGCTGCGTTGCTCATGCGGAAGAGGACATGCACCAAAGGGCACTGTCGACTCTGTGTGTGCCGTGCTGTGCGACGTGGTGGCGGCACGCCTCGAGAGCAAGCACGGCCTGCTCAGCACAGCCGCAGTGGACAAAGCCTCTGCCTGACGGTGCTGCCTGCATGCACGAAACATGTGTGTTGTCCGCAAATCAGTATAAATGGGGAGGGGGAAAAAAGGGGGGGGGGGGAGTGAAATAGAAGTAGAAGGAAGCACAATAATGATCTCCCTTCAACTCGTTATGCAGGTTGTGTCTGAAACCCAGTGTTTTTTGTGATTGTGGTGTGTGGAAAATTGGGCTGTGATGGCATGCATAAACGCCTTTTAGTTCCCAGTATCAGACGTCAAGGCACTCATCTGTGGAAATGCGTGCGTAACCAGTGCCATCATTGTAACCAGGTTCATGTAGCCCATGTGACCTGATGTGGAGTTGCATGTTAGCTTGTCCGTTACAAAACAGAGGAACATTCAGGGGGTGGGGCAAAAAGCTTTTTATGATAGCAGTTTCGGCCAGGTGTATTTCTAGTGGGGGATGAGGATGAGTCTTTTCGACATCCGCCCTTTTTCCGGTTTTTTTCCAGCCAAAACCAGGTTTGCGTGTCAGGGATGTTGGCGCACGCTGGGGAGGGTTTCACATGATGACATAACATATATCAGAAGCACACACTAATCTCCGGTCTGGGGGGCTCCGCCCCCCAGACCCCCCTGTGGAGTATGTCTCGTACTCAAGTCCTTCGAATCCCATCAGGTCGTGGGATCCAACCACTCCAGTCGCCTCAGGAGGACGCAGCCAACTCACACAGAATCTGTACCCACACGAACAGATATTCGCTACCGTGGCCTCCGGCGGCAGGGGGGCTCACGCCCCCCAGACCCCCGATGTAGCGTGTGCCCGTCTATCTTAGTTCCCCGGATACAGTGCAGCGTAGGCTTATGGGGGTCAGCACCACATCCACAAAAGTGCCCTTCGGCGAGCAAAAGGGGAGAAGACCCCCTAAGACACACCTAGAGGGGAGCAAGCACGGAAGTGCTGCAGGCATGCGGGGGATTGATGCTGCGTTGCTCATGCGGAAGAGGACATGCACCAAAGGGCACTGTCGACTCTGTGTGTGCCGTGCTGTGCGACGTGGTGGCGGCACGCCTCGAGAGCAAGCACGGCCTGCTCAGCACAGCCGCAGTGGACAAAGCCTCTGCCTGACGGTGCTGCCTGCATGCACGAAACATGTGTGTTGTCCGCAAATCAGTATAAATGGGGAGGGGGAAAAAAGGGGGGGGGGGAGTGAAATAGAAGTAGAAGGAAGCACAATAATGATCTCCCTTCAACTCGTTATGCAGGTTGTGTCTGAAACCCAGTGTTTTTTGTGATTGTGGTGTGTGGAAAATTGGGCTGTGATGGCATGCATAAACGCCTTTTAGTTCCCAGTATCAGACGTCAAGGCACTCATCTGTGGAAATGCGTGCGTAACCAGTGCCATCATTGTAACCAGGTTCATGTAGCCCATGTGACCTGATGTGGAGTTGCATGTTAGCTTGTCCGTTACAAAACAGAGGAACATTCAGGGGGTGGGGCAAAAAGCTTTTTATGATAGCAGTTTCGGCCAGGTGTATTTCTAGTGGGGGATGAGGATGAGTCTTTTCGACATCCGCCCTTTTTCCGGTTTTTTTCCAGCCAAAACCAGGTTTGCGTGTCAGGGATGTTGGCGCACGCTGGGGAGGGTTTCACATGATGACATAACATATATCAGAAGCACACACTAATCTCCGGTCTGGGGGGCTCCGCCCCCCAGACCCCCCTGTGGAGTATGTCTCGTACTCAAGTCCTTCGAATCCCATCAGGTCGTGGGATCCAACCACTCCAGTCGCCTCAGGAGGACGCAGCCAACTCACACAGAATCTGTACCCACACGAACAGATATTCGCTACCGTGGCCTCCGGCGGCAGGGGGGCTCACGCCCCCCAGACCCCCGATGTAGCGTGTGCCCGTCTATCTCAGTTCCCCGGATACAGTGCAGCGTAGGCTTATGGGGGTCAGCACCACATCCATGAAGCGCTTCTTCGAAGCCTGGCTGACATCGGACAGGAGGTCGGACTTCCCCACCTGGGAGGTACACTCGCCGCGTTGGCGACATGCGTGACACGCGACACGATACCTGAAACATGAGTCAATTGCTTTGTAATGCTCATCCACATCCCATCCATTATCAGCACCTGAAACATGAGTGTGCCTGGCTAACACGGGCATTTTATTTCAACGGTCTGCCAGCGACCGTCCCCCGAACCAGTAAACCAGCAGTTTTGGAAAATCGGAGAGGTCACCCTACTACCCTGGCAAATTGCATGATGCTGCACAAAAAAAGTGGGGCAAAGTTTGGTGTCCTGAAAAGAACGAAGTACAAATATGGGGCTTCGGCTACACCACAAATGGCAAAAACTATGCGTCTGCAAATCAGAAAGGGAAGAGAAGAACCAGCGGGTATTCGTCGATCGCGAGAACACCCCACACACGCCTGCTGCGGGTGTGGTGTGCCCTGCGTGATCTGCATGGCAAAGCTTGCGTTGTTAGCGCAACTCCAAAAGGGTAAAAACGAATCAGGAAGGGAAAAGAAACTCTGAAATAAGCCCTAAAAACACCTAAAAATGCACGGCCAAAAATCGTTCAAAATCGGAGGAGATGTACCAAAAATGCACCTTTTCGGCAGCATACCGAAGACCCTTTCTGGCACAGTTCCTATCCCAAGCCCCCTCCCACATAGCCCCCGAGGGCACGACCTGCACCCATGATGTCTGTTGTCAACAGTGACCACGGGCAGCAAACTGGCTGAAGGGTGAAGGGGCGGAACATACAAGTTGGGGTTTCGTGACAGGGATCAAGCGCGGAGAAACACTCAGGGAGAACCCAGAGCTGCGAACTGCACTGCCTCTTTCACTTGACTGTTGAAAAACAGTTCTGGAAGGGACACTAGGCTAGTCTAGCTACCCGGTGAAGTGCACGCCATGAGAAAACATGAGGGGTTGGCCCGGTACCCTGCTTCCCCTCACTGACTTGGCTGTGGGCTGGCAGCGACCAGCCCACAAAAGTGCCCTTCGGCGAGCGCGCATTCTGATGTATCGCACACATGGAGGAAGACGTAATGTATCAAAAGGGGAGAAGACCCCCTAAGACACACCTAGACATACAGTGCAAACGATAATTATTATCGCATACGATAGTTATTATCGTATTCCCATTATCGTATATTATCGTATACGATAATATACGATAGGGGGCCCTCGCTACCAAGTGTGACTGAGTGAGAAAAAGTGAGAAGTCAGCCATGTTTGGCTGACAACTGACGACTCGTGACTCACAGTGACTCGTAGCGAGGGCCCCCATAATGGTGCGATAATTTTTTGAGATTTTCGGAAAACCAGAAATCAGCCCAGAACACATTGAAAAAGTGGTAAAAGTGGAGCCGGAAGCTGCCATTTTTGCTTCTTTGAATTATTGGTGACGGGGGGCTTCACTCAGAAGTGCAGAATCTCCCTCACAAATGGGTGGCAGAGACACAACACACATAGTGCCATGACATGCACATCACTATGTCTGTCTGAAGAAGTTTCAGGCACAGTGGGGCGGAGAGGACTCTGGGGATTGGGCAGTGGCCGTTCCACATGCCCTTCCCCTCGTGACTTACACCCTGTCGCCACCCACTTCATGGAAAACATGACTACGCAGCAACAGGGTCATACTTGCGGCGGTATGCAACCACCAGTACAGCCTGTTGCGGGTTCGCAAAGCCGACTGGTACGCTGCCTTGCCGTCGGGACCCAGATACTGAGGACACCCTGTGAGAACACTGAGGGAAGACGTTGGGCTAGCCTAGTTGAAGCAGGTGTCGGGGTGACCGAGACAGAGCACCCTGCCCAGAACATGAACAAGAAAGACTGTTCGATTGATGGGGAAGAACCTGATAGGCAGGTGTGGTCTTCGGTGCAATGTTTGGAGAGATCAGGAGATTTCTCTTCAAGGCTACCACTTATGTTGGACTTGGCCTTCGCTCCCGTGAGCAGTGAAAAAGTGAGGAACACCGTTCTTCCCCTCTGACTGACGACCAGTGATGACATAGCGAAGGACCTTGAATGGGGTTTGAACCCGAGAGAGTCAATACTCAACCAAAGATATTCTTCAGGACCTGGCACGGAACGGGCGATACGAACGCTCCCACCGTGCGCACGGACCTGTCTGCAACTCTACAAGGAACCACGGGGTGGCGCGCGCACATCACCTCGGAGGCCTCAAGGAGCCTGCCTGACCTGCACGACTCCGCTGCGCTACAAGGCGGAGCTCGGGCGCCATCCTCACCGACAGCAAGGCAAGGGGTGATGATCATCTGGAGACACCTGAGCCCATGCAGGATCGGAGAGACGCGATCCACCTGAGGGAGACCACCATCCACCTCCTTCGGACAGAATACACAGCCTTGTCGATGACCACAGCAGCCCGACCGTGGCCTCCGGCGGCTGGGGGGCTCTGCCCCCCAGACCCCCCAGCTAGCGTGTGCCCATGGCCACCCACCAGCCACGGCACCAAAAAGGTGGCCAATCGTCGACACTTTGACGACAGTAAATGGCCCCAGTGGGGGCCCTCGCTACCGAGTGAGAAAAAGTGAGAAAAAATGAGCGGAAAAACGCCCAAAAAAAGAGTGTGGGGAGTTGGGGGGTCCCTAGCCTGGGGAGCGTATTTGGACCCCGATTCTCGAAAAAGACGATCTCACTCACAACATGGCGATTTGGTGCAAATTTCAGAGAAAATCCCACGTGCTACTGCGAACGACGAGACTCGGACGTCCCGTAGTGGGGCTGGGGAGGGAACCCCCTGGTCCCACGCATGCAGGTGTGTGGTCCGAAGAGCCAGTGGTACGGCTGGCCGACACCACAAGTGCAGCTCGTGGCGGTCGGACACAGGAGGCCAGCAGGGGCGCAGTACCGGAGGCACGTGCAGGGGCCCCTTGGTGGGTGGGTCAAGGCAATCAGTCACGGCGCAACGTGTTCCAGGCGGGCGAGGCTGTCATGGCGTTCGGCACTAACCTTCACCAGGTTTTTGGTTCCCCACACGGCCGCGACACCCTCTTCGTCTAGAGTGGGTCCGCGACTCGGAGTACAGAGCCGATCCACCCGCACCGATGTCCAACACCGCCGACTCCGGGCCACCCTCCAAATCCGCCCGTAGAGGGGCGCTGGAGGACGGCCCGGAGGTCGTCGACGCGCTACCTTCACCCCCCTCGCGGTCGGCTTCATGGAGAAGCTGGTGAAGGCGATGGCGGGGGTGCGGACACCAAGGCCAATGTGAGACATCGGTGCAGGAGACGGTTCCCGCTGCACGGGGAGGCGAAGTGTATTAAGGGACGACGTCGGAGGGGCTGATCCCCGAGGCGATGGTGCGCCTGGTCGGAAGCGAGCTGAGCGGCGTGGTAGGCCCACCCCGCGCTCACGGAGGCACGGAGCAGGAAGGAGGCACGGGGGACGGCTATGACGCGAGTACAGCAGGCCGCGAAGCAGGATGGTATCCGTCGTCTACGGGAGAAGCTGCGCCGCCTCAACAGGGAGGCCCACAACGGGGGCCCTCGCCGAGTGAGAAAAAGTGAGAAGTCAGCCATGTTTGGCTGAAAACTGACGACTCGTGACTCACAGTGACTCGGCGCGAGGACCCCCAACGTCCCACGACGCACTGTGGTTCCGGGTTGCTATGGCCCACGCTTACCAGGACAACCGACCGGCAGGGGATGTCCTGTCAATCCCCCCCGGGACATTGGTGTACTTGGTGGATTCCCCCTACGAACGACTTTAGTCGAGTGGCTTCGCCACGGTCAGGGAGACTTAGAATAGGGAGGAGCGCGCGCGAGGTTTTTGTTGCTGCTTGGTTGCTGTTGTTTGCTGTGTTGTTTCTCATCACTGTTGCTGCATAGTGCAGTTTCCGCCACGTGCGTTGCACGGTTGGACGGGGGCGCGACCACCACCACCCTTCATCAGGAAATCGGGTTGTGTGTGCGTTGGTGATCGGCCCCTCTCGCAGATCTTGACTAGTCAGGCTGGCCCCCCTCCCCTCTCCGGCCCTCTGGGCAAACTATTGCTTTGTTGTGCTTCTCGCGTCGCGCGAAGATACTTGCTCCACACTATTCACTAAATCTCGCGTTTCCCCCCAGCACATTCGTGTACTTGGCGGATTCCCCCCGATTCCCCCCAGTACATAGTCATACTTGGCGGACTTCCCCCGATTGCCCCCAGCACATAGTCATGCTTGGCGGATTCCCCGCGATTCCCCCCAGAACAGAGTCAGGCTTGAATGACTCAAAAAAATTTGAGTAGGGTCACCGTGAAGAGGGTTTGATCCGTTGATGCCAAAAACGACCCTCTCGTGTGGTAGAACGACGCTGTGCCACCCCCATTTTAGAGGGGGAAAAACAGGGGTTTTTTACGATTGAGAATCTGAAAATCTGCCGAAAACCCCATGATTTAAAGACATCCCTGCAGATACGATAATTTTCGGAAAATTGTCGCATACGATAATCCATTATCGTATGATGCGATAATGGATTATCGTATACGACCAGATACGATAATTATTATCGTATGCGATAACATACGATAATCCCATTATCGTATGCGATACCCACCTGATTTTGCCCGAAACCGAAATCTCCAGTTTACCACCGCCAAACGCCACCAAACCCCGCCAAGGGCCACAATCAGCCACAAAATAGAGATCACTACCATTCTCCCAGCCCCAGGAAGGGTAAGATGAGCCTGTGGGGTCCGGTGCTGCAGGCAGGGTACGCGTACTGGTCTGTGTCCGTAGTAAACATCTGTTCATTGTGGGCGTAGCTTCTGTGCGAGTTGGCTGCGTCCTCCTGAGGCCTGAGGCTACTGGAGTGGTTGGACTCCCTGACCTGATGGGTATCGAAGGGCTCCAGGGGGGCGGAGATCCCCAGCCGCCGGAGGCCACGGTAGTGAGCATATGTTCCTGCAAAACCATACTCTCTTCGACGTCGACCGTCGAACCAGTGTAGCCGGGTTGACGCTTTGTCGGGGCTTACCAATCGTCGACCCAGTAAAACTGGTCGACGCGTTTGTATGGGGGGTGGAAACCCGGGTTTGCGGGTTTGCGTGAGTACCCCAAAGCAAGGTGGCACCAGAATGTGCCTTCAACTTTTGCCGAGACTCTCATTTGTGAGGCCTTTCCTGTCGTGGGTGGGTTTTGCTGTTTCAACTGTTGTGAGTTGTTTGTGGAGCTGGTGGGTGATGGGGAAATGACTGGAAAGTCCTGTCGTGCTGTGGCTGATTAGTGGGGCTAGCGCAGCAGGTCTCTCATTTATTCACACCAAGGTAGTTCCCATCCTCACAGTTTTTCTTTCTCTGCAGATTTCCCGAGACTGGGACCCCCAAAAAAGGGGGGAAAACCCCCCAAGAAAAAATGGTGTTGCTGAAAGGCCCAAATTGCGTAGTTCGTGCGTAGTTTTGCGTAGTTTGTGCGTACATTGTGCATAAGCAATAATGCCACTTTTTTATTCTCTCCTGTGGGAAACACGCTACCTCCAATACAGAGCCCAGACTGCACCAACACTACCACCGGCCTCGTCCCAGACCTTGTGGTGCCCATTTCCTGATGTAGGGGGCCTCCATGTGGCCCAAATATCCACCCAGGCCCTCTGGTTTGCAGGAAGTCATCCTTCTGACTGCTGCGGAAGGACCTGTCTCTGGAGGCCCTAGGAGCCTGGCTCGAGACTCACCAAACTAGGTTGTCCGAAGTCTCGAACGTCGGAAGACACATCAGTCAGCCCTCGCCCAGCTGCAGCGTTTGTTTGTCTGTACCTGGGACCAACAGATGACAACGCACCCTCAAGACAAGCCATAGAATGGGCTTACTTGACAGTGGCTGAAGGCTAAGGACACTGCCTGCGAAACCCCTTATCACTACAGAGCCGAGATTGTACCAAAACGCCCCCTAAAGGAGCCCCCTACTCGGGTGTTGCAAAACCCTGTTCCTTTGACTATTTGGAATCTGTGCGGATCGTAGTGGGGTCATTTCTGTGGTCGAGCTGTCAAGCTTCGTCCGTGAAACGTGGGTCTGGCCCAGGGGCTGGTCATAGGATGTGACTGAGAGGCAACCACACCAGCCCACCCAGCGGGACCCCCTCCTTGGGTGTTCCAAAAACCCGTTATTTGGAACGTTTGGGATCTGTGCGGATCGCAGTGGGGTCGTTTTGGCCATGGGGTGTCCATTTACACCTCTTACTGGGAACACCAATTGGGTGAAACCACCCCCCCCTCATACCCCCCTACCCCCCGAGTACTCGGGGGGTAGGGGGGCCTGTGGAGGGCACACATTGTGATTTTCCGGCAAACAAACCCGTTTCTTTGCACGATACAGGTGATTCAGAGTGGTCCCTGACTGGGATTCGAAAATTTTCGGCAGTTTTTCAGCCTTTTTGAGCTAATTACTGGTCCCGCCCCAGTACAAAATAAAAAAGTGACATTACGAGGCCATATTGCGTAGTTCGTGCGTACTTGTGCGTAGTTCGTGCGCACATCATGCGAAGCACTTTCAGCAACACCAAAAAACAGGGGTTTTTTTTGGGGGTTTTTTTCCTGGGGCCGAAATCCTCAATCTCAATCATGATTTAAATATATCCCTGCGTACCTACCCCCCCCCCCCTTGTAATTGTCCGCCCCCCCAAACCCCTTGTAATTGTCCGCCTCGGGGCCTCCTCGGGGGGCGGACAATTACAAGGGTTATACTGGGTACTAAGGCCTGCAGTGCGAGTGGTTGGCCTGCGTGACAAGGGTCTCTTAATCACCCCTCGCTACTCCCCTATCACCCCCTGGGGGGTGGTAGGGGTGAGTAGCGAGAACCCTGGCCACACAGAGCGCACAAACACTATGGAATGTGCCTCTGTTGTGTTGTGTGCACGCTGCAGCCAGTGGTACAGGCTAATCCCTTGTAATTGTCCGCCTGACCTTGTAATTGTCCGTTTCGGCCAAAAATGCCAAAATAGGGCGGACAATTACAAGGGGGTGGGTAGGTATCTGGTATATTATAATATATTACGGCTTACGGTCTACGTAGAGTTTTGGGTATTTATTAGAGTCTCGGGATTCAGCCAGATTTATTAGAGTTCTAATTAGGCGATTATTAGAGTCAAAATGAATTTATTAGAGTCTGATTAGGCGATTATTAGGGTATAATTAGACTCTAATAATCACCTAATAATCGCCTAATTAGAGTGATGTGCCTGTGTTGTGGGGAGAGGAAGTGGTCACGAAAAGGGGCAGGAAGGCTCTTGGGTTCTGGGAGAGTGTGCCTGCGCGCGTCCTGTCGATCTGTGTATGCTTGGGAGCGCAGCAGCCTCTACAGTTGCTTCTGTGGGGAACGTATCTGTGAGAAACCTTTGGCTGGGCACCCTCCCAAGTGCAAGAGCGTTCCCGTTCGCTCCAAGAGCGGAGGCACCTTCCTTTCGAGGATGTGTGGGACCACACCGAGCACGATGCGCCACCTCATTGTCGACACAGTTTTGGCCTTCTGAGAGTCTTGACTTGGAGGCGTCATTGCTCATATCAACGTCGATCATTGCCACATTCGCGTTGCTGTCGATCCGCAGGGTTGACATCGGGAAAGAACAGCCCGGCACCTCCCACCAAGGTCCCGGGCATGACCTTAAACTGCCCAGGCTTCTCATACCATGACGGGCACTTGTGCCAGGGAATGAAACAGCAGGGGTGGCTCCCCTGGACCATCAAGGGTGCTTGCATCAGGAGTCCTGAACAGATGGCGAGGCGTCTCCGTGATCCCTTGTAGGCATGGCAAGCCACTCTGGTAGCACCAGGGCAGAAACGGCGCCAAGGGTAAAACCAAGTCTATAGACTCATACGAACCTAGATCATGATCACTACGAGCAGCCTTCGGGTCGCGTCTAGAAGTAGTTGACACTCTCCCACCCGACGCGCATGTGCAGGGCCCCCGAAGTAAACAAAAATAACAGCTGCAGGCCGGTGGGAGGTAGCTCTTCTGCCACAGCCACTTCTCCTGCGTGGCCTGGAGTAGGTGGCCTTCTTCCCCTTCGGCTTTGCCGCCGGCTTCGGTGCATGTTTATGTTTGCAACCTCATGCAATGAAGGGACTCGAACACAAAGGAGCAGCAGTACCCGCAGCAGGCAGTGTTTACGTACGGTGCCTGCTGCGAGAAGAGCCACATCTCACCTCCGCACAGGTCGTGTGCGTGTCTGTCACCACAACCTCTCCACAATGTTTCATCCAAACGTGCGCTGTAATGTGACTATGGAGCGTCTGATTTTCACAGATACCTTCTGTGCAGGCTTTGGGTTCCTCACTTGCCGGACCTTGGCAGGGTGCTGCTGCTGCTGACGGAGCTCTCAGACACTGCCCGCTTCGGCATATCGCCCCTCTCCCCCGGCTCGCGCCTGTAACGCGTGGTCTGGGCGCTTTCTCTTGGGTGTAATCTCACCTCGAAATGCTCTCAATAACACCCTAATTAGACTCTAATTAGAGCATAATTAGAGTATTAGAGTGTAGTTAGAGTTTCTGAAACTCTAATTATACTCTAATAAATCTTGGGTTAGAGTCTAAGTAGACTCTACGTAGACCGTAAGCCATAATATATGCGATAATAATTATCGTTTGCACTGTATGCCTAGAGGGGAGCAAGCACGGAAGTGCTGCAGGCATGCGGGAGATTGATGCTGCGTTGCTCATGCGGAAGAGGACATGCACCAAAGGGCACTGTCGACTCTGTGTGTGCCGTGCTGTGCGACGTGGTGGCGGCACGCCTCGAGAGCAAGCACGGCCTGCTCAGCACAGCCGCAGTGGACAAAGCCTCTGCCTGACGGTGCTGCCTGCATGCACGAAACATGTGTGTTGTCCGCAAATCAGTATAAATGGGGAGGGGGAAAAAAGGGGGGGGGGGGAGTGAAATAGAAGTAGAAGGAAGCACAATAATGATCTCCCTTCAACTCGTTATGCAGGTTGTGTCTGAAACCCAGTGTTTTTTGTGATTGTGGTGCGTGGAAAATTGGGCTGTGATGGCATGCATAAACGCCTTTTAGTTCCCAGTATCAGACGTCAAGGCACTCATCTGTGGAAATGCGTGCGTAACCAGTGCCATCATTGTAACCAGGTTCATGTAGCCCATGTGACCTGATGTGGAGTTGCATGTTAGCTTGTCCGTTACAAAACAGAGGAACATTCAGGGGGTGGGGCAAAAAGCTTTTTATGATAGCAGTTTCGGCTGCCAACCCACGACCGTCCCATGAGGACGCGCACCATATGAAAAGGGGGGGGGGGGGCAGTGGGCACTCATCAATCGCATTCAGTAAACTTGTTTAAGCACCTTCGGTGCGACTAGGGAGTCAAGGGAGGACTAGAGAAGACGACTTCCCTGTGCGTATTTGTTTTTCTACCACTTGCAGCAACAGTTTTCTTGCAAGGTTGGAAGGGGGGCGAACGGAACAAACACCACCCTTCATCAGGCCAACGAGTGGTGTTTTGCTCCCTGCCTTCGCCCCTCCGTACGTCAGCTTTTGCACTGAACGGTGCCTAATGCAACGGAAAAGCGGTGGCTGAGTTACCCCCATCTCCCACGAGACGCGTTTTTTGATATTGATGTTTTGTGTCTTATGTCCGACCGAAGACTCCCAAGACCACCGCCACACGTGTGGTGTGCCCTGCGTGATCTGCACCGCACAGCTTCCCTGCGAAAAGCCATGAGAAGGGGTATGAAAGACGGAATTCAGAGTGACGGTTCCCCCCGAGTATAGTGCGAGAGAAATAAAATGGCGGAGCAAGCAGTGACACTAGCTGCTGTTAGTTGCAGGGAGACCGTCGACATCTGTTTCAACAGCTGCCACAGTGGCAGGCTGCAGACGGAGGGAACCTTCCGGAAACAGCATGTACGAGGCCTTCGGGAGTTCCCGCAGAAAGCTGAGGTCATAAACGCCATCCGAGGTGGTGACATTGTCTGGAATCTTCTCCAGCAGGTCGCTGGCAGGGCAGCCGACACCAAGCTGATCGTGCGAAAGGTAGTCTGCAATCAAGCGGTTCACTGTGATGGTGGGATGCATCTCCTGCAAGTTCTGCAGCTCGTACATCCACTCATTCGTGCCCACAATCATAAACTCGACCACATGGTACACTGGGACCTTCCTGTGGCGTGTGCTGTTGTGCTGAGAGCACACCCGAACCATTGCGCGTAGAACTCCCACAACATCGGGAAAATTATGCAGAGACGCGTGATCGACTATGTTGTTGACATTCATAAGCCTGGCCACATTGGCAAGTCCTTCGGCCTGCCGCACCACAGTGCCCACATGCACGTAGCCACGGTGATGGCTGCCACCAACGTTGCCGCACAGGTCTCTGCCTGAAGATACGCCCATTGCCACGGTGTAGTCCCCTGTCGGGCGCTTCAGGTAGTTGATGAATTCCAGTGCGTGCTTGCCACGGCTGTGATGTTTGTATGACACGAAGTACACACCCGCAGCCGACATGCTGACACAGCCACCAGTGGCATTCGCAACAGTGCTGATGGCGTCTGAGAGATCACAAAACATAGCCGTTAGGTCTCCGGTAAAGCTTGTCGCCGCGGCCTTTGCCTTTGGTGGAACGATCGTGAGGCACACCATCGCAACCTGCTGCCATTCCAGCCCGACAGCGAGCCTCCCCTTCAGGTCGACCATCTGACTGGCCGAGCGCGACAGGCATGAGTCGGTAGTGCGTGCAGTGCGTCCTGCCGAGGTCGATATTGTATCATTGTCGTCATCGTCTCCGTCAACGTTGCTAATAATATGTGCCGGAAGATACGGCTTGTACAGCTTCAGGTTGTTGGCGATGGTGATGAAGCCCCTCTGCAGCTCGTCGGGGTTCTCCAGCTGGTTCAGGTACTCCACATCTGAAAGATTGAAACGGGAAATGGCGTCTGCCGTCTCCTCAGCCACAAGCTGCCTCTGCCGCAGCTCCTCAAACTTCGACAACGAGCGGCAGTACGTGTGGGTCGTGTGCGCAAGTACCCCCGCCAAGATGGCCACGACACAGAAACCAAGCACAGTGAGCCAGAGGCTGCTCATCCTCGCCCCGTCCATGGTGCCCGCACGTGCTTTCGACAGCACAAAGAACTGGTCCAAGGGGTCCATGATCCCAGCCTTCTCACGGTGGTAGTCCAGCCCGTGCACGAGGCCCATTGCGTAGTCTTGATCCGGAGGTGCGCTGCTGCTGAACTGCAGCAGCTTGTCGGGTGCCATGCCTGTCGTGTTCACAGCGACGTGCGGATCCGTCGGGCGGTATAACCCAACCATCGCGTGGTATGCGACGGTCTCCAGGTTGATCAACGCGTCGCTCCGGCTCTTGGCAAGCGTGACGAGACTCAGTTCCTCCTCAGTGAAGCCAGCTGCTTCCATGCGTGACGCAAGCGAGGCAGGAGGGGTCAACGCTCTCGGCGGCCCCCCAAGAACGTACAGGTCCCAGTAGATGCGGTATGGGTCCACCGGCAGTGGCGCCTTGCCGTCGCGGATCGCGATCACCTGGTTGAAGTAGTCCCAGTATGACGCGTTCCCTGTCACGGTAAACGTCCGGACGAAGCGTGTCAGGTCGTCAGAGCTCTGACGCAGCTCTATCACCAGCTGGATGGTGTTGATCAGCTTTTCCTTTTCTTCTTCGGCCTTGATACGCGACTGGTACGACAGCACCACAATGACGACCAGCAGTGCCAGGCAGCACACGTTCAGTATCGGTCCCCACGCGATTTTCATATTGATTGTTGTCGAGAGCACAACTGCACAAGGCCACCAGAAGGTCTCAGGCACTGCAATATGTGGTCTCAGCCAGACCAAAGGAGGTCCTGTGTGATAGGCGGTGAGGCAACAGCAACAGCAACAGCGACGACAACAGGAACACAGACCGAAACAAGAGCAGGGGATGGGGCTGGGGTAACAGAACACGCACCCCTTCACCACCTCGAGTGCAACGGCCCAAGAAACAACCTCGAAGGACGGGCCAGTCACTCGTCAAAAAAACATGGCACCCTGGGCCCGAGGGGGTGGTGCTGTGCTGCGAGGCTAGAAAGCAACGCGGAGGGGGTTTTCCTATGGGGGCATTTGCTATGTGTCAAAGTGTGTCGCTTTGCAGCCAGAGCTTTGTGAATCGGCACTTTTAATCATTTTTTGGGCGCGATCATATCGGGGCTCCGTGCCAGGTTTGTGCCAGTTCCGGGGGGGGGGGCAGGCATTTTCTTCGAGAACGTGGCACTCTGATTATGGAGGCCGCAACAAGGGCCAATGCTCGCAATTCTGAGGGTCAAGAGCCCTCTTCAGCACTGAGTACGTGGGTTTGGCGTGGGTCACTGGGAGAGTTGACCCATCATTGGCAGCTGGCACCCACCCAGCAGCGGGACCCCCCAGACGGCTTGCTCACACCCATTTCATGGCGCGGTTGTCTGTGTCAGATATAGGGGGGTTCCATGAGCACGCCACTTTCAATATTTCTGAAGCGAACGCCGTCTGTCGTGTAGAAAACAGCTACCCATGCAAAGCAGGAAGCAGGGGTCTGATAGGCCGCATTCAGGGTAAAACGGAAGACACATCACACACAGACACAGAAATGCATACATCATAGTCTGGCAGAGTCTGCCAGACTTTTGGTCGGGGACCTCGATTTTTGACTTTTTCTTGACTTTTTAAAAAAGTCTGCCAGACTCGAAAAAGTCAAAAAAAACTCAAAAAAGTCAAGGAAAAGTCAAGAAAAAGTCAAAAAAAGTCAACAGCTCAAAAAAAGTCAAGAAAAAGTCAAAGAAAAGTCAACAAAAGTCCACAAAAGTCTACAAAAGTCCAAGAAAAGTCCACAAAAGTCAGCCCAGTCAGCCAGTGATTCTGGCCTGACCGGGGTCAGGTTGCGCGGATGCGTGTTTACGGGTCTCTTCTGAGGCGCCCCTGTCGGGCATTCCGCGTGGAGGTCAGTAGTTCCCTCTCTTGCGCGCCCCGCTCGGCTTGCCCCCGTGAAAACCCCGCGATGTAGTAGTCCGCGCCGCCTTACGGGAACAGCGGCTCTCCGCCTTTCATGTCTCGTTGGAAGCTCCGTTTCCGGTGCTCGGGATGCCCTTCTCGGCACCCTTTTTGTGCCATGGGAATGGCATGCTTGCGTTTTGTTGACGTAAGCTACCAGTCTCTGTGCGGAAGGCGAGGGCAGCAGAGTACCCCAGCGTCGCCCAGAACGTGACAGTCAGAAGCAAAAAAACAACGTCGCATCTAGGTGGTTGATCACCTCAACCCGAGTCCGCCCCGCCCAGCAACATCCGGACGGTGTGCAGGTACGTGGCGGCGTCCTTAGCGTCCACGGGACGCTGCTGGACGTCGAGCTGGCCCCAGCGTGCAGGTTTCATGATGACCTGCTCGACCCGGAGCCGCCTGTCGCACACCTCCTGGCGTCCAGCTCGTCGTCATGGGACATATCATCGGCAGAGGCGGCGAACTTTGACGGGTCCGCGACGAGGCCATTGTACACGTCTGTGGGGTTCTTGGCGATCACACCAGGAAGAGCCGCTTGTGCACGCGCTCTGGG